>VZDJ01007755.1:772666-1037889 GCA_008694505.1 Cyanoderma ruficeps
GGGGCTGGGGGGGGTGGTGGGGTTGGTGTTTGGTTTTTGTCTTTGGTTTTTTTGGCAGAGTCTCTGCTAGTTCTTAATATCCTTTTGAGATGATTATGAAATTATATCTGGAGACATACCCAAGTCATTTCTACCTGCCTCAGTGTAAAATGATAAGTAAAACTGGTCCAGCTCAGTTGCTAGGGTTGTGTGAAGAGTGGGTAAACCTTACATACAATAATCAATGAGATATCTTGATTTTTATTAACTGATTTACTCTGTTCTTTCCATTTGATAGGCAAACACTAAGCATCACCTACTGTTCCCATTTGTCAGTCTCACCTAGTCATTACTCATTCAGTCTTTACATGCCACTCTCCCAAATGTAAAATATTATCTTTTACAGTAGCTTGTGACAACATTTATGAAAGGCCAAGTATCTTCTGAATCCTTGTTCTGCCCTGGTGTTAACAGAAGTCATGCTTTAAGTGCAAGTATATCAGCAAACTCTTTAGGTTAAAGACTGTTGGAGGCTCCAGAAAAGTAGAGATGAAGGACTCTAACGTTTGTTGACATTTACCTGTATCTTTTCAAGCAATAAATGAACAGGCAGTCTCTTCCTCCTCCTGATTGTGCAACACCCTTCCTCCCACCTCCCCACCCCCCCACCCCCAGATTGCATGGAAATGTCTTTTTTGTATTAGGAACCAAAACTGAAGACAGTATTTCAGTTATAGTCTCACAAATAGAGGAAAATAATCCACCAGGTGAACATGATCAACCTGCTGTGTGTATCCTTGGCTGTGAGAACCCAGAGAGCCAGCATAAGAGCACATTGCTGCATCTCACCATCCCTGGAGGTATTTAAAATACGTGACACGTAAAGATATATTTTGGTGGTGACTTGCAGTGCTGGGTTAATGGTTGGACTCAATAACCTTAGAAGTCTTTTCCAACCTAAATGGTTCTATAATTCTTTTATATTCAGCTTGTACACCAGAATGCTCAGCTCCTTTTCTGTAGATATGGTCTGTCTGTGTTTCTGTTTGAGGTTATAATATCATATCCTATCAGGTGCAGGACACTTCATATCCTTCGGTGAACTTCCTAAGATTTCTACCACCTTGTTTCTTCTGCAGATTGAGATCTCTTCTGAATAGTAGCCCTGCACTCCAGCATGCTGAAAACCCTCTCAATTTGGTGTTATCCATGAAATTGCTGAAGGTGCACATAGTTAATAAAGACTTTAAATAGTTTGAGCTCCAGCACTGACACTTGAAGACATTCACTAGTAAGGGATATCCAGTTCGACTTCCTATACCATTCATCATCCCGACACTTTAACACTGACCAGCTGCTTCATAATCAACCCACCTGGTTCATCTCCCTTCAGTTTGATACATGGCTATGCTAGATGACTATGTTGAAAGCCTTGTTGAAGAAAATTTAAGTTATTCCCAGTTTCATCTCTAGTATTCATGATACGTAATAAGGAAAAATTTAGAGAAAAAAACCTACACCAAAATAACCCTTCATGAAAATCATTAGGAATACACCATGAAACACCAAAAAGCTGAGGATAAAAAGAACAATTTGATTACTGAACTCAGTATTTAGGATTGCCAGAGGAAGCAAGGAACAGGAACTGTCTAAATGTATTCTGTGCAAGAAGGATTTTCCACCTGTTTACCACCATGCATTTCCTTTAGCGCACAAATCTATACATAAGCCTGCAGACAGAGCACTTATAAAGGGCCGGTTCTAAAAACAAAAAGTGATTCAGAGGTAAACTTTAAATGGCAGAATTTGGAAGCTAATTAAATTATCTTGAAACACTGCAGTTCTCTGTTCATGAAAGAAGTTTAACTTACTTCAACAAAGAAAATAAGGAAGCCTTTCTTAACTGACCTTGTAAGAGTTGTGAATTTTCAATTGATAACAAATCTGAAATGGAATATTTGAGAATAGGTTTTTTTGTGAAAAATTTTGAAACACAGGTGAGCCTGGAGATGTAAATTAAAAGGTTACAAACAGCTGTGCAACAGCAGGAAGAATTGTCCTTTTTCTAAATGCATTCTCTTTTTTTTCTTTCACAAAATGTGAATGCAGAATTTTAAGAAAACTGAGAACTCTTGTGTAGTTTCAGAAGACTGCTGACAAAATGTGGCTGCATCCCAAAAACACGGGTGATCATGGGTCCTTTCTCCTTTTGAATCTATGCGTTCTTTCTGAGTTATAATGGCTGGCCTCTAAAACAGAACCTAGTTTTCTGGAATAAGATAAGGAAAGAAGTTGGGAATTTTTGGAGGTGGAGTTGGGGTTTGAGGTTTCACCTGACAATTCTCCTCAAAAGGAGTGTAATATTTTGATCTGCTAGTAAATTTTAGCTTTTATCAACTAAAGAGTATATAGTCTTCACTCTTGCTAAAGCATCATTCCTTACGGAAGCAATAAATATTCATGCTACAGCAACAAGACCATTGTGTGGACTAGAACTCTGCTAGGCTGAGCATTGAAAGCAAAGAGTTGTTTCTCCTGAGTGATGAAGGTTTTGCCCCCTGAGAGCTAATGATCCAAAAGGTCTTGTTCTGTCATAATATCTTATTCAAATAAGATCATTCTGCTTCTCATTACCAACAGGCAAACCAAATTTTTATGGACTATTTCATAGCAATATGATAAGGTTTGGAGTCAGTGAATATTTCTATCTGAATATAAATGAATATATATGAATATTTTAGAATATGATCTTTAAAAAAATCTTTTGAAATTTTAAAAAATCATAGCAGAAACAACTAAATGAAACTATGTCTCCCCAATACAGAGACATCCTGTTTGGGAAAAATAACCAACAAAACTCTGGGCTGTTAAGACCAAAAAAAATTATTTGTGCCCTTTGGCAAAGCTATCTTCCTACAGTTTTATGTAACACAAAAAAAATACATATATGTTTGGCCAAATCCTTCCCTGCCACAGTAAAACCCCTGGAACTGGAAAGTATCCAGAAAAAACTCAGAGAACTCAGACCAGTGGCATGTTTGCCTGCTCCATGAACAAGCAAGAAATTCATCTACCTAACAAGCAAGTTCAGCGAGACCTTTTGCTGAGCAAATTTTACTCATCTGTAACCTTGACAAATTTGTCCACTCTTGGAATTTTTCCAAGAGCTATTGCAGCCCACAGATCACTCAAATCCTTCTCACTGCAACTGTTGTTTTGAGTAACTAATATCTACTATCATGGTTCTGGACTGTGTGGCTGTTCAGACACAGACTGTTGTCTGTTTGGATGATCTAATATTTACCAGTTGTTAAAGCAGAAAATAACTCAGCTGCATCACAACCCTCACTTTTGTTTAAGAATTAATTTTCACTACAGACTCTGTTTCTAGAAAATTCATGTTGGGTAACTTTTCTTAATCATAGATGGGAAAGGCATAAAAAGTCGTGCAAAAATTAAGATTCTTATAGCTATGTGGTCCACATAAGAAACTATACAGCCTCCACTGTGTTGTGTATCCAGCCACAGCAGGACCACACCACCTCCCTTAACTTATCATAAATCCATTGCAGTCTGTGTCAATAATCTAGAGAGTCTGAAATTAGCCCTAATATTATATGCAAGGGAAAATGCCAAATCCTGTTCAAATAAAATAAAAACTTTAAGTATATTCTAGAATTTGTCTCTTTTTCAAGACAGATAATGTTAGAGATTAATGGTAAATAGAAAACTTCTTTGAGGGAATGAAGTAGTGACTGTAAAGACATAATCATAGAATCACAGCATGTTTTGGGTTGGAAGGAAACTTAAAAATCATGGTCAAGGGCATCTTCCACTAGACCAAGTCACTCAAAGCCCCATCCAATCTGGCCTTTGCCTCTTCCAAGGATAGGCCATCCACAATTCTCTGGGAAACTTGAATATCTGAACAAAACTGAGTGAAGGTCTGCTTGTGTTGCTCGGGGAGGTACTCTGTGAGTCAACTTTCTACCCCAGCAACATCTTAAAATAACCAAGTGAATAGCAGGAGTTCACACAGTTAATGCACTTTGGCCACATTAGTTTGCTTCTCCTGACAGCCCTGCCAAGCACTGTCATGCTGTAGTTGATGACAAAGCTGCCCCTGTTCTCCAGCCATGCCTGAAACTGTCTCGAAGCTATTTCCCTGGCTCTGTCCATCTTAAAAATATTCCACAAAAATAACTAGCATCATTCCATATGACTGTAACAACTACAAAGCAATAAATAACAAAGTTGAACAGAATAACGTCTTGGGAGAAAAAAGGATTTTATTGTGTGATCATGTTCCTAAAACCCAGAGCAGGGCATGTCAACCTACTCTGCATAGATCAGGTTCTTTTAACTACATTGACTCAATGGGGCTTTGTGTATTTTTTATTTTTATTTAACCTGCTAAGTGCTATAGAAAAAAAACAGTGATGTATCTAATGTGGACCTCAAAGGATTCAAGGTAATGACAGATTTGATTGCAATGTGTTGGATCAAATGGTTGCTGCTTATTAATGTGCTTGCCAAGGGACTTGCTTGCCCACTGTGTATTAGAGCTTAGTGCTCGTCAGCGGCTACTTCTTTTTCTTTCACTGCTTTGTGCATTGCTGTGCTGCTACACTGCTTATCATCTTACTCTGCTGTGCCTGGGAACATTTTGATAACATCCATGGCAATGTGCCTGGACTGGCAGATGGCCAGGCCATCACTGCTCTCTCTCTGTGCAGCTCTGCTGGAGAGGCTAGAAATGAACTTGACTCAAAAAGGCTGTGTCCTGTGAGCAGGACATCCCAAGGTGTGCCATGGATATGTCTGTTCCCTCTGCAGATGTTCCTCTGAAGGTACTGGAATCCAAGGATAAGTCCATGCTGGAGAAGAAATACCTCAGAGTATCTGTGGCTATGGATAAGTCTGTGCTGCAGCAGGTACACCTTTAAACACCAGTGGCTCTGCATGAAGTCATGCTGGAGCACCTCCAAGAGTGTGGCCATGGATAAGCCCAAAACAGAGCAGGTACATCCCAGCAGGGACTGCAGCAGGTATCTCTGAAAACATTGTGGCCTGTAGGAAAAGGCCACACTGCAACTGTGGCTGCAGATAAGTCTGTGACACAGCAGGTGTATTCCTGAAGAGACTCCCAGATAAAGCTCCTAGAGTTTGCATTCTCTCTTTGACTTAGGGGAGCAAGTGCTCTGCTAAGGGACTGCAGTCTGCAGATAAGTCCAGGTGAGAGAAGGGTTACAGGAAAGGGTTCATTGCAATGTCAAACCCTGTGATCTGGTCCAAAGGGAACAGGTGTGAAGATTTTAATAGAAATACCTTTAAATTTTTGTAACCCAGGTTTTAAGTTGCCTGTTATAGAAATTACTGTGGCAGGAACCACCCAAACCAGTGGAGAACAAGTTTTACAGGAAGCAGTTGCACTGATCCAAACCAGAGCTGACTTGAGCTCCCAGTAACTCCATGGAACACACCACCTCTCCTGTCCTGAGTGACCCCCATAACAGATGGAGCCCAAAGTCATGGACTAAATTAACTCAATGGATATTTTATGGACATTAGTGGTTCACAGACTAATAAAATTATATCTGTGTATGATATAGAAGAATGAAAAGGGAGGCTGTAGTGGATACAGTGGGACTTAAACATTATGTAAATGGTGTGGAATAATGGGTGGAGAATGTGCTGGATTAGGTTGGAGTAGAGTTAATTTTCTTCAGATTAGCTGGTATGGCTGTGTTTGGGGTTTTTACTGGAAATAGCATTGATAAAAAAGGGATATTTTCCTTTTTGCCAAGCAGAACTTACTTAGCATCAAAGCCTTCTCGGCTCCTCACCAGCAAGGAGGCTGGGAAGTGCATGGGAAGTTGGGAGGAGATACAGCCGGGCTGGCTGAGCTCAACTGACCAAAACAGTATTCCATACTATATGATATCATGCTCAACTTATAAAACTTGGGGAAAAGAAGATAGTGGAGAATGTTTAAAATTATGGTATTTTTCTCCCCAAGCTGCCACTACATGTGACGGAGCCCTGCTTTCCCTGGGAAACACACTTCTTGTGAAGAAGTGGGAATCACTTTCTTGTTCATGGGAAGTAATGAATGAATTCCTTATTTTGATTTGCTTCCATACACAGGGTTTTTTTTACTCATGAATTTGTCTTTATCTCAACCCACAAGTTCCCTAATTTTTACTCTTCTCATTCTTTTTCCCAACCAGAGATGAACAGAGTAAGCTCGTGGCTCTCTGGTGCTTAGCTGGACATGACACAAATTCTTTAAAGTAACAAAATCAGTTATTATTGAGTAGTTTAGGCACAAAGATTCAATTTTGCCAGGAAACTAGAAGTTTGGAGAATATGAAGAGGTACATTGTTTATTTGCAGTAAATCACACTGCACATGAAAAAATGAAACATGTCCATGAAAGTGATGAACATAATATACCCTGTAGGAAAATGCTTAGAGGTAAAAATGTATGACCTAAAGATGGCAGCAAAATAAGAATTTTTTTTAAGAAGTAAAAATAAAGGGACTAAAGTACTAAATGAAGATAATTGCGCTGGACCGTTATGGTTTGTCCAAACAGCTATAAAGAAGAGATATGTGATTTCTGACCACTTTATCTTTTAAAATAATTAATAGCTAAAGGATGGAGAACAAATGAGTCAGTATTTTACAGTAGAGGCTCTTTTGAAATGAATTTGGATTATGCTGCTTTAATAGAAATAAATTTGGGATTTTAATGGCATATTAGGTTACTTGAGGGCATGCCTGATGAAAGACAAACAGGCACTGCTTTGTAAAGACCCTGGTCTAGGTGAATGCTTGAAAGGAATGGTGTAGGTCCAAATGAGGTTTTTTGTATTGTTTTTTTATTTCTTAAAGTTTCAAACAGTGAATCTATAGATTTTTGTCTTTAAACCACCTACTAAAACTCAGAACATCATATGGTCCATGTTTAGACTCAAGAGTGGAAAGTATAAACTTCATTTTTTTTACCTCTACAAACTGCAGCAGCTAGTAACCAGCCCCCTTTTCATACCTTGCAGTCCTAAAAGCCTCAATTATAACATTCAAAATGTGTTTCTTACATTAGAGTGCATTTTGACATTCTGTATTTTTTTTTCTGTTCTTTTGATCCCTTAGTATTTCTTAACATTAACTTTTCTTTGCAGTCTTCATAACCTTACCTTTTTTTCTTTTTTTTTTAATAAAATCTTAGGGGAGTGAACATGACAGAAATACTGCATATGCTGCAGCTGTGCTTTTGGGGAGTTTAGCAGCTGAGAGCAGGACAGCAAGCCAACATCCTGTGCTCCAGCAAGACCTGTGTTTCAGCCAGAAACACGAGACATTGCAACTAGGACCACTATCATCCACACCACTCCACCTCCCCAGATCAGGAACCACAGAACTGTTGTAAAAGCTACTATGAAGAGAAAAAGCACTTGGTTGTTTTTTCCCAGTGAGGGAAGTAAGTAATGGTTCTTTAAATGAAGATCGTTAATGTTTTAGAGGATCTTTCTTTGATTCTAATGANGGAAGGAAGGAAGGGAGTCTCTTCCTGAGAGAATTCTGGCCAGATTTTCCATATGCTTTCTAGTTGGAGATTTGCTGAAAGAATAATAAATTGTTTCTTGATTAAAAATCTGTAGCATCTGGAAACCTGACCCAATATGTTGTAAGCTAAAACCAAAACAAATTGTAAGCCACTTGACTTCATGCAAATAAATATTATGAGCTCCAAAAGTTAATAATGATTTATGCCAGTCAATCAGCAGATGACAAGGAACTTTGCACAAAATAGGAAGATGGATTACCTCTCTACTTTCAGCCAAGTTACATAGAAGAAAAGAAAAAATGTAAGTATTTTATGCTTTGGACACTTGTCAACATATCTTGTGGCTGAAAAAGACACAATATATGATGTATGCCAAACGAAAGCTCAAATCTTAAAAAACATATCAAAGTATATTAACCATTAATTCAATTCAACTTCATTTTCTCAACTAAAATCTGAACAATTAATTTTGTGATCTTCAGTCTTGTAAAACAAGCAATTGTTGGTTTAAAACTTACAAAATACTGACTTCTGCCAAAAGTCCATTAAAATATAGACTCATTTTTCACACAGGGTACAAGCTAGCATTTCTTTATTTTGCTCCTTTAGGGAAGTGACAATAGTCTGATGTGAGCAAGGTCATCACTGCTTTCAAGTTAGTTTCAAATACTTTTGATCTGCTTTCAGCTTTTATAGAGATACTGGACAAAAAAACTCTTTCAAATTGATGTTTAAACATGTGTGACTGCTGAAAAGATTGGTAGATGTTACTTCTTGGTAAATAGCCTGTTAAATTAAGTTGTTGAAGTTATTTTCCTGTGTATGAACCTCTTAAATTCTACTTTGGATATTAATTTGTGATTACCAATATTTGGCTGCTGCAGTTCCACTAACATTAATAGGATTTCCCAAAGTTTGGAAAGTAGTAGTAAACTTCCTCTTCCTTTTTACCTTACCAGGATATTTTATTGACTGTTGGCCCAGAAGTACCAGATTCCAGGTTCCACTTACAGTGCAACTAAGGCAGCAAAAACCCCCTTTACTGTTAAATTTACCCCCTGGGCAAATTTTGCTGTATCACAAAGCTTGGCAAAAGGATTTTTCAGGAATTCAGCCAGCTTACTGCCTCTTGGGAAATCCCAGTGCACATTCTACTATGGTGCAGGACTGGCTTGAGTGGTGGTGGTGCTGCAGAACATCATGGAACTGATAGCATCAGGGTATGGCACATATTCTTGATTAAATCATTATCAGATTTCCTATTCACTGAAAATCTTGTATGCAGAGAGGTATGGGATGAAATGTATCCAAAGAATATTTATGCTCAAACTTCTTGCTTAAATCCAACCTCTATAATTAAAAAGGAAAATTTTCATGACTACCATATTCAATTTTATATTCATTGTGTTGGTTATTCAGTAAAATGTATTTGAAAATCTAGAGAAGTGAATTTCTAAAATAAACTCATGAATGCTGAAAATGTTCAGAAAGCTATTGTAACAAACAAGACTTTGGAGGAATATCTGACTGTATTAGTGGCATGTTAAGGTAATGGAGTGATTCCTTTTGCATTCTCTCTTTAACTACTTTTGGTGTTTATGTAAATGTGACATAAAATTTTTCCAGTTCCTTACAATTGGTTCTGTAATGGTTCTGTAATTTAAAAAAAAAAAAAAATCTTCTGCCATAATATGCCCTTCATAAAAACTCCCCTCAGAAAAGTTAGAGGGTTGGAAATTTTTTTTATTTTGATTAGCCTTATGCTGACACTACCTTTTCATTTAGAGATGCCAAGACTCTGAACAATGGGTGTATTGATGTAAGCTGTGCTGCTCTCAACAGCTTCTTAGTTCTCCATTGCTTCAAACTGTTGACACCTTTTATAGTGAGGCAAAATGAGTAGAAAGTGTTGTCAAATTGGAAGGATTTATACTTTTTTTGAGGTGTAGATGATTTAAGAGATCCTTATCATCAAAAGCTATAAGAATGGTTATTGAGGTTCAGAATGTGTAAAATCAAATAGATCTGAAGTTACTAACATTTGCAACACAGACCATTATGAAAGTAGTCCAGCTACTTCAAAGTCATATATACAATATCTGCCTTTTTGAAGAAAACAAGGTCAAAATATGTAGCTAGCTTGTAATCCAGTATGGGTTTGAGAAAGTCCCAATTCAAATCTGAAATCAGCTGCAGCAGTACTTCCTGCAGGGCTTCAGGCAAGAAGTAAAGATGCAATGAAAAGCAACTGCCAGTGAGTTAAGCAAGTTCTAAGATATGTTCTCCACCATCATGGAAGAGACAGTGAAAACAGGCAATACTATGCCACCTGGTTACTTTTGTGCTTTACAAGTAGGCTTGTTGTCCCTAAACAATTACACATTTTGAAAATCAAAAATGTATGTAATTGCCTAGATCTTGAGAAGTCCCCGATGTAATAAAAACCCATGAAATTATAAAAGGATGAGACTAGCAGTTTTATCTTATTTAACTTTCTATCATTTGCTCTTTTTCAATATGAACTTCAGCCTTGTAACACTTGTATGTTTTCCTTATCTTTGAGGCAGCAGTGATGTTTAGTTATATTATCTGCTGATCAGCTAAGACACTCCTCCTTTTCTTCCCTGTCTTGTCTGATCTATAATGACAATGGAGGTTGATACAGTAAGACCTAAATAGGAAACCTAGGGGAAGGTGGTATTATTTTGAGGTAGTCTATCCCTTTAAGGCTGGTCCTTTCACATGTTTACCCAGGAAATTTTAGAGGTCATGAATAAATTAAGTATTGGAGCAAAAGACCTCTGCCGAAACACTTTGATGTTATGCTTGCATAAATTGAAAGAAGGGCTCTGAGTTTCTGGGTATGTATGTACATACATATATTTTGTATGTATTATGACCCCCCCCAGTGGTCCTTTCCAACTTTAACTGTTCTGTGATTCTGTATATATACACACACATATATGAAAAAGGCAAACACCTTCCTTTGTACTCTTAGGTATTTAGGTAACCACTTCTGAAGGTTTTACAAGTGAGGAGGCTTTACCATAAAGGGAAGCTATAAATGCAAACTTATATTCTGCAAATTTATTTTTTCTGGGTACTCCCAGAATACATGGACTTAGTGCTGTATAAAAATGGTCAGAGTGCCTTAGTTTAAGTTCTTCCCAGCCACAGAGATGGAGATGGGTGTTAATTTGGGTAGGTGACATAACATTCTCTTCTAAGCGATACACACTGTCTTTAGTGAATTGCTGTTTGTGCTAAAATCAAACTGATTCATCCCAGAAAGACAGCAGAAATTTGTTACACTGGTATGTGTGTCTTCAATACCTGGATTTCAGATGTCTGATGTTATTGAAGTTATCATCTAATGAGTTTTCAAACGCAGTTAAAGAACAGTAGAGATTCACTAGGAGAATCAGACCTTTGCAGTGACAAGGGTGACTGGGTAATTCTCTCAAAGGGAGAGGTCCATGAAACCACTGGCAATGCCTAAAACTTTGTCTTTCTTCCAATGCTTCCACTAGTGTGAACTGCTTAAAATCACAGTACATCATTTTCTATTGTTTTGATAGTCCTTTTTTTTTTTTTTTTTTNGCATAAAAGATTTTTATTTGGGGTTAAAAAGTGTTTACATCTTTAACATTTTCTCATATTTCTGTATAAAAACTAAAAACTTATTCACAGTCAAACTTCTCATTAAACATTTGATCTCATGCAGTTTCTAGAAGTGTACTTTCATTATTTCCAACCCAACCGAATGGCTTTCTTTAAAATCACAAATAAGGTTTTGATTATAGAATTTGGATAGCCAATTATAACATAAATCCAAGCCCAAAAGGCCACAAATTTAAAAAACAGATTTTACTTTCTCACCTTATGGTTTCAGCTTCAACACATCACCACTTTTATTATTTCATATGACACAGAGCCAAAGTAACTGAAGCATATTATGGTGAGGGCAGTTTGAAAATAGATTTGACCATTTGAACCAAAAAAATCCTTAGCTACTTATACCTTGCTCTTATTTTTTGAACAGAGATAGTTTTAGAATGTCTATGGCTTATTTGAATTGCTTATTCTTGAATCTTTATACATAAAATATTTGCCACAAGTATGTGTTAAACACTCTAGCACATCTGTACGTGGTACATACCTGGTAGTATGAAACAGAAGGTTGAAATCTTAAAAATATCAGAATTTCACTTTCTGCTTTTCCAGTGCACCCACTAATAATCAATATAGAATGCAACTGGATAGAACATTTTGGATTTATTACTTACAGGGCTCTAGACACACACACAGTAGGTTATAACTATACTAAAAATCACACAAACTGTCAATATGAACCAAAATACAAATTAGAGTCAGCTTAATTGTGAAAATATCAGAGACAAACTAGGGCATTTTAAATAGGACTCATTGATATTATGTGTGAGATGTTTTATGACATAAGGGAAACAGTTTTAAAATAAAAGTATCTTTATATCTCCCATGTAAGTAGTTACCAATTTTAAAAGGCTGCTTTTTTCATCTGTGGTAGATTTTCTTCATAGGCTACATGGAAGCTGTGAGATAAAGAGGATGTAAACCACAGAATCACAGAAACATTAAAGCTGGAGAAGCCTTCACCTTCTTCTGTCAGTGGTAGTTTTTTTGGTTTTTTAAGGTCTCCAATTACATATTTCACAATCTCCTTAAGGAATCTGTTTCAAGGCTTGGACAATCTCGATGTTAGGAAGTGTTTTCTTACGTGTAGACTAGTTTTCTGCAATTTAAGTTATAAACTATCCACGTAAGTCTGAAAAACAGTGGTTTCCCTTCTTTGCAAATGTTGCAATAATGTGATCGTGTCCCCTTCCACCTTTTTCTTCCCTAGGTTGTTAAGCCTTGGTTTTTAATTTCTGCCTGACGTCATATCTTCTTGAGTCCTCTTGTGGCTTTTGCACCCTTCCAAAAGGACTGACTCATTTCTAGGCTCCATTATCCCTAGCCTTATACACAATCCCAGCTAAGGCTTTTCAGTGCAAAGCAGTGCAAAGGGGTCACTTTAGGTACCCTTCAAGTTCTCAGTTACCCCAATATTTTTATGCATCTGCATGTCATTTTAAATGTTTGTTTAGCATGTGGTGCACTCTAGACTTCAGACTGCTTTCTGAACATCTATTGACCTTCAGGATCCCAATGGAGATGTCATTTGCTTTCTATTTCTGAGTTCTATGTCCATCAGTTTCTTCCTGAGAGTTCTTTCAGAACCACAGGAGGACAACAAGCAGGCTATCCTGACTTATATATTCAGTGTTCAGGACAGAATATAAAGTATACTAAGTAAGTAGCATGTGCTCAGGTATTTTTCTTGCTCTCTGAATGTCTTTCAATGCTGCTGAATATGTTCAAATGTCTTTCACTGTATGTCTCTCACTTTCTAGTTCCTCTGAATGTCTCCTGGCACATAACACTTTATCTCAGTGCTGTTTTGGTATTGTCTTCTTTCATAATTTCATAGTACTGAAACTGTTTATGGGTCAAAATCAAGACATCAGGTTCATCCTGATAGAAGCTAGAGACCAGAACATACATGCAGAGATGTTCTCCTTCCTAACTTTGTCATTCTACATAATTTAGGGTTTTTTTTCTTTAGGTAATATAAAGTATATGCACATGCACTGCAACATCTAATCTGATTTGAAGCAGGTATAAAGCTCTAAAAGAAAGGACTGAGTATGAAATAGAACAGCCAGCCAAAAGTGCTCACAAACATCCCTTTCTATCTAGAGCTCCAAAAGCCTTGGGAAAACTCATAGAACCATTGCCAGCCTTAAGTGTAACCAGCATATCTGACAGTCACATAATGTGCCTTTTATTCTCAGTTTTCTTACAACCTTCAAGAATTTTAATTTAATTAACAGTCATCTGAAATGTCATACAAAGTAAATTAATTAAGGTAAACATTAAACTGTTCTTGTATTTTCTAAAACATTATTAAATTAAGTTTCATAACTAGTCACCTCCTCAGTGAAAGGAGATAATCAACAAAGCAAGTAAGTTGGAACGCATTGGATCAGATGGAAAGGAAAAGTGAGTTTAAAAATAGTGAAAGTTATTGCCCAAAGTTGATGTCCTCATCATGTTGACTTCATAAATAAATAAGAATTTGAGAAAAAAATATTAAAGATCATTTCCTTTAAAACTGGTGTTCCTCAATAAGCAGCACTGATTGTAGGCTCAACTACCCTCGCCTTCTCTCTTTCCTGTAGGAATTACTGGTCCTCTGCCACTTTGTCACTTAAAAGCTTGGACAGAAAAAACACACGTGCATGCCCATAAACACAAAAACACACACGCACAGCCCCCCCACACACTTGAAGTACTTTTGCCATTTTTGAGCTGCAAACACACACCACTCAAGGGTAACCAGCTGATAATGTGGATCTCAGACAATATGGTACATATATTTCATATGAAATTCAAAAGATTCCCCACTACTGTAACATTACTTATGGCAGCTGAGTTAGACTCTAGGCAATTCTAAGTTCAAATGACCATTACTGAAATCCAAGATGATAACATCAGTTGTACAAAACAAGGTCTAAAACAAACTTGTTCCTTCTTTGAATATCTTACTGCTCAAGAGAGTCTTTATGGAAGGGTTTAGTTCATAAAATCTAAATTAAAAATAGTTACGGGTGTGATGTGGATGCTAATTTAGAGAAACTGCCAAGTCTTTGGAGAGTGAAGATTCTTTCTAGGCAAATATCATGGGACCTTTTTCATCTTTTTTTTTTCCTGATAACACTAGTATATATAGCTAGCTCATTATCCAAGCAGAAAGCATATTGGGCAAAGCTTCCTAACAGATATCCATTTTAAGACTGATTTTATTAGAGCTTAATCAACTATCTCCAAGTACTACTCTTAATTTCTTGCATTTGTGCTCCTTACTATTTCCAATTTCTTTTTTTTTTAAGTGTTCGACCCCAAAAATTTTTGATTTCTATTAAAGTTTATATCAGAAATTCATAAATCCTTAGTCTCTTCCAAATGCACTCCAGCTACATGAGCTCCAAAGAAAATGTAACACTATAACCTAATTCGGGTTCCAAAGCGCGAGTACGAGGTAGGGCAGCTAGCGCAGTTCGGAAGTAGTGAAGAGAGTGCATCCAGAGTTTAAGAGACATGCACACAAAAACTGTAGAAAAGGGCAGTTTGCAGCTGATTTCACAGCTTGGATGGAGGAACTTTGAAAAGAAGAACAGAGCTAAGGCCAAAAATGAGATGTGACAGGAAAAGCAACAACTAAAAACAATGTCTCGAGGCAGCTATGAATCTGTATTACACGATAAAAAAGTCATATCACTAGTGCTAATATTTTTTTTTAAATATAGATTTATTTATTTTTAATCAGAAAGCAGACCTCTAGAAATGAATGGTTTCTGAAAAGGACAGATGTGGAAACAGAAATGTGAATTCGATTTCTTAGGCAGAAAGAGGACACTAATTAAAGATGTTATTCTATCTGTGCTCTTCTAACCTGATATACAAATTCAGTAAAATTTTTAGCCAGCCTAGATACCCCTCAGAATTCAATGACATACTTTGCCCTGTGTCTAAGTGCATTGACCATATTTTCTGCAATCAGAATGTTACCAGCATTTATGTAATTGTTACTAAAAAAAAAAGGCAAAAATTCATGCTAAAAGGTGTGCAGAAATTTTGACATATCTGAATCAGTGGGAGTAAAAAATATGAAGTACATGAATTTTGTCCTTGGAGAATTTCTGGGACCACCAAGTATGGATTTTTCTTAATTGTGTGTAAAAAGGAAAACTTAGAGTCACAGAGTATAAGCACATCTTCTTAAAACACTCAGGTAAACAATTTTTTAAAAATATGAAATGAAATCTAATTCTGAAAGGTTTTTCATTTTGATTCATCATTTTAGTCAGCATTCATCATCATCCTTGAAAAGTTACCTAGCAGCAAATGTTGGCCCATCTGAAGCTTATACTTTGAGATTCATATAGATTTCAGACTAATATAATTTTTCATTTTATTGCTGAAGTTTTATGTGAAATGTGAGTTGATGAGTTCTTAACTATCTTAACCATAGCAGTTAGCTCACCTTTAGTCAGCCTTCTATTAGAGTTTGTCAGTTAGACTCTCTAAAATATCGTAGAGCACTCTGCATACTCCAAACCCCAGGGCTTTCCTGATTTTTCCTTTTATTGGAAAGGGAGACCCTCTGGTGATTGATAGAGGAACTGAGATTTGAAATACTCAGAAACATACTGAGAAATAGTATATTCTCATGTACTGAAAAAACTGAGATTTGCTCACGAGTTTAAATGTTCTCCCTATGGCCAGGTAGTTAATGTAAGAGGACGAATCAGGCTGGCCATCATGCTGGGATTGTGAAAAGTTGGTTGCCAACAGGCATAGAGGAAGTGCAGAAACCAGGAAGAAATGAACACACAAAGTAATGGTTCAATTCCCTTTTTATATGCATTTTAATCACACAGGAGGGGCATTATTTCTTGTCTTTTCTAGCTTTTCTTTGTACAGGCTTTTGCAGCTGTGGTATTGTCTTAGCATCTTTTCTTTATATGTTTTAAAAACTTAGCACAAACTATTCCAAACTTACTTAACTATTCCAAACTTAAGATAAAATTGGCAGAGCATGGATGGACTACGTCTTTGTGGAAATTTAGTGGCATATTATTTACACAAGGACATTGGCTAACCAAAACACATACTGCATGAGACAGGAAAAGGCTGAAAACGAGAAGGGTAGAACGTATAACTAAGCTGTGAATTTTTTGCATCTTTGGAACTACTTCCCAGCACATAGTAAGTGAATGAACCAGCATTCTGCATGGATCAGCAGTGGCTCATCTGCAGCTGTGTACATCTGACACATGTCTGCTGAGGCCGCTGTTCCTGGCACAAGTGCTGCTACTATAGCTGCTGCCATTACTGCAGCTGTGAGTTTTCCTGCATCTCTTTGGCAGCTTGAGGTGTCCTAGAAGTGTAGACTGTTATATCTAAATGTTTTAGAGGTGTTTGTCAATGGAGGAGAGTAATGAATTATTTAAAAAAAAAATAAATTAATAGTTTGTAAATTTGACAATTCCCATTGTAATCTCTCAAATCCACCCTCCAAACATTGTCTGATGCATCTTAGATTTGGTAGAATTTCGTGTCTGGTCCCAAAATATACAGTGGGTCACAGGTATATCATGGCATAGTGGCCAGTCCCTGCTAACATTTGCCTGACTCTGGTATCTGAAAATCTCTGTAGTGTTCTCCCTCTACTAGTTTCAAACTCTGAATCCAAAAGTCAGTTTATTTTATTCAAGGAAGCTTACTTGCTATCACTCAGGTTACAATCTTTACATTAACCAGAGCTGTAGCCATCTCTTCCATCTTTGTAGGACAATGTGATGCATGAGTGCCTCTACTCAGATAAAATAGTACCAGCCTCATGACTGCATAGTTCCTACTATCATGTTACAGCTGCAGCTCCTCAAATATAATTTTCTCTCATTCCTCAGACTCATTCATGTAGTTGTCCAAAAATGAGCTAAAAGCACATGATGTTGGTCTTGCTAAAGACTTCCTGTACCACTTATTTAATCTGTGCATTTCAGTTTTCTTATTTTCCAACACAGAAGATTGCTGATCATAGATTTTGTTGATTATAGAAGATTTGTGCTTTAACTGCTCTTCGGGGTCTGCCAAGAGTAAACCTTGTGAAAATGAAGAATATGAGTTCACATGGTAAGAATAAACCAATATATAGCATTCCTACTTTTCTTGACAAAAATAAACTGAGGTGCGTCTTTATCAATGCCATAGTTACCTAAAATAAGAACAGCACGAGCAAATAATAGTCTTTCATAGAGAGAAAGCTTGGTTATTTTTTCAATTTGACAGTTGTTTTATTTTTGACAGATTCTATGCTAATTGCAGTGTATTAAAATGTTTACTGGAAAGTATAATGTGTTCAAATACTTCATCCTTTACGGCAGAGGCTTACTTCATATTCCTATTGATACATATGGTTCTTCACAGCTGAAAGGTTGAAGGGACAGTAGATTCCAAGAATACCAAAAAGTGAGGTCTTTTCATGACCTCTAACGAGTGTGACTGCATATATCCTGATGAGATCTATAAAGCAATGTGTAGTAATGAAAGGGGCTCAGTTGTTTATCCCTGAATCATGCTATTCCTTTCCTCACCATTTTCCTTTGCATCGATTCAACAAAAATATTTTCAGAGTAACTAATAAGAAACATGTTTATATAAACAGATCAGTATGAATTTTGGATGTTAAAGTATAGAGGATTTATGTAAACCACAAACATGGTAATACAATCATGTGTGGGGTTGCGGCGCTGCTTTCTGGCTAGCTCTGGCACAAAGCTCACATTGAAAGGTACAGTTCGGTGTGCTGAGATAACTTTATGATCCTGTGAGTTCTTGCCTTCGGCAGAAGCGTGGCAGTGGCAAGGAAGAAGGAAGGACTCTTGTGAGAATTCAACTGTGGTTTATTAAGTCCATGAGGACGTGCACACACCCAGAGAGAGCCCACAAAAAGCAAGTTCCCCTCTCGCTCCCTCACCTTAAGTATGGGCGTGGGGAAAGGGGAAGGGGACAGCTTGAAACCAATCCAGAAGGGGGGGGAGTGACCCAGAACACAATTAATGGAACCAATTGGTACAAAAAGGAGGGGTGGAAACCGGGATGCTGGCCATCCCTTGACAGCCTTCCTGGAATTTTCCAGACACAGGGTGAGGCTGTAAAGTGATGGACAGGACCCATAATTGTGATTGACACCAGACAATCACTCGGGGGAAGCTCACTCGGGGGAAATCGAGAAGGGTTTAACATGGGGATATGGGACAAACCACTGTAAAAGAAAGAACAGAAGAATGCAGAACCTTGGTAAAACCCAAAATGCACCACAACAATAATGTATGTTAATTCCTCTACATAAATCATAGTCCAAACAATTGAGCTATTCATAGTATATTGATGTTATATTATTACTCTTTCAGCCAGTAATGGGGACAGTTCAAACTTCAGAGGTAGCTATGGCCAAATATAACTCATGTAATAAAAAGAGAAAGGGAGTCAAAAATTGTTTAGGCTACCAGTGAAACTTAGTAACAAAATGCAATGGGAAATCAGCAATGACAACTAATTCTGAATGAAATATTTATGTGTTTTAGGGATCAAAAACTAGTCTTAAGGTCATCTGGCATCTTTAAAAGTAGGAAGTAAAAATAAGCTAGAATTCAACATGCATAAAGAAGTCTGCATAGCACACTGTAGCAAATTAACATTCAATATTGGTGGGATCCAAGCCCAAGAAGGTTCCCTCTGTGGCTAATAAAAAGAATAATTGTCCTGTAAATGTTGGCTTACAGTGAGACTACGGTAGCTCCATTCTTCTTACAGGCAACAGAGGAAAGGGTAAAAAGTCTTGCTTAACAAAAGTAAATCTTTATGAATACCATGCAAGACCACTACCTTACATTAAAAAAACTTACCTTTTCTCTCACCCTCCATGCTGTGCCTGTATTTCTGTATAACACTGAAATCCATTTATGGTAATTTGTTAGTCCTCTGAGTATCTGTATTAATCTTTAAGCAGAGTCTGTCTGCATTTTTGGGTAGAGTCTCTGGCTCAATGGCTCCTTCCCTGTCTTAGTTCTTATTGAAACCACAAAAGATTACTGAGCTATTAATGAATAAAACAGCAAAAGTATCATCAGTGTGTTTTCAGTTACAGCTACCACTTAAATCTTTGACTGATTCATGACAGGCAAATTCAGAATGAACAGGGGTCTACAACAGTTAGAGGTATATCTGCAGAATGTTATTCCTCTTTATAACTGAACAAGCTGTCCCTTAACTTCAGCTGGTATTTTCATGACTAAACAGGGCAAAGCCTCCCAAAGTGGCTTAGTCTTGGTCCTTCCTTCCTTTTTCAAGGGTTACTTACAACCTCTCTGTTTCCTTCCCATTAGCAATGTAGCCCCCGTAAATGCATACCAGATAGCAGGCTGGGACAGAGAAGAGGACACTAGAAGAGGTCTCTATTATAATTCAGTTCTTACATTAGCTGCCTGGACAACTGTTGCTTAAGTTCTGAATTTTTCCTTTTATTATTACATTTTTCATTCAATCTGTGAGTGGAAAGATAAGATTGCGACTTAAAGCACAAACAAGTGTGTGTCACAATGAAACAACGCCACTTGATCAAAATCAGTTCACGGTTCCACTATGGCCTCCATCTAAATTACATTATGGTACAGATCAGTACTCATTCTCATCTACAGTGAATAACTGCCAGAAAAAGTTAGTCCACCTATTTTCTGGACTAAAGGCAACATCACAGTTGTACTACATCACAGATGTCAGCATCAGGAAAATCTGTTACCACAGATGGATATCATTTGAGCTTCTGAATTCCACTGTGAAAATAAATCATGTTCATTGTCTTCACAATATAGAAATAGGCCTGCCAAGGTACTATGGTGATGCACATCCCTGAAGTATGATGCACATTTTGGTATTGCTGTGTGCTATGGGCAGTCTGCCTGATTGTTAAAAACCAGAGAGGGAGCCAGAAATATTGTACCACACCCTAAAGACAAGACAACACCAGCACAAACATGGTCCAGGAGACCTTAGTTAATTTCTTCCCTTTTGTCCCACTTGAAAATTAAACCCACCTTTCCCACTTGGCAAACCTCCAGAATATGTATGCAGAAATTATTTCTGTATGCAATTCTTTGTCTTTGTGGCTTAAATAATGGTGATTGATCAATTCAGTTCCATTGATCAATTCAGTTCCATGTCTCAATGCCTCAGCTGTAAAATGGAGATACCAACATCTCCCTGAATCAGACATTAAGATGTCCAGTTATGGCATAGATCAACTATCAGTACCTGAAGGGAGCCTACAAGAAAGATGGGGAGAGACTTTTGGCAAGTGTGTATAGCAGTAGGACAAGAGTCAATGGCTTCAAACAGGGAATAGGTTTAGATCAGACAGTCGGAAAAAATGTTTCCTGTGAGGGTGGTGAGGCACTGGAACAGGATGCCCAGAGAAGTTGTGGTCACCCCATCCGTGGAAGTGTCCAAGGCCAGGTTGGATGGGGCTTTGCACAGCCTGATCTAGTGGAAGGTGTCTCTGTCCATGGCAGGGGGCTTGGAGCTGAATGACCTTTGAGGCCCCTTCCAACCTAAACCATTCTGTAATTTTGTGATTCTGTGATTCTATGATCAGATGTAAAGATAACAGAGAATATTACAAACCAACCATGTATCAGAAGGAAGTATTAGATACAAACAGCCCTACCTTAAAACACCTACTGTCCAAACGTATGGCATGTGTAACAGTTTTGTTCAATGAGAAAAATAAAGTGTTAAATGAGATTACTAACATTCGAGCTGATTTTCTCCATAGACATTATATCTGTCATCCTTTGGCTGTGCTGTTTATGTCCATATGCATTGGCCTTTTCCCAAGGGTTTGGAAAGAATCTGATGTAATGCTCAGCTAAACCCTGGCATTTAAGCAAATTGAAAACCTTTTTCCAAAAGAAAAGAAACTAATAAAAACATGAGATAAATCGAATACCCCAAAATATGCTGGACAGCTAAACAACCGTGTTGGTTAATGGTTTGTGAATATCAAGGAAATATGTTAATTTACGGGTTTCTCAGGCTTACCCTCTCCCACATGTATGGTATGCAAATAGGCCTCAGAAACAATGTGTACCAGCATATTTTTAGCTTTCCAAGTCAAGCTTCTCCGCTTCAGTTTGTTTGAAATCCAGAGTCTGAGGCCCTTTTTCTCTGTTTTTCCACTGTACAACACAACAGAAACTGGGTTCCAGACCATAAAAATTTCAAGCAGCAAAAAAAGATGGCAACGACAGAACCCAGACAATACCCATGTCCAACAATTATTTTTCTTGTCTAACAGGAAAGAGTAAGTAGAGAATAAGAGTAAGGTTCTTGGCCAGAAATAGGAAGTTTGACCTACATGAGATTTTCCCCCTTACCCTTCTGTCTTCATCTGAATCGTGGAGGGATATTCCAGCATTTCCAAATCAAGACTGAGTTCTTAGATTGTTGTCTAAGTTATTTAAGATGTCTTGAGTAGATATTTTGCTCTTGATTTACAAAACCTGTAATAAAATGAGTTTCAAATGGTGTCTGTGCTACTAGGATCTACTATAGTTAAAAAGAAATGAAACAAATAACAATACCATGTGGGTAAGTGATACCTGGAATTGGCAACCCATTAAAGAGATGGACTGAAAGCAAAGATCGTTCAAAGACAGTGAGAGCAGATCTATCAAGTGTGGTGCCATGAAGATATCATTCATAATATTAACCAAAAATAAAACATTTCCTCACTTACAGGAAGAAATCGAAACCATTCTTTCCAGCAGTATATTCCTTACTAACCAAAGATTCCATGATACAATGCTGCTTAGACATACCATACTGTTGAAAAGGAGCATACATTGTATAATAAGTAAATAAAAAATAATAAACATAAATCTCTGGTATGAAATCACAACCCTGAAATTGTAGATGCAACTTCCAGGTCTAAAAGTTAAACAAAGATACCCAGGTCTGTCAAATCAATTTACTACTCAGCAATACTCAGAGATACAGCTGGTTTTGTATTTCTGAAGTATTAATCTTGTAGACACTAAATTGCTCTTAACAAAATATTTTCTTGTGCCCTGTAGCTTTTGACAGACTTGTGTTATCTCCTGTGTAAAAAATGTAGAGTCCACTGGAAAGGCCAATTTCAATATTAAGTGTAGCAATTGCTCTTCTCCAAAATTCTTGCAGTTGAGCAGATTGTGACTGTGTTTCCAGCTCCAGATTCATAAGTTACAAAAAAAAAAAAAAANNNNAAAAAAAAAAAACCCCAAAAAAAAAAACTGAAAAGCTTTTGGATTACTATCCTAATCATTGTATTTATTATCCCATGGGACCTTGAACATGTTTTCTATTACATGGTCTGACATCGCAGAGTCAGACAGTCACTGAATATGTTCCTATTATCTCTGTCTCCTTCCAAATTTCTGTTCAGATGTTTTGTTATCAAAAATATACCAACAGCAACCAAGGCTTCATTAATACTTCAGACAAAAGAATCTTTGTTCCAGCTGTCACATGCTACAGTCTGGAGTCAGAAGCCTTTTAAATACTAGATCTCACTAGCACATGTGCAAAGGCCCTGCAGAACTGACCTATTCAAAAACCAGTTGTGAGTGGTTCCCTCCGACAGTGTGAGACAAGCTCTGGGATGAATTGCCTTTGGTACAGCAGTATCTGACATCTCTATGTGGGACACAACATCTTGTGTGCTTTCCCAAAGTCCTGGCTTGCTGCAAACCTTATGTCCTCACACTTGTGAGATGCAGGGTCACTTCTAACTATTTTGAGGTTTCAGTTCAAAAATAACCCTACAGTCTGTTATGTGTTAAGACATCATATGTGACACATTGTCTTACTGGAGGCTCACTGTCCAGCCTCTGCTCAATAGATTCCCAAACAGAGCTGGGAAAGGACAGTGAGTCTGCAACACACACAGGAACTGCAGCTCCCACCTTCCATAATGGAGGGAGAGAGGAGTGGAGAAACATGGATCATTTCAGTACCAAATGCTTTACTACCATGTCTGCCATCTGCTTCTTGGGTGGTAAGGAATGGTCTCCACTGGCTGTGAAACCAGTGAAAATATCCAACTTGTCTTGTGCTTGTCTTCTTGAGCTAGAAACACACATGCAGATATCCTTCATTTCACCCTGTAACTAGACATGATCTGAGAGTATAATATTGTAATGACTGTCCCTATGTGATCCATGGAATGTTAGATGATGCAAAGTACTATAAGAGAATGACAGTGGGATTCACATTCTCTTCCCTTGGGCACAAACCTTGCTCAGGCATTCTTCTTGCCTTGCTGAGAAGTAAAGAGCTTAAAACAGGAATCTTCTTGGCTTTAACTTGTGAGCATTTGAAACACAGCCAGTACAGTTCTTCAGAAGTCATAATGTAAAAATAGTCTGTGGGAAAGCCCCAAATAAAATAAATATTTTTTTATTTGTAATATCTGTTGTTTGGAACAGAGAGGATAGCAGCTGGTACAGAAAGTGCCTCAGAGGCACTGACTTACAGATTACATCCTAATAACACAGCTTTGAAATCTATGTTCCTTTGGTTGGAAAACAAATAGGTAGGGCAACAATATTTACTTAGGACCAGATTCTGTCTTTCTAAGTTGCATTTACTAATACCTTCATATTTCCTCTGGAGCAAAGGTTTTCAGGCTGCATCAGTAGCTTCACTGCTCTTACCACAAGTGAGGCACGAGTTTTTCACTGTACCCCTGCTAGGCAGGTTGGCTAGCCCAGCTAGGATCACACTAATGGACGTTTTCTTACAGGCTTTGAGAAGCATAATGCTCCTGCCTCAGAACCAGTTCTGTGCAGTCTGCCTGTTGGCAGGGTCACAAAAGGGAGGCATATTTTTTTGCATACTCTTATTCCCAGCCCTTCCCTGCTGCCCACTTCTTTTTTTGGCCTCTCAGTCCCTCAGTTACATTAGAACTGCATAATGCATGCTCTTTAGGTATGGCTAAACACATATTTAACAAACAAAAATTTTGGTACCAAGGGATAGGTTCTTTGTATTTTCCTTTGCACTTCGTCTCTAAAAGATGCCATAAAAATCTTCCAAATTACTTTAGTGAGCTCTGGTAAGATGCAGGAAAGCACTTACATAGCTTTTTCTGCATGGACATCAGCAATGTTACTAATTTGCTAATAAGGAAAATATTTTATACTTTTAGGCAAACTGAAGCAGATATAGCAGTTGTCATACCCCTAAAGTTAATATTCAAAGCAGTAATGAACTCAGAACAAAACTAACTATACATCACATATACATGAATTAAATATTTTTGCCTTAAAGAAACTAATGGAGTGAGCTGGGCAGATGGATAGAGGTAAAAAACAGGAAAAAGAAGTTTTAGGCTCTGGTGGACTTCATCAGCCAAATAATTCCTAGAGAGATAGTTTTCTCAAGCGTTGAGGCTGAGATATTTTACTCTAAAAGGCTGGAAAAGTCTAGAGCCAAAAGATTCAAAATGGGTAACTGATTATGCCACTTTTCTTCTTTGATGTACCTGACACTGGCCTGCTGCACATGAGGAGCTGGACTTAGATTTGTAGACAACTGTGGCTCAGCAGTACTGTTTCTTTTTCCTGGACAAATCACATAAAACTAATCTTGAAGCCAAGCAAACTCTCTGCTAACACACCGAACTGCAAAGCAGGACTTGCACGTATGTAGTGGACTGTGAGATTACTAAAGTAGAAAACAGCAATTTGGCTTTGGAGAATTACTCATTTTTATGGCTCCATCTATATACCCTGACTTTGGTGGATATCCTGTGTTTAAATGTTAATTTTCTCTACTAAGTTCATTCTACAATTTGTTTCAAACACTTAAAATAATTTTCGTTTCAGTGGAATTGGCAGAGGAAAGTGTTTGATAAAGTATCTCATGTTTTTTTTTGTTATCCATTGGATTGTTGTAACTCAATGCTCAGCTCTATATGTCATACAATATTTTAAACAAAACACATTCTTTTTCTGTTTGACCTATTTTTCTATATTTATATCAAGTCTTGCAATCAATATAAAGATATCATTTGGAGGAGAGGGGTAGGGTGAGGTAACAAATGTTATATTTATGAAGTGTTTTTTAATTACTCACAACTTCAAACCAATGGCTTATGAGCACCATTCAAACTGCTTTTCTTTGAATTGGGTACGATATTTTGGTAAATCTGCATTTTTCTGCCATCACAGCCCATAATTGAAAGTCCCTAGCAGTAGGTATTATTTGCCTCAGGACCAACAATAAGAGGTATCTGCTTATGACTATTCAAACTAGACACCCCAGTTGCCTATTTGTGCATCCAGGTGTTAACTCTACTGGAAAAGGAACATCAAAGTCTACTTAATGTAATTGACTATGGTCAGGGATCTAGATTTCATACTGAGAGAAGAGCTGTTCTTATTCTTCTAGCAGTGTGTCAGCACTCTGTGTGTGTTAGTTTGGCACCAAATCTCACAGGAGTGTGTTTTCGCATGTGCTTTATGTGACTGCTGACTTCACTATTCTATCACATGAGATATTAAAAATATGAACTCAGAAACAACTATATTTGTTCACGCCGTTTCTTCATCTCCATTATCTCCATTCAACAGCCAGGAAAGACAGTAAGAATAGACTGTGAAAAGGTAGAATGCTCTCCTCATAGACATGTATTTTCCAAAAATCAATGAATTAAATACTTTCATGTGGGAAGACAGACATTGTGAATTTACTAAAGTTGCAGCAGCCTCTGGCAATTTGCCTACTCCCTTCTAAAATGGATATTTGAGGCCCATAGCAATCTCTTCCAAAATTCACATCTCATGTGAATATGTAGCCTAATTTGTATGAAGCCATTAACAGTAATTTTATTGGACATTCTTTAGTTCTTAAACTGTAACACATAATAAATTCACTTTCTCCTTTTCATTCAAGACTTATAGACATTGATATGTTATACTCCTTCAGTTTTCCTTTCTTAAACCCAAAGAAACCCTAATCTCTTTAAACATAGCTCTGATCCTTCTTGTCACCCTTTTTCCTACCTTTTACTGCTCCGTTGTTCCTGCAGAAATGATCCTAAATATCTACAAGTCGCTCTGATCATGATATTGTATGAAATATTCAATAACTCTGAAAATCCTAATTTCAGACAAGAAGATGAATAAAATAAATAAAGAATTAAATAAAACCTTTGTGTGTGGTTCAACCTCAGTTGAACTCTGCCTTGATTTCTAGTTCTCTCAAAGTTCTGTAAATCACATCTTTGTTTTAAGTAAATCCAAAATAGGACTTTTTCAGGGCTATTACTATGATAGTTTATTCACAGAAACATGTTTATGTGGCTGATCCTATTCACCTTTCACATTTGCCAATGTTACATTGGAAAGGGCAATAGAAAAACAAGCTCAAATAATTTCAGGTTAAATTTAATGTTGAGGTAAGGATAATGCTGCTGGGAAATCAGTAAGAAAGGGGTACATGATCAGTTTATACATCATGATAGAAAAGGTTATATCCTTACATGTAGAGTTTTACCTTCAGTCTAACCAGGTTATTATTGATGTCTATATTTTTTTCACTTTGTTTCAAAAAATACATGAGACATGGGATGCTTTTGAATAATTGCTTTGAGAGGTATTTACAATCTAGCTTAGGGCCTGGCTGTAGAAGCCTTATACCTACACCTTCCAAAGATTTCTCTAAGAAATTCATCAATATGGTTTCAAGCAGTAATTCAGTGGTAGAATGTTGCTCCCCACTCATTGCATCTTCTCACCCAACTGAAGTCTCTAGGGAATGTCTAGTGTTAGAAGAGATGATTTTTCACCTGTGTTCCTCAGATAATTCAGACCAAAACAACAGCATGTACTTGTTTATGCTTCGGACAGAGGTTCTGAATCAAGTTGAGTAGACATACCTGTGCACTTATCTCAGACATAACCCTCCAAAGGATTCAGAGAGTTTTGACTAGGTTAATGACAAAGAATTAGTGATTTAGAGCACCAACTTGTGCTATTTCTGAAAATTTGTAGTTTTGAGGATAGTAGTTTTGATGTCATGGACCAAAAAATATGGGGATGTGCAGGAATGATGTTACTACCCAGGTAAAGTTTTGGCTGTTGGGTTTTGGGGTGTTTTCTTTTTGGTGTTCTTTGTACTAAACCTGAGCTCTGCCAGTGAAAGGAGGTACAGCTGGAAAATGTCTATTTTAGAACAGAAGCTCCAATATGTCATCCAAAGTTATAACACCTTGATAACACCTTCAGAGTGCTACCAAACTTCATAATAATGAAGCATGTCAGAGAGGAAATCTCTGAAAGGTTTTTGTGTTTTCTTCTTCTAGAGAATGATGTAACTCTTGCTTTTCTTAGGTCACCAAATAGTTAGGTAGGTTACTCCTCAAAAGCAGGCTAATGGATTTCTTTTTCTTCAGTTGGAAACTGCCATCTACAGCTTCCTTTCTGCTCATTTTACACGTGTTTTGATGTACACTTTCTTCTGAGTGTTCTTCAAAAGATGATGCTTACAGAACATGGAGGGTTTTTGTAATAATAATCATAGTGCCTTGAATACATGTAGAAAAATCTGAAAGCCTAACTACTCCACAATAAACTAATTTTTGTGCTACAAAAAAGAGGGAATCTGTCACCTTTAACCCTGTTGCTGATCTTTTTGCTTTGCTGTGATTGAGTAAATTAAATACAATTATTCTCTCAAATGTTTTGAGGTTTTTTGTTTTGGTTTGTTTTTTTGCTATTATTTAATGTCCCAGAAAAATATACTGGAGAAGCAGAAATGGCAAGCAACTTTGACAGGAATTTCCCCAGTAGAAAGCAAATGTGCCACTAACTTTTCAGCACAACATGAATTCAAAAGACCTGGACTCACTAATGCTGTTACTCAGGGCTGCTATGAAGCAATGGTGTAAACTCTGGTGGAGAAAAAAATTATGTGGTACAAGGGGCCACAAGGGGTGAATGATCTCTGTAAGGGCTGCTTTTAGAGGGACATATTTGTAGTGGACCAGAGATTATGAAAGAGGTCCTGGCTGTACTTGGGTCAATCAGCTTTGTTCCAGCCTGCACTGGCAGCTCTTAGCTGTGGGAGAATTTTGCAGAAGGACAGGGAAACAGCATCTCGAGCTTCTGCAGAATTTTGGTTTGGTTAATATTTTAGGTCACCTGGTTTAGCTTAAAAATTACAAAGGGATATCCATTTTAGAGGTAAAAGATCTTCCTTTCCTGGAACTGGCCTCTAGTATGTGAGTTTAATGCTGAAAGGGCACTGCTTGAAATCATAAGGGTGGATGGTTTCCTGGGAGGAATCTCTAAATTTGATGCTTCAAGTGGTTTCACAATGCTTCTAAATGGAGATATTAAATGCAGTTCTAAAACTATCACAGACTTACAGAGAGGTTGGAAATCTCGTTTTGAGAGGTTGAAACACTGAAGTGAACACAGCTATGCTGTGTCAGCCACACATACTGTGATAGAGTTACAGAAATGAAACAACAACAAAAAAAGCAGGCTATGAGTATTGCTAAGGCTTTTAACTATAGGAAAACAGGAAAACTCTGAAAAAGGGTATATGTTCATTGCTTTCTTAAAACTAGCAATGCACAGAATCTAATACATCCAAACAGTTTGGTTCTGAAAATGTATTGATTTTGCATGTGAGAAAGAAGTGCAGACACTTGAAAAATCACATACCCCCCTCCAGAAAAAAAAAAAAAGTTACAAGAATTCTGTTTCTTGTTAATCTATAAAAGGTTATTCTATAAAGCACAATCTTACATCACTCTTCTTTTCATTTAGTGGATTGATTCCCTGACTAGACTGTGTCTATTTCTGGAAAGTACATCAAGCATTAGACAAAAGTAAAAGAAATGTGATGGGGCAGGCGAGAAAAACAGTGGAAGACTGGCTGAAAATCAGTGAGAAATATGACAAACTGAAAGCTAGATCCTTTGGCTGGCCACCAAGTGCTCCTTTGGAGTGCTGTTTGAAGACTGAACACAATTCTGAGTTATTTTCCACTGATCTACTACCCTTGGTATTCTATGAAATGTATATTTTCTTTCACCTCAGCTTGCAGTGGAGATTTACAGCTGAAAATAACAGGTTTCATCTTTAGTAAAACCTAGAATGGTTGCCACATGGTTTCAGTTGAAATCTTTTCCTAGTTCCTATGTCTGTGCTTACACTGAATTTTTCTGATTTACTGTAAATATAATGCCAGGTTATGTTAATAATAAGGTTGGTTAGGAAGCTGGGATTGCAAGTGATGACCTCTGAACTTACAGATTTTATTAAGTGATGTAAAATATTTAGTATAGCATATTATAAAAGCATTGGATTTACAGTAGTCTGGTGCAAACATGATGATGCATGGTGGCATCTCATTTTTCAGTCTTTTATTTCACGAAAAAACTATTTGCTCTGAATACAAGTTACTTGAATGTACACAAACCCCCGTACCAGTAAAAAGACACAGCTGGTCGGCTTCCTCATGCTTCAGCTTTTTCTTTAAGTCTCAATCCTTAACTGCAAATAAAAACATGCTCCAGATTCCCATTGCATTTGTACCTTGATATAAAAATATGTGCAAGCATAATGTGTTTGGCAATTTGGGAATGCAGACAGGAACAAACCTGCCCAAGTCATTCAACTTGGCTACTGAGAAGCTAGGTTGTATGTACAACATTTTGGCTATAAATTGTTGATGTCACCAGGTCAATATCAGATTTCCAGGCATTGTAGTTGTCCTCATCTGAAAATCTTGATCAAATAAAACTACTTCCAGTTTTTCCATAGTAATAAACCACTAGATTTAGAAAAACCCACAGTAATCCATAGCTAGTTATGTACATTGTGGTTTTGGTGGCTGTATTACTATGTTTCAAATATGTTTGGGGTTTAGATTAACTGCTGGTGATTGCCTAGACCAATGGTTATTTTCTAGTATGTCAATCTGCTGCTGGAGTCCAACATGCTACTGAACAGTACCTTAGATAATACAGCTGACATTTATGTTTCAACACATCCTCATAGTCACCTTGCAGTAAGATTACAACAGCTACAGAAATCTGCTGTTCAACTATCTTTTTTTATTGTTTTTATTTTTTTTCTTTTTTCTTTTTTTGTTTTGTTTTGTTTGTTTTGGATTCAAAAATGCAGCCTCCAAGCATACTATTTTCCTTCTCCTGAGCTGACCTGCCAGTAAGTAGCTTGGCAGTTTACTGAGGCCAAAAAAACTGTGTGCATCTTGGTAGTTTATGAGTTTTGTACCAATGATAACATTTTTTCCTCCGACCAGTAAATGCTGACAGCTGATACTGAAATAGGTGTCAAATGCCTGTCTATTTGCATGCTGGTTTTTCACTGATTTTTTTTTAATGGTAGTCTTTTTTTTCTCTTGTAAATTGTATAATTAATATCATAACAATTTGAGTTTAAGGAGGACTTTTCAGGTCTTGTCTTAACAGTAAATCTTATTTTGACAAAGATCGGAACATGTTGCTAATGGGTAGAATTTCCTGTTTGCTGTGTGGGTTTCTAGGCAGGCATGCTAAGGGAAAATAAGTGGATTCATTTAATAATTTGGAAAAGAAGTATTTGTTCTTGGCTAAACAGCTACTACTGGTCTGACCAGCCAACTATCTGGAGGACCAGCCCATATCATCAAGACATTAAGCAGTTATACAGCCCCTTCTTAGAGGTGAGGAGTTTGACACTGCAGCACTAGAGAGGCCTTCTAAGCTGAAAATGTGCTATATAAAATACAAATTTTATTTCCTTCTTTTTCTTGATGGGGTGAAATTACCTACTTTTTTCTTGAATAAAAGGATGCATGGATCATACTTCTCTAAGCAGGTGAACAACAAACCACACGTGAATTCTACAACTATCATGTTTTCTTTTGGATAAGTAAACATTATCCTGTACAGGAAATTACAGCAGTATCGTATATTACAAAGACTGTAAGTAAGGAGTCAGCATTTAGGAGTTTCTGTATAACCTACCACAACAGCATTTAGATACAAGAGTACATAAATATTATTCCAAAAGAAATTAATTTTATTCTAAAACACTTGATTGATTTTATTCTCTTCTTTAAATAAGATCTTGTAGACGATGTTATGATGTCTAAAATTTGGTATTTTTAAGAATGGATAATCTGATAAAATTTTTATTTGATTACTGGTGTACTCATTTAATGTCTTGACTGGAGCTGAGTTAATAAGCCAACAATGCTTTGAATAAATCAACCTATATTTGCTAAAAATTCTGCATGTTCTAAGACTATGAGGGGAAAAAAAGGTATTTTTCCATATTTACAGAAGGTTAAAGCCTTGAAACTACATGACTTGGCACTATTCCTTAACTTCAGTCTTTGATCCTTTGAACAATTGGTTTCATAGGGAACTGGAGGTTTTGCTTTTATGTGCTAAATAAAGATATAGATATAGACATATACCTATATACACCAATATGCATATTTCCATGTAAGCAATTACTAGACTATGTTGTGGCCTTTTCTTTGGATGTTTGTAATAAATGGAAGTTTTATGTAATAATCCACAAATATCAAAAAAGATTCTGCTAAACGCCAAAGTCCAAAGCAGTTCAGCCCCAGGAGAATGCTGTGCATTTTTGTGGAATCAGGCTAGCCTATAGAAGAAGGAAGTTATTAGAACAGTTTCTTTGCTTCTCTCTTTTTTTTTTAATAGTTTTTTGGTAAACCCAGTAGTTAAAAATTGTTCTGAAATACTTTCAGCTGCACAAAAGATTGGAAAAGAAGTTGTAACTGCTGCTGGAATTCATTCACAGAATGCTTGTAATTCAGTCAGAATTCTTGGTTAATAAGAATGCTGAATTTGCTGGTGACATTATTCCTTTCTCATGTCTCCTCTTCTCTTCTACCTTCTCATTCCCTTTTCATATCCTTGATTTTGTTGAGTTTGCTCTGGTCCTGCTGTCTACCCAAGTGTTTTATTCACTATTCCTCAGTAGCTTTTTACTTAAAGTGCTGAGAGAAACTTGCTGAAAGGCCACCCAATTTTCACTTTATATCCCATGTTACATCAGGTATTTTAGCTTTAAATTCCTTCTCCTCTTATTCTCTCTCTCTCTCTGTATCGCTCTTGGGAGAACTATATATTTATCCTATTCTGATTTGAAAGGTAACAAATTCAATTACTTTCCCCAAGTGGAGTCTGTTTAGTCCATGAGTGTAATTCCTGAGTGATCCTTTGCTGTTATCTCAACCTGCTAACTTTTTTTTTCTCTCCCCTGCCCATATGAGGAGAGAAGTGACAGAGCAGCTTTGGTGGGCACCCAGCAGCCATACAGGGTCAACCCAAATCCTTTTCTGTCTGTGACCTTTAATTTGAATCAATATAGCTGTCCCTCTGTTTACTGCAAGCCAATTCCCCAGCTTTTCTTTCTTCCAGAGGAGTGCATATGTTTCTGTATTTGTGTGTGTAACACACATATGTTTGTGTATCTCCCTTCTTTATTGCTTTTGAGAGTCTAATGTCCTACATCTTTGCTCTAGTGACCTGTATGATAACATCTTCCATACTTACAAAGAATGTCTCATGATAATCTCCTGTTGCACATTTCTCCTCTTCACTGTCCTCACTCCCTTTCAACAAGTGATAGTACAAGACATTTCCAACAACACAGCTTGAGCCTGTAGATTAAGCTCTGTGGGAGGTAAAATGAACCAAAACTAATGTAGAAAACTATACAAATGTCACCAATAGAGTCATTGGTTTAGACTTGAGATTTCTAGCTTCATGTGAGTTGTGGACAATGAGATTTCAGATTCCTCTTTTTTGACCCGAACTGTCAGTTTTAAAAAAAAAAAAAAGGGTTAAGAACAGAAAAACTATTTCAATCTTCTTGTGCCAGAGTGCTAGCAATATGCCCAAAATTTTTCGTAAGAGACACAGTCCCTGATCAAAGTAAGTTCAAGATTGTGCAACACAAACTGAAACTTGGGCTGTTTTAATTATGTCAAGGGTGTGAGACAATAAAGCAGGTAAGGCTTCTTGCTCTGGCTCTAAGTGCATGAGATTAAATGTCAGTGGTTAAGTGATCATTTAGGCTGGTTCATCAAAAGTGATCGGATATGAATACTCCCCATCCACTCACCTCTCTGCTCTTGACTGAAGATTACACCAACTCTGCACATCACCTCAACTCCGGCATTATTTTGTCATTTCAGAGGTATTATCAGAGCAGCATTATGTGTTGGCACAGGAAGAAATATGTCCCCTTATAGAGTGAATTTAGGGTATAGAGATGTGAGTTATAGTTACTGTTGGCACTAGGTTTTTTTCCTTATTGCAAGGTTTTAGCTATTTTGTTGGAATACTTGATCACAGAGGAACAGAATGTATTTGTAAAGTACGTCAAACAGTGTGTTATTCTCATGGCAACATAGCTGTACCACAGCCTGGGCTGATTAATAGCACTGCACCAGCTCTCAGACCTGGTCTGGAATACATGTTCATGGAAAGTCCTGCTGAGTACATGGGATGCTTCGTCCTTCAGACCTAGGAGGGGGAAGGGTCTTTTTCCATAAGTTTTCTTCCAACATGTATTTACCTCAATTTGCCTTCACTGAAAATCTCACCAAAAATATTACTTTTCCCAGGATATTTTGCTAGAGACATGTCACAAAATAAAAAAGAGTTAAGAATTCTGTTGAAATGTTTTCTTGCATTCAATACTCTACAGACCTTATTCAAATGTAGTTTAACTCCAGGACTTTTATCTGTTAAATTTTTAATTGCAACAATTTTGTGTTCATAAATGTTTTACCACTCCCTCTTGGCCACGGAGTACAAGCTGATCTCTTCCAAATATGCTACTCTAGATATGTTATGTCTTAGAGAACATAATTCCTGAAATCTTTTCCCCAAAAAAATTTACATTTATCTATTGCTACGGGGTCCAGATGGGATCTCTCAGAGTTTATTCAGCTGTGACAGGTTGTGTCTTGTGCCTGTTGCATATGTCTACAGCAGAAATAAACTTCCCAGGTACCAATCAAAACCTCATAAATTTGTCTCATCCTCCCACTGTCTGATCTGATTCTTGTCTTATTCATCCAAGACAGGAAGCATAAGGCTGATGACATCCAACTAGCTATGTAAGTATGAAGTCCATTTCTGGTTCAATTCTAACTTATGCTTTCAAAAGGCATCCAGTACCAAATTTAAGACTGAAATATTTCAAATTTGTAACCTCTAGTATTTCTTTCACTTTCAATCAAGGCTTGGCATATCTGGTACCCTTTATATGTCAAAATGGATATTGGTAAAGTGCTACCTGGTTTTTTTTTGCACCCAGGTGGGGGCTCTGGTTTACATTTTCTAGTTTGGATAATGTAGAAGTTATGTCAGGCAGAAAATTAGAAGGTATATCCTATTCAGTGGCTCACCAACTCATCTTGATGGATGCATAACAGATATATTGACACTGTAGCTACTCTATAACAAATCATGAGCAGATCTCTTTCAATTTCTTGACATTTAGTGCTGAATCTTACTCCCACATCTAAACTAAGAAACATCTCTGTTAAGCCTAGAAATTGGTCGATGACATTCCTGAACCATTGAGTTGCCCAAAGTTTGTGAAAAGAAAGTTTCCTCCTGTGGCAGCCATGGGAAATATCTCAGGGAGGAGAAGGATCAGTAACAGATTGATGAGTTGTGACCAGCAATGAGATCATTTGACACCTCCCTTTTTCCCACACAGCTCTGAAAGACAAAGAAGTGAGGCTTGTGGTCGGTAAGAAAAGAGAAAACAGAAACAGCACTCCCTAACACCATTTGAAAAAACATGAACTCTGTTGCCTTTACAAGATGAATTGTTTAAAGTTCAAGAGAGTCCATATACTAAATCATATCCCTACTCCCTCCTTGATGCCAACCCTTAGGGAACAGCTGGCCTTAAATTTCTTGTCATTACTTTGGAGAAGTGGAGAAAAAATATCAGAGGAAGGGTAGGAGGACTTTCCCACTCATTTATCAGATGGGGTTCCCCTATGTGCCAGGGAAGCTACTATTTATCTTTTCATGTCTTTTCTTGATCCCAGTCCTGACAGTCTAGCTTCCTGCTTCTCTTTCTCACTTAATCTGGTGTTCATATTTCAGAAAAATATAGAGTTCCAAAAAAGGAAGGAGGCCAATGTTACATGTGTCTGTGCTGCTGAGTCAGTTTCCACAAGCATCATTAGAAGATTCAAATTTATGATAAAAGATATTGTGAAACTCAAACCAGAAGAGTCAACTTTATCAGACATTGACACCGTCCTGGTAGAAATCCACAGATGTCTCAAACATTAGCCCTAATTTAGTATATTTTTTTTCAGGCAGTCTATTCTTCAGTTCAGTCATTGGAATATTCATGTCTTTCCTAGTATAGGCAGGCCTTCTCAGAGCCCATCTATCTCTTTTTATGTCCCTCTGGAGATCTAGCAACTAGGTCACCCACACATCTAGTGCTTAACAGCTTCCTGACCTAATCCTAATGCCACAGGGACATCAGAAATTAATTCTTGTATGTAAAAAATGTTCTACTCCTTGAAAAAACTCACTGCAGTTTTAGCAGACTCAACTGGATGCTCATAGTACAACCAGCTTCCAAAAACACCCTGGAAAAATTTGAAGTTCCATCATCAACAGTCTTTCTGGATTGATAAATGAGTCCCTTCCCTGCCAACCTCATTCAGCACAACAATCTATGATCATGGCTACATATTAAGGCCTTTAACCGTTCAAAGATCATTATTTCTACTCAAATGAAAAATCAGGTAATCGAGCTATATTTCAGCTACATCATTTTTTACAGCTTAGTAATGACCTGTCCAAAGAGTTGTCTACATTTCTATGGACCTGACCTACTTTGCAATTCCCACAGTGCTTGGGAAATCCACAGCAGCCATCTTTGGACAGAGTTAATAAAAAATTATCACAAGGAAAAACTAAGACATGAAGTCTCCCTTTCCTTATGGCATTTGCAACAGTCAGAGCCTTTCCTAGGCAAAGGTAGTGCCTTCTTCATTGTCTCCACACAAAACCTGCTGACACTGAACATTCTGTACCCAGTTACCCAAGCTCATAGGATCTGTAAGGCACTGGAAATTGATCTCAGACATCAGTATTCATCCACTGCTCCTCTTAATACCATTGTACCCCCCTTCACTGCTCAATATGAAATAATGCATATACCAAATTCTTTATCTACTGACTTGTTGAGTGATCTTAGATGCACTAAAAATAGCATGCAGTAAATCCTTATTTAAAGATAATTCCTTCCTTCTTCCAGGCATATATTTTGGGCAGCACATCTGAGTAATTGAAAATTGTGTCAGTGGTTACTAGCTATCCATCCCTCATTCCTTCGAGAAACTATCTCAACCAGTGTCATCAAGTCAGCAGTAAAATAAGAAGCTACTTAGGTAGTCCAAACTTTGTAATGGGTTCATGGAATATTTCAGCACAGCAATTCAACAGTGAATGAGCATGCTGTTAAGGGACCTTTTGTACAGGCTAAACTACAAGGGGTTTGAAGCTAAGGCAAAACCATGCAGGGGAAAGAAAGAGGAGTCTGTGCAAGGGAAGGAGACTCAGCTAAAGGTTGCAGCACGTGGCCCAGACTGGGGATAGAACTGAGACTGGACAGACAAAGTGATTGCAGCAAGACAGGAGTCTATGACTGGGTTGGATTCTTGAGGATGGTGCAGCAAGTTTAAATGGTGGAAAATACCTGGACAATTTCAGACTGTTCTGAAGCTGAACCTGGAACAGACCCAGAACCCCAGTGTGTCATAAATACGCAGCCCCGTGCTTGCCTGCAAGAATTGATTACTCATAGCCCAGTCAGTAGATATGAAGGGAGTAGACCTGCCCTCTGTGTGAAAACTGGCTGGGAAATTTCAGCTTCCAAACTGCAACAGGCAGTTGCTGAGATTGTATACAATGTACCTCTGCAAAGGCTCATAAATACATCAATAATGGTGGACTGTCATAGATAGATTTAAAAACACATACTTGACACAAGAGCCATCATTCCTCTAGACCTCAAATCACTTCTCTTGAGCAAACAATGCCAGAACTTTTCTAAGAGAAGATGATCAAAATAATTTAAAGGCTGAAAATATTTTTAAACATAACTATTGGAAATTGATGGCAATATTTGGCAGAATTTTTCAAAAAATTATTCCAGCTTGGAAAACTTCTGCTCAAATGGTCAAACTTTGGCAAAGTCCTTATGAAACAACCTCCAGCTCATTATGAGAATGTGTCAGACAACCTTAATAAAAGCCAGTGCTATCAGCTGGGCTATATAATGCATAGCTGTGTGCACATAAGCTGATATAGCTAACTCTTGAAGACATTCATGTTTATGAAAGGATTTACCCTTCCCACACAGATCTGAACTGAATGCATGATGGTCTGTAATGTTAGGAAAGTTTTTATTGGCAAGTGTGTGATATGACTGCATTACCTACATGTGGCAAAGCCACAACTGATTTTCAAGCAGCATGCCAATACAGACTCTAAGCCAGAAAATACTGGAGTATGTATTTTTTGTCTCCATCACATACTTTAGAAATTGTTTAGACAGTTAAAGTTTGGGGTGGTTTCTTTGGTTTTTATAATTACTCCACTTTTTGTCTTTTCTTTTATAACTCTTCTCAAGGAAGGAAAGGTAACTTTGATCCTTAGGCACGTGAATAGCAAAAAAAATGCGTATTTTTATTTCAATAAAAATATACTAATTTTAAGATCTGACTTCTGTGACTAACCAGAGTCCAGATCAAACACTGTGTGTGAACCCGTCATGGGATGCTGAAGCCTGTAGCTATGGTGACTCTTTAGCCTCCTAAATATTTAAAAACAAAGACTCACTTCTCTCTGATGCACTGGCAAAGGAAAGTGAAAGGTTATATGTCTGAAGCAAGAAAACAAGAAAATTTTGTAGCTATGTGATCTGGCTACATATTATGTGATCATAAAACAAAGTAGCCTTGGATATCCTCATCTAGATAGTAGAAGAAAATAAATGGCTAGGATTTTGTTGGTGGGGGAGTTGTGCAGAAACAGTCTTACTGCTCTGGGCTCATTTCTTATTAGAAGCTGCTGTGCAATTAGGCCCTATCATGTCAAATTGTCAAGACTTTATTAGACTTCCCTGTAAGAAATAAAAAAATCCCTGAGTATAAGACTTCAACATACATGTCACCCAAACTGATAAAACAATACTGGAGAAATACACATAGGAGATCACAGAGGCATACTGATTTTTGCAAAGGCAGATTAATAGATGCCCACAGAGGCAGGAATCTTTTTTGGTTTCCATGTACCTTCATAATTAACTAGATTAAAAAAGAAAAAAAAGGGATAAACTAATTACTTTTTCAGTGTCTGTTAGCTACAGTGAGATTTTTCCATTTTAGGTACTGTATTTAGATTTCCAACGCAGCTACCCTGCCAAGTGTTTATCTGAATATCTTCATTAGAGTAAAAACCCTCAGATAGTCAGAACGTCCTGTCCATGACACTGAAACTACTTTCCTTTTTCTCTCTTGTCATGTATTAATCTATCTCCTTGGTAATTCATAGAATCACAGAATGTCTGTGGTTGGAAGGGACCTTAAAGATAGTCTGGTTCCGACACCCATGCTGTGGGCAGGCACACCTACCACTAGACTATGTTTCCCAAAGGCTCATCCTGCCTAATCATAGAAACTTCCAGGGATGGGGCATCCACAGCTTCTCTGGGCAACTCATTCTGGTGCCTCAGCACCCTCTCAAGAAAGAATTTCTTCTGAAAATCTAATCTAAACCTACCCTCTTTCAGTTTAAAGCCATTGCCCCATCACTACATGTCCTTGCAAAGAGTCCCTCTCTGGTTCTCTTGTGCCCATTTAGGTCTTGGAAGATGCTGTAAGGTCTCCCCAGAGCCTTCTCTTCTCCAAGCTGAACAACGCCACTCTCTCAGCCTTTCTTCTCAGGAGAGGTATTCCAGTCCTCTTATCAACTTAGTGACCTTCCTCTGGTCCCACTTTAACAGGTCGATATTTTCCCTTGCTGGAGAACCCAGAACTGGATGCAGCACTCCAGGTGAGATCTCAGGAGGGCAGAGTAGAGGGGCAGGATCCCCACCCTTGACCTACTGGCCACTATGCTCTTTATGCAGCCCAGGACTAGCTGGGCTTTCTGGGCTGCAGGTGCATGCTGCTGGCTCCTGCCCATCTTCACATCCACCAATACCCACAAGTCCTTCTCAGGGCTGCTCTCAATCCATTCTCCACCCAGTCTGTAGTTGTGCTTGGATTACCCTGACCCAGGTGCCTGACCTTGCACTTGGCCTTGTTGAACTTCATCAGGTTCACTCAGGTCCACGTCTGAAGCCTGCCAAGGTCCCTTTGGAAGTCATTCCTTCCCTCCAGTGTGTGACGGCACCACACAGCTTGGTGTCATCAGCAACATTCCCGAGGGTGCACTCAATTCCCCTGTCCATGTCACCGACAAAGATATTAAACAGTGCTGGTTCCAATACCAATGAATAAGGAACATCACTCACCATGGGTCTCCCTGTGGACACAGAGCTCTTGACTTCAATTCTTTGAATAAGAGTCTTCCTTTTTTCCCTTTTTAAAAGTGGGAGTTATATTTCTCCTTTTTCAAGTCAATGGGAGCTTCAGTGTCACAGCTTCTCAAATATGATGGACAGCATCTCAGCTACTTCATCCACCAGCTCCTCCAAGGCCTGTGGGTGCACTCATCAGGTCCCATGGACTTGTGGACCTTCAGAATCCTTTAATGGTCTTGAACCTAGTCTCTCTCTGTTCATTCTCCCAGTCCCTGCCTTTCCCTTCTGTGATTGGTGTGTCTGGAGTAGTCGATGGGGAGACTGAGGAAAAATAACTGAGTACCTTAGCTTTCTCCAGGTCCTGGGTACCAGGTCTCTCATTTTTTCTTGAGGAGGGCCCACACTTTCCCTTGTCTTCCTTTCATCACTGACATACCTATAGAAACTCTGTTTCACATTTCAGTGTCCTGCTTGGCATTTTTATTTTTTCTCTACACATTCATTGCAGGCTTTTTAATACAGCTGTATACTAAAAACTTGGTCTTCATTGTTTGGTTCAGCTCAATTGAAGCTGTTCTTGGAAAAAATCATTTTCTTCCAAGATGTTTTCTGTGTTCTATGATGCTTTAATTTATTTTTTATCTATTTTATTTATTATTGCGATTTGCTTTCTTGAGTATTGCCTTGAGCGCCTTGGAGGGGTTGGAAGTGGTGGCTATGTAAATAAACTTAGTATTATTCCAGATGTTTGTTTCATTTGAGGGCCAAATTGTGCTCACAATTAGACTAGGGAATTCCTTCTGTCTTCAGTGCGATTGCCAGAGAAAAAGGAAAGCAGGCACTGTCCCTGTCTCTTTTTTAGTAATTTTTTGTTTATCTCACATCTTTACCATTTGTTATGTAAGACAGCCCTTTCATTTGTAGACAGGCTACTAGATTTTATTATAGTAAAGTAATTATTTATCTCTTCTCAAGACTCCATTCTACCTCTGCACAGATGTCCTGTTAATCCTTTCCATTATGGACATCTAGCAATACTTAAATTCCTACATCAGGCACCCAAACTCTATGTAATGTACCAAGGCAGGAAAAGGACTGCTACAAATCTAAAGAACGGGTAGAAAAGATATACAGAGAATTCTAGAGGGACTGAAATAACCTAAAATCCTTACTGGGGGCCATTATAAAGTTCTTTATAAGTTAAATCCTCAGCAGTTATTCACTTCTTTCACACAGTATCTGTACTAAAATTCTATTCTTTTACTTATTCTGAGCTTTCTGTTTTGATTTAAATTATTTTAAAACCAGCTCTTTAAAATACTTTCTCCCCTAAGTAAGAGCCTTATGTATTGAGTTCCCAGACCAGGTGTTGGACCAGTGCCATCCATGCCACTCTCTTCATAGGAGAGATTGGCAGGTTGTCAGAATATGCACCAGGCAGACAAATGTGCAACTCACTAAAAAGATTTTAAAACTTCAGAACACACCTTTTGACCTCTTTAGTGAAGAAACCTTGACTCTATACCTCTACAGTAACTGGAAAGACATTATTTCTGTCTAAATAATAGTACTGGCTATTCAGATTCAAAAATAAATGCTCCTAAGTGGAAAGTGCCTGTCATACAAAACTCCTGCCAAGAGGCAAATACTCAAAAAAGATGGGAAACAAAATGATTTCTTGCATAGTGTATAAAATGATTCTGTATTAAATGAAAAATTAGAGAAGTAATTGCTACCATTCATATTACAGTTTATGCAAAGGTAGTTTGTTGTCAGCAAAAGTTACATAATAATTATAAAAATAAGTCTAGTATCAGTTTTTAAATTAATTTTTCCAACTATTTTGATCCTTTCCTGAGGAGTCCACTATATCGACAAACAGATTTTGCTGTTTTTGTCCAAGTGTTGTATGAGGTGGGGAAGGAGCAGTCCTTCCAACAGACTTTTGGTTTGACACAGACTTTGTGGATGCTGAATGTTTTCCAGGATCCAGAAAGTGACTACACAAAGCTATGAAGCAAACACCCACAACAGTGGTTAAAATAATGACACCATATCTATCTCAACCAGTCCCTATGACCAAGGTTTTCAGAAGCTGGGAGGTTATACCAAGTGAGTATGTTTTCTTAAGCAACAGTCAGATGTCAGACATGGGGCAGTCAGTACTTTGGTTTGGTAGGTCATTCTGACAAACACTGCATCTTGGAAAAAAATTAGATTAAAACTAGGCAAGTGTAGCTTAAATCTGAGCTTGCAATATGTAAATCTTTTTGATCAAGTATTTATCTGGAGTACCTTACTCTCCTGAATGTCCCCCTGTCCCAAACCTCAACTTCACTTTAATTCATAGTTTAAAGCATAATTGAAAAATTTCTTAAATCTCAAAGACATTGTCCTTCTTTTTAAAGACCACTGTGCTTTGCCAACTTAGCTTATAAATAAAGCTTCTGAAAAATTCAAACCAAGGTGTTTAAAACTCAAGCAACAGTATTTAAGATAAGAACCAGAACCATCAGGGAACCAGCAACAGGTCACATTAACATGTCACTAAGTAAAATGTTCTTTGCTAATTAAATGGATAAATAAATAAATGGAAAATACTATGAACAAGGTGTCCAGCAGAAAGCCTTTGCACCCAGAGTAAAATACTGCTTTGTGGTTATATATAAAAGTATTTGCAAAAGAAAAGGCCTGAACTGTACCCTGAGCAGAGTCCTGCCAAATCACACTGTGTAGCTGAGGAGGGCACTGATTGCTGAGGTTGTCATACATGATTTAAACTACAGTGAATCTTCCCCTGTACATCACTTATGTAAGATCACTGAGGCTCCTGTATTACCAGTGAAAAATTTGCGTATTCAGAATTCAATTTTCAGGCAACAAAAGGGAGGGGTCAGGTAATCTCCTAGGCATGAGGGGTGACAGCCACAGAGGGAGGAAACTCAAAGGAAAACAACACTAGGAAGGTGGCTTTCTGGTATACCTTTTTTCCTGTGCTCACACAGAAAACCTTTACTGCTCCTGAAGAGGTGGAAAGAAGGAGGATGATAAGCAGCTTATACTTACAAAAATACTGGGTTTGTAGTTACACCCACCAGAACTTCAATTTCCTGTCCTCCCTGGCAGAAAAATGAGACAGGAAGCAAAAAAAGATGATGCAGCAAAAGCAGGTTCACAACAGAAACTATTACGAGGAACTTAGGGCAAGAATGTGTGTTTACTTAGTATGTCTCTGTATGTCAGTTTACACACATATTCTAAATAACCAAAAAAAAAAAGAAAAAAATTTAAGCAGGCCTTGGAAAACAACTTGGCACCTCAGAATTACCTACCTTTTGCAAAGCTATTGTGCCTTAAATAGCACATCATGGTGCATAAGCTCACAGGAGGAAAGTGCATATGTTTCCCATTTTGAGGTTAATTACACAAAATTAAAACTGTTCCATGGCCATAGGAATTCATGTTTGATTTCTAGTGGCTTTGTGTCTTGTGGCTGGCCAAATGTTTTATTGAACCATAACAATGCTGTCTAGTAAAGAGCAATTTTGACTAACAAGTGTACCTGGTGTCTGATAAATTTCAAACTCATAGTTCACACTTTCCTCCTACATTGATCATTCAAAGACCTCTCTACATTTCTTCCTAACCCATCTCATTACTAGTCTGAACATAACTATCACTAGGAATGATTTTGCCTGGTTTTCAGCAAATGTAAATGTCAGGATTGCTAGTGATTGCTAATAGCCCCACAAAGCTAATTTATGGTTGCAAGCTACATACTTTGCAGATCCAGCCATTTACTGAAAATTAATTTATCTGCCTGACCCTTGACATCCAAGCTGTGACCAGCAAATATTGCAAGTCCTATCACTTTCATGCATTTATTGCACATTATAGGTTGAAAAGCAAAGTGACACCAAATGACTTTCCATGGGAAAAAGACCTGGCAAAATACCAGTTAGAAAATCTGCCAAAATATTGCTTTGTTTAAATTGCCCTAATGCTTTTCAGACTCTGATATCTTTGACTGATGTCCCTGCCAAGAAGATTATGAAGTGCTGAATTGTTTAAGAACACTGTGTCTTGATTTGCTTTAGTAGTTTTACCATTTGAAATGTGGTAAAACTTTCTAATGTTAGAATAAACATATAACTAGAAGAAGCATATAGCTACAAAAAACCTGAATTCACCATTGTTCCTTCAGTCAGTCATCAGAAAGGTTTGGATAGCTGGAGACAGGCTCTAATGAGAAAGATAAAGTAGTTCAGGTTTATTCTTTTCCTCTCTTTGATGAGAATTTGGTTAAAAGAAAATCCCATGCTTTCTTCTTGTAAAGACTGTAACACATTTTCTCTAGCTGAATGGAAAAGAACCTGCTCCAACAAACTTAAAAAATTTTCAAACCAGAAAGGCTTCTGTGAATATAAATGTGCATTTTTAAAATCATGTGTGAATCCTTAATCCATGGAATTTAATGGCCAACCTGCAGTACTATTTCTTGAGTTAAAACACATAATAGATTTTTTCTTTTAATTCATTCTAACTAATCATTAATCTCTCTAATTGAATTGTCAGTAATTCATACAGGAATTACAGTGGTGCTAATGCTTTTACCTCAATTAAAACCTCACACTTCATGTGTGTTTACCAAAACTGAAAATTCTATCCTATTTATAACTGGAAAACTCAATTTGTGAATAAGTTCCATGCATCAGGCAGTCAAGGAGTAATACAGTTACTATGACTTGTGTAACTATTGAAAGACAGTGAATGGGAATTTTGGATTGAAATACCATGTATAATCTGATTCTAGTATTATTTGAAAGGGATTTGTGCAGAAAATTAGAATCAAATATGGCCATATGACTATAGTTTGACTTACACTGTGCTTTTTTTGTTTTCCCAGTTGAAAATGGGATTTGATTTTTCTGTGCTCATTTACATCCAGAGTCCATTAAATTGTATTTATTATTACTTATAAATTTTATATTACACTTACATTAGTGTAAGTATCTAATATTTTTGTTATTCATCCAGAAAGAAATTCTAAGCAACTTTTTTGATAAATATTACTGAGGTCTTTTACCTTTTGCAGTCAAAAGTAGCATCTGTGACAACCAATGGGATTTGAAAAGTATCTGTATGCAAAAAAGAGATGTGGTTAGCCTGCCAGCCACATAAAATTGACATATTTATTCAGGTCTTCTCTTCTGATGGTAGAAAAGGATTAATCTCTACCTCCCTGAGGCCAATAACGAAATCTTTGCATTTTAAAATAGTAAATATTAGCTGATTGTAGTATCCACTGATGAGGAGCCTGCAAGGAACAGGAGTGCTAAATACAAGCAGCTGACTGGAAACACATTTTCTCGGATATAGCTCTACACTATAATTAATATAATTCTGTTTACTATATTGCAGTTAACGTAATCAATTATGTTAAATATATTAATGCATAATAACTATTTAAAACTATTTCAGATTTCCGAGTCCTCTTGGACAAAAGTCCCAGCTACATGAAATCTCATTTACTGTATTTTGATGGTTAATACTGCTTTTTAATATTTAGGAATGTTGTGGCATAAATTTATTAAGGAGCATCTCTGCCAAAAGGGTGAAAAGGCACTTGAATCTCAGGCTGAATAATTGCATCTGTGCACGAGGAAGAGTTGCAGTGAGCACTTTCCAACATAAAATAGTGCAGAGAAGCCCAGTCTGGGCAGCAGGTCACAACTCCAAGAACCATCAGCTCCATGGAAGCTCCAAGGACCATGGAAGCTCCTCTAGAAAAGAAAGCCTGCCACAAAAGAAAACTGACACACTGTAAAGCAGCCTTGGTAATTACTGAGACTGTCTGGGAAGGCAGGAAACAAAAGCATACAAAGTTTTAGAAAAGGTGGTCAGGGAATGGGTGGCCAAAATGATTTAATAAAGCATTTGCATAAGAGTGACCTTTTTTCATGTGAGATTTTTTTCAAAGATTTGACATACTTTTCAAAGGCATGTATTACTCTAGAATGCACTGGTAGTGAACAGGCTATGCCATTCAGCCTTTGAGTATCTGTCTTCCAAACTTCCGGAGCTCAATTCAGCCAGATTTTTCTGAAATCTCCCTAATTGTATGACAAGGCTTTTATAGTGAAAGTAGTATCTTAAAAAATATTCATTGCTTCCAAAATATATACCTCCAACAGTGTTCTTGGCCCAGAGGAAAGAAATGGGATACCGATTAGTAAACATGCATATGTTTTATTTAATCTAAGAAAATACAGAGAAGCTGATATTTTCCAAGGTATCTTGAGAATTTTAAGTTTTCTCTACAATTACCACTAGGCCCTATATAAAGAGTAAGAAGGGGATTATTATTTTGGCTTGTCAGATTTTAAACTGGTGTGATTAAAGTGTGACTTGAATAGAAATGTGGGGCTTTTTTTTTATTTCTGACATCATAAGCCTCTAATTCAGCAACTTCCATAAGCATGTAGTTTCTTTGAGGTATATCTCTAGTCCCACTACTCATAGGCTTAAAATTAAAGACATGTTTAAATTCTGTTTTGGCTGAGACCCTAAATTAAAGATGATTCCAGTTAAGTGATTAAAGTCACACTGAGCTACTAAGAACAGAGACAGACTCTTGTTTAAGCTTCCTGAGCCCTGCTGAACTGAGACACTGAAGTGTCTTAGTATTAGATTCAAAGCTGGCATAGAAAATCTAACTTAGTTTTGCTCCTTGCTTCCAGTTCAAAGGCATCATTCTTCTGTCTCTTTTTAAATACTTCAAAAGCATGCAGATTTCTCTTAATCAAATTAAAATATGGCAGTGTCATGTAAAGGGTGTTTTCTGAGAATTGCTCCTGTCATCAAACACTAACATTACAACACTAGTATTGTATTCAGTGTTATACAGAGAAATGTGAGTCTTGAAGGCCCAAATTTGTAATCACATCTAACATGGGGCCTGAAGGAAAGGTAGTGTTCTAGGATGCTGCAAAACAGCTGGATAAAAGAACATTTGGGTTTTATTTTGTCACAATTTGATATTTAGTACAACCGGAAATTTGGTTCCTGCTGCCTAAATTCTGACTGTTCAGGCTCTTCTAACATTAATATTCAAGCTAATTTAAAATTAAAGATGATCTCTCGAGAAGTATAACATAGGAAGCTATAATTGTGTTTAACAATTAGGTTTTGATGCACATGAACAACAGCGGCAGCCAAATTACATCATTGCACACACAAATCCCTACTTTCCAGATGAAAACAGAGTAAACAGTGCATGCAAATGAACAAAGTGTAATTCAGAGACCACCCACCCAAATTTCTCAAAACATGGCCTCAGGAGACAAAAGAAGAAAAAGACAGAAGACAAATGCAGTTAAAGGCTTTCTATCTGTCTCTTCCAAGTTAAGGGGCCTGTTTCCCCAGATGAAGACAAAGCAGCTAAAATAACCACAATCCCGTGTCTTAGTTTACCTATTTGTCAGGGAATTCCATGTTTGCTTTAAAAAATATGAAAACATTCACAATATTCAATTTGTAACTCTAGAAAAAACACAGCAGTGAAAAAGCATTTGGTCTGAAGGGTAAATCCAAGATCCTCACTGGGTTAAACAATACTTCAGTGCTCCTGCAAAACTTTAATGCTTTTCCTCAGTCAGTGTCCACTCAATTCCAAACATTTAAAGATCAGAATTTAAATGTTGTCATCTCAGACCAGGATAAAAGGTGAAATACCAAATTTCTATTGAGCAAAGATTCCCAAGCTTTTGAATCAAAAATTTCTCTATGGCTTTTTTTTTTTTTTTTTTTTTTTTTTTTTTTTTTTTTTTTTNGTTTCATGACTAAGTTTTTGAAATTACCTGATATATTAAATCAGTTTCACAGTGAGCAAATGTCTGGTTTATGATAAATATAGTTTTATGATAAATACAAATACCAATCCAGAATCAAGATTCCATCACATTAGCCATTGAAGCAATAAGGGTATAACATCTTCCCATCAGAACTTACAGTCAGTATTAAACAGTTAGGTGAAATACACACATAAAAGGAAACTGGGGCAGGAGAGTGAGGTTGTGGAGGGAAAAAATGAGTAACATGAAATTACACAAATTTAACAAAAGTTCACAAGCTTTGGCTTGTCACATTAGATGCCTCTCCTACACTGAAACCTTTAAAATGCAAATCTTGTAGTTAATAACCCTTCAATAAAAGGAAGAGGTTTGGGGTTTTCTTAAAGCAAAAGTAAACATCACCAAAGCCCAGTATTTTTACACTGCAGAAACCAAGCTAAAAAACTCCATAGGTTGCAGAAACAGTGCCACTATATAAACATATGGTATCACTGCTTTCCTACCCAAAATAAAAGGAAAAAAAGAAAATGAACTCATGAAGATATATATAGCAATTGAATACCCTTGGCTACATCCTGTGACTGCACTAAATATCCTTTTGTCCCACCTTATCAACTTGGGCTGTAAGAAGTCACACCAAAGTCTGCCTCACAGTCAGCTACAAGACTGTGCTTGGTGCAGGGGAGCCACAACATCATTATATATATCCAAGACTATATATCTATTATATAGATAGATATAGACTAGATATAGTAAAACTATCCAAGACAAGAGAAATCTGGGGTGCTGTACACACCAGCCCCAACATGATGGTTTAACACTGCCTACGTGTGAAGTTTCTTATCTTCCTTCTTTCATGTTAGAGCTGGGATTAATGCACTGGGCGCCGTTTTCGTGTTCGGACTCAGTTGTTTATTAATTCTTATCTGTAGTACACTGTCACAAGTTGTGAGCTCTGACTTAACAAGGTAGAAAACTCTTTCCAGGGTCTTCCAAGCATAAATATCTAGTAACAAGATGACACCTATATTATTTATACTTTTGACCCAATATTTGACCACCCAAGGTCCACAATGTGGACCTTTTCACCCAATTAGAAAACACCACCCAAGCCCATGAAAAAGAAGGTGAAAGAAGAAGAACTTAGCCAATGCCTTAAATCCTCCACATTGCCCCATATATATAACTATGTATTAAAACCTTAAATTCTAAGTTTTTCACCCTGCAAAATCACACAATACTTTTCAAACTGCACACCCACAACCCCAGTGCTATCACTCAACTTTGGAAGCCTGTTCCACGGCCTCAAGTGAAATGTAGTGCTTGCTTGAGAGTCAGTGTCTTTTAGCACAGAAAGCCTGAAATTCTCAGTTCCCAGAATTCCAACACCTACACGTGCAACCTATGCCAGGGGAAAAGGAGCACATACACATCAGTGTTGCAGCATTTTATAATCACATTAGGATATGGAACAAAATCTTCCTGAACACCCTCTGACAGCACAAAATAACCATGTTAAGGACAGGCAGTTGCAAGGACAGGGTAGATAGAACAAAAAAAAAGGGTTGAAAATTACACAGACAAAGATTAAAATGCTGCCATAGATGTGGAGACTTTTCTGAGTAATGCCAGGAAGCCTGGATATGTTCCCATCCAGAGCTGTTCAGAGCTGCAAATCTTTTAAGCACAACTCCCTAAGGAATAAAATTTGTAAGATAACTGGTAGAATAACAGTGAGAAAAAGAACAATGTATTCGCAAGTACTGGTAATGGAATTGCCATTAATATTTGCCACCCTTTTATTGTGTCAAGCTTACACTTTGTTCCCTAATCTTACTAAGAATTTCATGAACATGTGTGAGACTTGAGTGAAGAATGGTTGTATTTGATCTGTTGACTGCTTAAGACTAAGATAAACAATGGATTATTCAATATGCCCTATTCCTCCTTTAAGTTTTGCCTGTCTGCCCTCTGTGGTGCCTATATAATTTGCACTACAAACCAATAAATTCAAGATAGATTACTAATTTAAAAAAAATAAAACAATAAAAGGTAGAGCCGGGTTGACTCCTAATTCCAAGAACAGAATGTCAAGGCTTGCCGTGAAGACACTGGTTACCACTGAAGCTGCAACACTCCAAATATACAGGAAATCCTTACAGCTGAAATCAATGCCGTATGTTCTCCCAAATCCTGTGGGATGAATGGCTTGCCAGGAATTCCCCAGCTGCAGTGAGGCTGAAGGAGTCAATCTGATCGTGTGAACTCTACCTCCATCAGAACACCAGTGGGCCTGTTCTCAACCCTTTGAGATTTGGAAGGAAATGAGAGCAGAGCAGGAGGGGGAGGGTGCTTTATTATTCTATTCTTCCTTTCTTGCTCTTTTTTTCTCCGCTTTTCTCCTACACATCACAACTTTTGTAACTGTGGTGTAAAACTAACAAGAGAAGCTGAAAACAGGTACCCAAATCAAAGCTGGCTCTACATTCTTAGCTGGCCTATGAGAACATAGGCTGTGCTTGAGGTCTTTTGCTCATGAACATCTGAGTCAGCATCTCAGGCAGATGTTCCATCTTCTGACTTGTTTCTCTTTCCTGACCTCTTCTTTGAACCCTTCCTCCTGTGGTCCACCAGGAAACATGATAAGAGTGACTAGCAACAGAAAATCTAGAAAGTCCAAACTAGCTGAATTATCTTCTCTTTTTATCCCAGAAGAACTATTGCTGTTTTTCATATAATCTAAAAGACAGTTGGAGACTGGAATTTCCCTGTGAAAACTCACAACAGATAAAAGGGAGAGGGATAATGTTTGACTGCAAGTTTTACTCAATATTGCAGGCAATTTAACCATTTTCCCTTGGGTCTGTAATCAAAAGACAGATTTGTAATGGCAGTTATTACAATGGGAGTTTGCCAGCAATAACTTGAAGCAAAACCCAGACCATGCTTCACTGTTTATGTTGTAACTGTGAACAAGATTATGTTAACATCTTATCTTTTGTAGGGCCCCAGACACCCCACCTTCAAAACAACACTTAGGTGACTATTGCTAAATAAGAGTAGAACTAGTCTTTGCTTTCTATAGTTTAATATCACCATGTAAGAGTACATCCTGAACTGCTTATAGCTTTAGTAAGTTTTAACCATTTGCACATTTGAAACATTCTCTGCTATGCATACCTCAGAGACTTTTGCTGGGGAAACGTCAGCTAAGGCGCTTCAGTCACTTCCAAGAAATAGATTTCTAAGAATTTTGATTAAAAAGTGTTGAGACAAGGAGTGAGGCAAGATGTGATACTGAGATGACTGGACAAGAGCCCAAAGGGCATGGATCCCATGCAAAGAAGGGTAAGCAATTACATTATTTATCATAATGCACAGTCATAAGGAGATTGAATTAAGCTGGCAAAAGGAACTTGCAATTCTTGGACTTCATAATTTATGAATGCTTGACTTGCAATGTTAATATTGTTATTTTAATGTGCTGTTTTGATATATATTATTTTCTAAGACGTTGTTACAGAAAGAAACAAAACACTTCTCTTCATTGTGAAAAAGAGCCATTTAGGAGGTTGTGACTCTTTATATAGAGTTCAACTTTCATTTGAAAATGTCATGTCCATATACTAGTTCACTGTATTGAGAATGCATGCATGGTTAACAAGCTACTAAAGAGTGTAGTGCCACTTGCAAGCAACCACAGAAATACAATATTTCTGATATTCTCTCTCTAGAAAAGGGGATAACTCTTGGAAACATTTTTTAATACATAAAATAATTTGTAAATTATGTCCCTACTTTAGTGTCCCTACTTCAACAGATCTAGGCAATTTGGCATGACTTTTGTTTATAAAATAGAACCTTGAAAAGCTTCCCATGTTTTTGGAATTACAAAGCCATGTTTAACCATGTTTTGGTTAAACAAAATGGCAATTCTTTATTCCAGAATGTTATCTCTCTCATTTATTTCATAATATACTTACACTATAGAGAACAAAAAGGGCACAATATTTTTGTGTCTAAAACCAAATGAGAACACAGTCCCCATGACTGAGCTTCTCCAATTTCCACTCATTGCAGGGGACTTAGCACCTCAAAAAAATCGAACAAACAAAGAATGTCATGGCATTTTCAGGAACAAAAAATGAAAGCAACATCTTTATTGCCATTCTCCTAAATGGTTCATTTTCACTAGGGACAGAGCATTTTGTTTCTATACCAGTATGTTTTGTTATTAAAGACTGAAAGATGTAAATTATTATTTGATAAATAAAATCAAATCTCTGAGGAATTAGTATTCAATATCAGTGTAAAGGAGAGGGAAAAATCTAGGGCAGTATTTTGTGACAGGAACACTAATGCAACTGCATTTTCCATTCATACTCATGTCAGATTCACTGACTTCTATGGGTATAATTTTCACAGCTCTGAGATCTTTTTTAGAAAATCATTTCCATTCAGTAGATATGTTTAATACTCTCAGTCAGAGGGTGCATTATTAAGTAGTTGACCAGGAACAGGATAGCTTAACTGTTAGTGTATTGGCAAAAAAAAGGGAAGTCCATCACTGATAAATACCTGAATAGTTGATTTTCACTGTACTAAATACTTTGAGGAGACTAAAGAATGATGAACTAGTTCTGTATATACACATTGCAACAGGTACCTGAAATAAAAAATATTTGCAAAAATACAGACCCAGTGTAGCTACGCTAAGTTTCTGTGTCTGTCCAGAAAGAAATTCTGAAGGTCTGATGTATTTTTTTTCCATTTTCCATGATTTTGTGCATGTCTTTGTCAGAACACAGAAGCTGCTGTCCTGTTGAGCCAACAGCAGCAGCTGCAAGAGTTCCTCAATACATGCCTTGAGCTGACCAGGAGTCTGGTGTACATCGCACAGCACAGATCCTACTTTTCTTGACTATGTAAGTATTTATTACTCCTTGTGCTGCTCTTTTCTCTTCTCTCTTCTCTCTCCAAGACAAAAGAAATCAGAGAAATGCACCCTTGCCAGTTATCAAAGAAATGAGTCCACGAACCAGGCCACATAAATGGGTTTGCCTCACATGCCAAAAAAGAAAGACCGTAAGGCTCTCAACAATGCCAAGTTCAGGAACTCCTCCAGACTTCCCATGCATGAGTTAAAGTAGTAATGGCCAAATGAGCACTGGGTGATGAACAACCAGTGAGCCAAATGCAATAAACAGCTGCCAGTAACATAAGAAATTGTGAAATGAGTAAAAAGAAAATCAAAGAGAAGTAAATCTTCTGTGGTTTCCAGTGATCATAGTTCAGAGTGCTACTGCAAGGAGGAAGTGGTTGCTGTTTTCTTATCTTCTTCAGAACCTTGAGGCCTCACAATTATGACATTGCCTTCCACAAAATCTACCTGAACTGGCACAGTTTGCCACTAAAATGGCTCAATTAGTAATACCATAAACTTCACTATTTTTCCCAAAGCACTTTGGTTTTCAGACCACTAAGATCCTTGCTAGACACTAGGAGCACTGAAGCACTGTCTGCTCATGGAAGTTACATTACTGCCACAATTAATACAACACATTATTTCACAGTGTATGTGTATAGAAAATCTAAGTGCCATCATGCCTCTAACTCCCTTGCTATACTCAGCGCTTTTTGTTATTCCATGGTATTGCACAGTGGTGTTGTACATGGACCTCTTGGAGCCTTTAGTGTTAAATCTATCAGAAAGGCAGATGGTATTATTTTCCTGTGACCACTGAAAGATGAAAGATAAATTCTGTAGTTCACTCTCAGGTCTCTAGTGTTATCTGAGCTGCTCAGTTTATCCCAGCTTCAGCAGGAAAAGGGTACATTTCTCCTATGGGTCCCATATAGCATCAACCAATGTCATTTGGATGTCTGAGATACACAGGGAAATTCAAATGTTACACAGGTAGCTAAATTAATCCTTAAATGGCTCTTAGAAATATAACACTGAAGTGTTTGTCATTAATTAAACTTTTTTTCTTCATTCATTTTTGCCTTACTCCTGTGTTCCACTCTCCAATTAGTCACATCCCTTCTTCAAATGGCTTTTCCCTCATATCAAGGTCCTCACCTCCAGCAGCTGGCCACCAGTTCAAGTTAGTGTGAACTACTGTTCCTGATCATGTAATTGACATGTGTGTGTGTGTGTGTGTGTCTCTGTTTGGGTGCCAGTGAAATGTTGAACTAGGCTGTAAGTGCCTGTGGGAGAGTTCCATGTTCATGCTGCCTCACAGAGGGCAATGCAGGCAGACATGAGCCCAGAGTCTCTGCCCACTCTGTCTGGTGGAGTAGGGCATGAGAGCAGGATAAAGTATAGGTCACTCTGGGTACAGCTCACAGATACTGACCCAAGCCAGCTGGACCTCTGTCTTAGTTATGAGCCCTTTTTGCTTTTGATAGTACACTGGAAAGAGCCAACAACTCAAATTTCTTGCTTAATACCACTAGAATATTTTTTTAAAGACAGCTTTTATTCTTGTGATTTTTTTTCTCTTTCAAAAGTAAAAATCTCTTCATTCATTAATTACATAGTGATCTGTATATTTTAAGGAATGGCTGACTGACTTTCAGAAATACAGTGCATCAATTTGGCTAGCTACCTACCCTTATTTTATACTGTTCCATCAGTAAGTTATCCAGCAGACTGACACAAAGTAGTATTCTTAAATATGCAGCAAAATAAATGGGGGCAGTATCTGCAGTTGATGAGGGAAAGGAAGTTATTTCAAAAGATGTGATTGATGCAACATCTTAGAGCTTCCTGAATTAGCATGTTTTTAGATTTGATTATTGAGGGCTGTATTTAAGAGGTGGTTTCAAGGCACTTGGCTACAAAGCTGTTCCAGATGTTGTCAGTTACACAGTGTGTTTATTAAGCCTTTTTGTATTTTCCATTTCAGTGTGTGCTAAACTGCTGGTTTGTTTTATCTTCTTATTCTGATGTCAAAAGGATTCAATGGCAACAATGGAGACAATGGAAATAAAAACAGATTATAAAGACAACCACACATCCAAAAGAGCCTTTAATTTTATTACAGAAATTTCATCTATTCAGTCAACAAGTCATAAAACCTACTGGACAAGATCTTTATAAGATGTGCTAGGTATAATGCACTTGCAGATATATCAATTTGCAACAGCAGATAGTCAATCTTCTGTGTTTGGAAAGGGTGTTCACTCAAAAATGTCCATCCTCAGGACAGGATATATGTAGATCTCTTGATGAGCTACTTGGATTTCACAGCCAGAGAGCATGCAGGATGTGAATGTGCAGTTGTGCAGACTGTAAATTAGGGTTGTCTCTCTGAAGTCACAAAAAACATGATGCAGAAGATTGGATGCAGTGTATCTGGTCGATGTATTGTCACATATGCTCTACAGATGGATGTGATTATCCCTACAAAATCATGACTGAATACTCAATGACTGTATTTTGAAAAAATAAAGGCTGAACAAATAAAGATATATTAATTCTAATAATAGTTAGATGCAAATAAAGGGAAACATGATATATCCCTCCTCTAAAAACAAAATCCCTGAATTTCCATGATTTGGGGAATCGCTAATCTTTTTAGCAGCTGACAGCATCAGTCAATACTTTTTTCTCTTAAAAAAAAAAACAAAACACCAAGGCTTAAACTTGCAATTTAAAGATTTCATAAATATTCATGGCACAGACTACTAAAAGCCAGGATGCTGAATACAGCATCTTCTTCAAGCACAGGGAAGGAGTGTGACTATGACCTGTAAGACCCTCCTGTGGCCAAATCAAGTCTGCTGATACTCATGTGCAAATTTTAGGCAACACATACACCACATTACATCACTTTAATATCTTGCATCATTTTTTCCTGTGATGGATTACGATTCAAACAGTAAAATCCACTACATGGATTTTTCACATGTGGAGAGTTGACTTTCTGGATTTCATCCTTTCTGAAGAGATGGGGTAAAGTTTACTCTGGTTTTAATTTCAGAGTAATTCAGTTTGAAGTCTTTGGACCCAAAGTTTTGGCTCAAACCAATACTTAATTTTCATATATTCTGCCCAGCTTTAATCGTAGTTTACCAATAGAAACCAATCACATGGATGTTTTAGGCACTTGATTCCCTTCGAAATTCTGTTACCCTGCAGTTCTAAATAACTGGTTTTCTACTTACCCCCAAAGACAGAAAATCAGTCAATAGTTCATGAAAAAGTTTAGTGATGAACACTGTTATTGAACTTGTTCTTTGTTCTAGAAAAATTGAACCTTTCCAGAACCTAAAAATAGCAGAGTCAATTGAATGCACACTGATTGTTACACAGTTTTACCTATTCTGTCCAAGAAGTTTTGTAGTGTATTTATAGTTGACACATGAAGAAATAGGCCTCATATTCATTTTTTTCCCATTCATCCAGAGGAAAGTATCCATTTTAGATTTTGTCATGAATAATGGAAGCTCATAAGTGGATTGAGAGAGAAGATAGCAAAGAGAAATTACTGACTGCAAATATGGTCTTACCTAAAGGGGTTAATGAGCCATAAAACAGAGAAATAAATGCAAATGTAGAGAAAACTACAAAAATGTGATTGCACAATAGCCACAAGTAAATGTACCATGTAAAGGAGCCTAGAGCAAAATATTATAGAATTGGAATAAAATGCAGCAGTAAGATGTAATTTCAGAGCAAAAGCAATTCTTTTTTGGAGGTCACTTTGAGGTTTCTCTATGTGGTTTGATTCTTCTACTTATTCTGCAGTACTCTGGGACATGAACCTGTTAAGTGTTATGTCAGTTTGGCACTGGGAATTACCTATGTCTAATACTTGGTTTCAAAATATTCTCCACCTGACAGGCACATCTGTAGTAGGTGAATTTGTTTAGCATTTTCAATTTTGGTCTGTTGAAATACCAAACTATGTTCTTGCATATTTGTTATCACTTTTTGGAATCTGGATTTGTGATGATTATGCAATTCTCGTGCTAGAACTTCCAGCAGCTCTTAGTTTCCTTCAACAAAGAATCCTTGCAGCATTGCCAATACAAAGCTTTCACTGAAGTGTACCTAAATATTTTTCAAATCCCACATAAATTTTCTATGAAAAGCAGAACTAATTTCATCCCTGCTGCCTTTGATTCTTCCCATCCATGTTTTAGTGGCATTGGAATCTTAGAAAAATAGATCTGATTGAGAAGTGAAGGACTCATCCAGTACAAATCATATATCTCCACTCTTTCTTCCATCTGTAACTCAGGAGACTGCGGCAAAAAAAAAACCCTTGGTTACACACATGAGAAGAATCTGTTCTGTAAAGATCACAAGTCCTGAAATGGGTAGCCTTTAGAATAAAAGTAGGCACACCACCTGCCCATATTATGATTTGAGAAAGTCAAGCAAACAATTAGATAGTCACCTTTGGCTCTAGCAAGAAGCTACTGGCAAAGAGCACAAATGCCAAAGTGAAACAGTGAGATGGCCCATGAGGATGAAGCACTCATAGAAGCAAAAGTGCTCCTCTGCCCAGAAACTGTGAGAACCTATATAACTGAAGGGAAAGGTAGCCTTAGCATCAGAAAATGTGTGTTTCTTCAAAATATCCCATAGATAAAATTACTTACAGGAATCTGTAAAAAACCACTTCATGACATTTTCTTATTCAACATTTGCCTTCCTTGGGTTCCTCACTAAGTGATTTGGCCTGTTACTCTGCAGCCAAAGGTTTTGACTGCCATTTAAACTGCTTACTACTCTTAGTCATCAAAAGTCTTTAAAAGCCCTCTTCAAATACACAGTTCTTCCTCTCCAAACAGAACCCCTGTAAAGTCTTGTAACAGTCTCATTATTATTTCTCAGGTCTTCACAGCCAAACTGTTTAATCATATTAAGCATTCACAAAAATAAAGTATTTTAAAGCCCACTTTTAAACTTTCTAAGCCATGATGTTGCTAAACTTTTCCTTTATCATTCTCCCATCAGTCTTGTTGCACTGTTACTCAGTTTCTTCTGTATTTGGCCTGCATTTGGACTAAAAACAAATGCTCAGTATATCTCCATATCTGTAGCATCTGACACAGATAATAACAATTCGGCCACAAAAGCCTTATTCCTAACTAAAAAATTATAAAATATAGATATTATACTCTGTAATTATTTTTCTTTTTTAGAAATATTGCACTTTGAATTTGGTATTCTGCCTTCTCCTAAATAATTATTCTGTAAACACAGAATCATAGCATCAAAGCCAACAACAGCATGCCTGCCTCTGTGACCTAAATTCTCCTTACCATTTGTAACCCTTCTACTAACCCTTGTATTTCAAAAACTCTGAGAAAGGCAGATGTCAAGGACAATATTCTCTTTCTAATTCTCTTAATAGATCAGAATGTTTGAAAAGGGAATCCCATAATTTGCTTAAGGAATATTGAGCTACATTTATTGCCAGTATAAATTGGAAAATAATCTCTATTTTTAACTGATATAATGAGATAAATGGAACCTTATTACATAATTCAAGCTAGGTTGAACAACGTGGCTATAAATAGTTAGCATGACAGTTTCACTGGCATACTTATACTCTATGACTTCACTATAAATAATTAGAAGATCATACTAAGTTAAAACCCAACTCTGGTGTCTCCTTTATTTTTATACTTTTGCAAAGTTTAACCTTGTTTTGGAACCCATCAAAACTGCTCTGTTTGCTCCTCATTCGGAAAGAAACATGCCTATCATGATGATTTTATTGTACTCCATGTCATTAATGAGAAGATGTGTATGTGCTGCAAGCAAAAACTGGGTATTACCTTGAAGAAGGCAAACCAGATCTGTTGAAGCTTGGAAAACTGGTGTGTAAGCACCCTTCCTCTGCTCACAGAGACATAAATTTGCTGACTCCCCACTAATTCCTGATCTGGAAGATCAGAACATAAGGGGTTTTTTAAGATTCACCCTCATCTGACAAGTGAAGTGCCAGTCTAGGGGGCTCTCAAGCTCTCACCTCTGTTAAGAAACCAAATTCTGAGTCCCTTGTTACAAAGTGTTTAGATGACAAGTATTTTTCAGAAGAGAAAAGGTAACAGCTTATCAAAAAAATATATTCTCTGTTTTCTACACTTTTTATGGCACATTTTGCACTTCAAAATGTAGACCCTTAATTACCAAGACATCTTTTTGTGTGTGCCTTCCTTCTGAAGTGAGACTGGAACAAAATCCTCTGTAGATATGAAGAAAAAAAAAAAATAAAAGCACAAGGAACAATATAGTGTAAGAGAAAAAAACAGTCATTGGAACTTCCAAGCACTTTATTCATACTTAATTACAGATTTTCAGCATATCCTTTCCCTGATTCAATCGTGGACTTGTTTAAAATATATTTGAAATGCATTCACCAAATACAAGAATAAATATAAACCATAACAGTGACTAGACCTAGGATGCAGACAAAATTTCATTTGGCTGTTTCCCAAGTTAGTAAGACAAAGATATTTCAAAAGGCCTTAGTACATACATTTTTGACAATATACAGCCGCAAATAATTAAAATTACACATGGATTTGTCTTTAATTATCCTAATTTTGTGGGTGCAGTTGCAACTAGTGCTCAAATGCCCTTTCAAACACATTCAGTAACCTGTAAAGAAAACGGGAGAAAAACTACAGACAAATATACAAATTTTCCCTTTCTGGATTTTGAAATGAGAGTTTCTGGAGTTTGGTTCTATGTCAGCAACATTTACAAGATGCTTTGGTTTTATGGTACCTCAGTAAAGATTAGTGAAAACCATCTGTTGGAATTACTACTGTAATCAGTCTTTAACAACAGCAAGGCTTACAAATACTAGAATGAGAAGGCTGTGAGGTGAAGCAAAGAAATGCAACTCTTTCCCAGAAAGACTGCTGACCCCAAATTACACTCATAACAATTTCATTGAACTAGTTTGTTCTGGAGGGTTTACGTCCTTAGAATCTCTAACTCTTTTACTTTTCATCTAAAAAAAATCATAGGGTGGTGTCTTACTAGCTACAGAGAGAGAAATGCTGTTAATAGTTTCCAAACAGATGGAAAATTTACTGGCATTCGTGGGTCACAAAATCCAAGCACAGAAAGTAAAATGATTATTATGGTTTTGATCAGTACTATCACATCACTGATAAACATTGGTGCTCCATACAGACTCATTTGGTTGCATCAACAGAAACACCTTCCTTAGTAAAAGCAGACCATGAACAACCTTCACTTTGATCTGTATTTGAAGAATCAATTTGCTTTTCCTTATTTCAAAAGCTTTCAACATATTTTCAGCTTTCAAAAGCTCTGCTTCCAGAATTTCAGAATTCAGGTAGTTTGTGCAAGGGACAAGCAAACTGTTTTCTACCAGCATAAACTCAAGCATAGAAATACCACCCGCAACAAAGCTCTTAGTGTGCCATCAGGACCCTCGGTGGCTCTTGGCTGTGTACTATGTGGGAAAGTTTTGTCCACAACTTCTTTGTTTTGTCTCAACAGCACTGGTATAAGAGCAACATTAAACACAGATAAATAGAAGTCCTATTTTTTAATCAACGACATTGGGTTTTGAATAAATTATTACATAAATCTAAGAATGTGTGTTTTCACAAATATTTTTTCTTCTTTAACCACACATATGGCTTGTGCCTTTCCATTTCATAATATTGATTTCACTCTTTCATAATTGAGTACAATTCTGGCCCTATCACTATGCCAGAAAGGCAAAAACAGCAACAAAAACATAAAAATCACTCTGTGAAAGAATGTGATTGCAAGCTGTTTCCCTTGGAAATAGATACAGCTTTGGGATTTTTCCAGTTTTCTGTAAAAAGTTCACCTACTAGCAATCTTAGATGAAATCTATAAAAGAAAGAGCCTTCTAAATACAAAGACAGAATACTTGTGAAGATGAAAATTCTACACAGTGTAGTCCATTAGGAGAAAAACACATTTACTAGAGTTTGTCATTTAAATGACATTTTGCTGAAGGTTTTCCAATATTTTAAATATGAGCCCAGGTGCTTTGCTAATTTTAAACTTATTCCTGAAATTTTTAGCCCCTTCTATATTTTTTATTGAAAGGCAATTGATTCCAGTTCTTTTTCTGAAATAAATGCATTTTCTTTCCTTTTATCTTAAGTTCATTCAGGTAACTCTTATATAAAATCCAATTTCCAGTGTAGCATTAGCAATTCCAAGGGGTATCCCTAAGGTTTTGAGGCAGATGATCTCAGGGCATAAGGCTGAGCCCAAACATCCAATTCTCCATGTTAGCATTGAGCTCAGCCCATTAACACAATTTTGACTCATCCCAGTACTCTCTCAACCAAGGTTCAAGGATGCTTTGTGGAATAATTTGAGCCAAAGACCAGTTCCAGTGGGCAGCAGGGAGGAGGAGGTCTTGCTTTCTGGAGGAAGAGTGCATCATGATCTGATGACAGCTTGTCCTATCTCTTGTGTTTCTGGGGTTTTCCCCAGTTTATTTACCAGAATATAGGCAGCCAGTGAATCATCCGAGTTTCTAAACATAAGCAAACATAGTCATATTTGCTGCAGAGGTCACTGAGGTCTTTCATCTTCTGGAGATTTTACACAAGCTGAAAAGAAACGTGCAGTGTCTGAACAGAAATATCTCCCTGGGCAAACACTAAGTTCCACCATCAAGTAGATGTCTCAGAATATCTCAGCCAACTCTACAAATGCTGAAGCCATACCCCACTTATGTACTTAAATACACCATCTCCTGTGAAATGTGATTTTCATCCCCATGGGTTGGAATGGCTTTGGACCATACTCTGAAAAGTGCTGGATCCCAGCAGCAAGGCACCACCAGGGGTACAGGAGCTCACACCACTGTGGTGCCCCAGTTCAGACCTTGTCAGGGTTGGCTCAGCCCATGTGATGGAGCTCTCACTTTGGAAGGGCTCTAGAGTTTCTCAGGATGCCTACACCCAAGTAAATATTCCTGCTTGTAACAAAATGCCTGAAAAGGATCAATGCAGGAGCAAGTTAAAAGATGTTTAAAAGATGTGGTTCACACAGTCTAAAAAGCTATGTGTGTGCTTTCCCTCCTTAATCTTGTTCCAGATCCTCTGAACCAGAAAATATAAATAAATTAATCTTCTAGAACTAAAATCATGAGTCTTTACACCAAGTTCCACACATTACACAGTAACTTCTAAAAGCCAGAGCAATGTCCCTAGGCTGTTGGGGAAATGTGAGTGGTCATCTGGGATAAAACTAAAGGCCTTTTTTTATATATAAAAGACCAAAGAGTAGGATGGGAATTCAACTCCCACCAAAAGTCAGTGGGGGTTGAGCCTTGAAGTAATTCTGTACCCTTTGAAATTCTCAGTTCAGTTCAGCAACCCAAAACCACCTAATGAATCCCAAGACCAGAGAGGGAAGGGGAAAAAAGGGAAAACCTATCCCACATAAAACTGTAATTTCTACTAATTTCTGTGTAGGCATATTTACTAATAGTCATTTCTTCTGTAAAAAAAAAAAAATCCTTTTATTAGAACAAAAAGAAATCACACCTTTTTTTGGCATTTATAGTTTAAAAAATTGGTAGTTCAGTTTCCACATTCCAGTTACAAGTAGCATTGCTACTCCTGAAAACAAAACAGGCAACCAGATTCTCACCAAATGCATTAGTATTAAAAGTATTCATGCTAGAAAAACGGCAACATGGAAGAGAACAAATAATTCATCTGAGGATTATATTTAACATTCATTTCTCACTAGGAAGGTAGAAATAAAAGCTAAACCACTCTTGTGAGCTTGCTTGATTCATTTTATATAATTTTCAAGTGCCAAGTCCTGAGAAGTTACAACCACTCCTTACACTATCTTTTGTGGTTGACACATGCAGTCTACTCAAGAAAAAGAATTTTTGATCTCAAATGACTTTTCTGGAGCCTCTGCTCCAGAAAACTTCATCTAGATGTACAAGGGTACTCCTTTTATTACTGGCATCAGAAGAAGCCAGGCAGTCCCCTTAAAATTAATTGCTCCCTAAGCAGCTGGCCCAGGGACATTCATAAAAAGACATTCAATAGCAGCGTAAGTCCTGGTATTTCTTCTGCTTGTTGGACCACTCACAGGACAGAGTCATGATATGACAGGATATTTGGGGGCAATCATGATAAGACAGAAAGAAAACAATGTCTTCCTTTGCTCCTCTGAACTTAACAAGATGAATGCTGCTGACTTTTGCCTCTTCTGTCCTAAAGAGAGGTGTGTACAATATTACACTCAGATTCTAATTAGATACAAACCTCTTTCTCTGGCCTTTTATCCACCCATGATCAAAGTACTTGTCCTCCTCTCTTATACTTCTTTTTCCAGAGGCTTTCCTGTCTGACTCTAACAGCTGTTTGTCCTTTATAGTCTCTGTCTTCCCACAGCTCACAGCTGCACTAACAGACTTTTCCAGCTATCTGCCCAGTGTCTGAGTCTTTCTTTTGGCTCTCCAGCAAATCCAGATTCCCCACCTGCATCTCCGGGTTATCCCCAACACTCAGAGTGGGATCTTGCTTTAATTTTACTGGCACCAACTTTTAATAGCAATCCTCACTCTTTTATTTTATTTTATTTTCTTTCATTGGAACAAATGAAAAGCTCAGACCAATATAAGAGGAAACAAGGATGTTTTACTACCAAGCACATGATAAATATGTCATAGAATCCCAAAAACTGAGGCTGGAAAAGACTGGCTATTTGGTCATCTTGCCTGTCCCTGCCAGTGTAGGGCTGTTCCCCACGGTACTTTTAAGGGCAATAAAGCATGTAGAATTAACAATTATTTGACCTTTTACTGTGGTTCACAATGACGTTACTGTATTGCTTTCCCGTCTGTTTTTTCCTGTGTACACCATCTCAGCCTCAACACTTCCCTTTTCACTACCACCCAGAAATGTTGCCTCCCTCTGTAAAAAAACTGATCTGTAACACCTAAGCCCAGATCTTCTAGAGTGGGAAACTCTTTTCTCTGATCTTGACTGAATGTGCCTACTAAAAGAGAAACACATACTTCAAATTCTAGAATCTGAAACACTTTTAAAAAGATCAGGCACCATGGTGCCAAATCAAAGGAGAACTCCTTGTTCTACTCTTGCTGATCTCTTTGCCCTCTTAGAACAACCATGGCTGGAAAGGACCTCTGTACATTGATCCAAACTCCCATGCAAGGTAATAACAGGTCTGAACAGCATCAAGTTGTTCCAAGCTTTGTCCATTTGAGTTCCAAGGACAGATAGTCAATGAGCTGCTTTGGCAATCTGTTCCATCAAACCACCACCTTCACTGGGGACAATTTTTTCTTTCTGTTTGACTGCAGTTTCCTGCCTAGCAGCTGCAAGAGCAGGGCTGTTCCCCAAGAGGCAAAACAGTTTCAGACAAGATAGTGTCTTCCAGAGTCAACAGAAGAATCGATGGAAGGGAAAACAGGAGGCAAATTTACCCACAGGGTAGGTCTGGAGGCCATCCTGAAGAAGCAACCAATAAACTGGGACAGCGACAGCAGGAGACAGTGCAGTACCTGCAACATAGCTCAGGCATAGCCTGAGGGTCTAGACATGTCATTTCCCTTGTTGCTGCTAATGTCCACTGGTTCTCTTCCTGTCACGATGAATCTCTCAGGGAGTCTACCTTCATCTTCTCTTCAACCTATCACTCACTGGGTAGGGGCACTCATTAGCTTTCTTTTCTTAGGAAAAATACATTTCCCTCAGGATTTCATACCACGTGTTCTTCAGACCTCAGCCATTCTGGTGGTCCTCCACTGGGCTTTCTTCTGTATGTCAGTATCTTTCTTATTTTGTCTTTGTCCAGTTTAACACTGGACAGAGTACTTCGGGTGTGATCTTCCAAGTACTGTAAAGGAGAAGAATCCCAATTCCTGCTGGCTATCCTCTTCCTAAAACAGTCCAGCATGCACCTGTCCTTCACTCCTGAAAAAACATGTTTTGATTCATCCTTCTCTGGCCAAACCTCCCTTTAACATTTTCTGCAAAGCCATTTTCTACCCAGTCAGAACCCAGCCTTTTTTGCATGAGTTTATCATATTTCAGGACCTTGTTCTTTGCTTTGTTGAACTTCATAAGGTTTTAGCACAAGATCCATCTGAATGGAAACCATGCATTATACTGGTTGTATATACAGCCTGCAGTATATTGGTTACAACACGGTATTGTCAGCAAAGCTGATGAGGATGCATTTCATCCCAGCATCCAGAACATAAATGAAGATATTGATCAGTAATTACCCCAGTATTGCACCCTGAAGAATGGCACTTATAACCATCCTCAGCTTAATTTCCACTGTACTTTGGGGCCAGTGATCCTCTAGCCCCATAGGCCAACTGTCACGTCCACATTTTTCAATTCTGGCTGCAAAGATGGCATGAAAGTCAGCACTGAAGGATTCAGTAAAATCAAGGAGAAAAATAACCTCCACTCCTCTTTCATTCTCCAAGTCAGTCATCTCCTTATGAAAGGCAACCTCATTGGTCAGGCATGATCTGCTCCTGGGTAATCCGTCTTGGCAGTCTGACAAGACCCTTCTTGTCCTTCTAAAATGTGTGCATGACACTGCTGTTTTATAGTTGTCAGGAAACTTCCACAATTCCATGACTTTTTAAAGATGATAGGTGAACTTCATTATTTCTGCAAGAAATCAGAGTTTAGAGCAAAGAGAGATATAAGAAATTGACTTAAACCAAAATTAAAAAGATATAGAAGTACAATTTTAAGGGCATCTGTTGGAAAGGAGAACATACACAAGATAATATATATAAAATTCAGGCAATTTTCAATCTGGAGACTATTAGTATAGTGAAAGTATAAAGTCTGAAAAGTAGTTTTTATAAACATAGACGCTTCTCCCCCTGCCCCCCAAAATGGTGAGAAACTACACCGAGAGCTGTCACCCTAGTAAGCTATATGAACATCATAAAAATTAACCTTATGATTGTTTGCTAGATTGGGTAAATATTGCTTTTACAATGTTAATTTTGAAAAGAAACTCTGCCTTCAAAAAATAGATGGATTTGCTAACAAATCAAAATAATGAAACAAACAAGCATAAACAAAAAATATAAACAAGAAAATGCAAAAAAAACCCCACCCCAATCTAAACTTTTCCAATTCTAAAGGATTTAATAGGCACGTATATCCCTCAAGCACTTTCAGGTGGCATTTTCACTCAGAAATTGCTGAGACATCTTTTTTCTTTTTTTTTTTTGACATTTTGTCTGTGTACAAACTAAATAGAAATTCAACTGGGACCTTAAAATTGGGCTCTGCTGTTTTGGTTTTTCATGATCCTTTGGAAACATGACATTTTTCCACTGGTTTTGCCAGCAGGGGGAATTCTGTTTCAAGCTCAAACAGTGAAAAACTCTTCCTATCCCAGTTAGGTACAGCGAGCCTCAAAATTTCAACAAGTAAATCACAACTTCACATTCTAGGCCATGAACTCAAAGCTTTTCATTGATTTATCCTGGAGCATTTTATTAAATCTACTTGAGACCTTTGAAAGGTGCTTAGTGCACTTTAAAAGGTGCTAAATTTTTGCCTTGATAATGCTTTTTTTTTACATAGTGTATTAAAAAGAGACATATACTAGATTTTTATGATCTACATTTATGTGGGTAAAAAAGGGTGAGAAAATGATTCATTAAAAATGCTGAATCAAAACACCCACTTCCAAAAACAAAACAAAAATAAAAAAACAAACAAAGAAAAAAAAAACCACCCTGCTAATGCCAGACATAAATTCAGTAGTAATTCCAAACTATAGTCTTAAAGTCTTTCAATATGTCATTTGTGTGGTAATTTTTTCCACATGTTTTTACCTTTCATGTAAAAAAATCCTTGCCCCATACACATTTTTTTCTCTCTTTATTCTGTTGCTAAAATGCAGCTCGTAGTATAGCTTCTTTTCATAGCTACTGAGACTTGAGTAGATCCCTTTTTAACAATTTTGTAAAAATAGTAAGAGATCCCAGACAGGGTCTTCAGATGGTTCTAATCAGCATCATTCCAAAGAGTTCAAGAAACTGTGTTAATATAGACCAGCTGAGAATCTGCCCCCTTTATGTCAGAAGAGAAGGAAACCAACTTTTCTTGGTTTTTCCTTGGCTCTTTATTATGTAAAAAAAGGACGATATCCACCCTGTGTGAAAATCGTTCCCCCCCAAAAGTAGCTCCTGCCAACCTGTGCACCAGTGAAGCATGTCTTAAAGAATTTGCAATCTTGTAGGCAAAGATTGTTTTATTCTATATCCTAGTGAATCCCTCCACAAGTGTAGAAAGCTGATCTCAAAAGGAAAGCCAAAATTCCTATGAGTTTTGATGGGGAGTTACAAAAACAATGGCCACTGACCTTTCTAAATCCATTCTCTGGCATCATACTACTAAATAATATAGTCTGGAGGGAAGTACCTGAATTTAAGCTTTACAAATTAATATAAGCTACCACAGGGGCGATGTCAGTCAGCAGATTGTGTTTTGGGCAGGCAGTTGGAAGCTTTGTCCTTACTTGGAGCAGGTCAAGGATGTGATAAGAGTAGCATGTCCATGTACCTAAACCCCACTGTGAGGTACAGTGTATTCAGCATTACATTAATGGGAGTCACCTTTTCTGATCAGAGCAAGTTCCTGTCACACCCCTTTGGAGTTCAGACAAAATAAAATTGCATTTGCCAAAAAAATACAAAGATACCTACCCAATTATCCATGATCCTACCATGTTTTCATGGAACAAGGATGTAAGACCCCAGCCTAATAAAACATTCAAGCGCTAATTTTCAGACTATGAGAAGTCAGTAAAACCATGCCTGCTTTCAGTGAAGTGCATAATTAAGTACTTTGCTGGCCCATGGTCTCAAATAATCATCTCCTAGCCATGTTCCAGACTGAATCGCAGCTGCCACATTCTGCCCATGTAAAATTCTATTGCCATTCTGTATTTCCGTTCCTCTGAATCAATTATGGGTTAAGTGATTGGGGCAGAGCAGTTCTTCTGCACAGCTGACTCCATTCTGGTAATTGTAAAAGAATGTCTATGCATCTCAGCTGGAAATCTTTGCATGGATATGTTGCTATATTCAACTGCTAACATAATGTAGTGAGCATATGTGTGAGGAAAGGGAAAGGACAAGTGGGTCTCACAGATGGTAGAACAGTTTTGTTTCTTTTTAAGGAACTTGAAGAAGGGTTGCCAAGTTCCAGCCGCAGAGCTGAAGTATCTTTGTTCATTGCAAGACCAAAAAAAGTTGCGCAGCTGAATCTACAGTGGTTGCTTTCTCTGTCCTATTCTGCCCTTCCCTCCCTGTTCACAGCTGCTTTGTGACTTGTGCTGAATGAGGAGCACTAACTAGGAGCATTAACTAGGCAGTAATGCCTTTACAGCCTACTACAACTATGATGTACATGGGCAAGGCTGTTATAAATTGAACATGGGCCCCTGATCCATGTTTTTTTACTCATCTCTACCCTGTCGTTGGGATGTCCCTTTCTCATTACTGTTTCTTTGACATCTCCACTGACAGCAAGTGAAAGATGACCACGTCCTTCTGGTATTGAAATCTAGTTACAGTCTACAAATGGAAAAGATTAGGAAGCCTGGTGTAACTATTATTGCTGCAACTGGAACAAATTTACCCAACACAGAACAGAGCTGGCTGTGAGTCTCACGAATCAGCCTTCCTGGTGGTAGCTGAGTACTAGTCCCAGCTGAAAAAAGGAGTAAAGAGGCATATGAACAGGAAAAGAAACAAACCAAAAGTTTAACTAAACAACTTAGTACATTAAAAAAAAATTTAAAAAAATTCGAAAAATAGGAAGGACAGAGAAAGATCTTGGTTTGAGTTCAGGGTAAAAGTTCATGTAGTTCTTGCTGTAACTGAGCCATTTCACACAGAACATCTGCAACTGTTCTAGTGGTCCCCTTACACTTTGTCATTAAAATACCTCCAAGTGAATAAAAATGTGATTTTTTTCTTCAGGTAAATTACACTGTTTTGTACAAAAATCTCTTAAATCTTTTCCCACCCAATCATTCCCATTTTTATATCCAAGAGACCAAAGCCCTTGGATGGATGTTCAAGGGTTGGATTGACAAAGTAACCTAAGCACTACTAATGCACTATAACACAAATCACCACTGGTTTCAACCACAAGCTAAAAGTCTAAGCTTCTTACATAATGATTTGGGTCCTTCCAGATAATAATGAACAGGCAGCACATGAAGGAAAATATCTCATGCAGCCAGCAATAAATGCCAGCATGGTATTGTAAATCAGGATGAGAAAGGAGGTACATCTATGTCTTCCACAGCCTAGAGAAGCGTGCTAGCTATAGACTGTTTTATTAAAAAACAAAAATTGGAAGCAATACTCACTGAATCACTACCACCACCACTGCCTATTTGATGAAGGCCCCAATGGCATTTGGCTTGTTCACACTGCACCAAACATTCTGGTTTTCTGAGGTTACACAGGCGGAAGAACATCTGATCTGTGATGCTCAAAATGCTTGACTATGAGACAGGCACCCCACTACAGAGGACACTTAAAGTTAAGACCTTGCTGAGTACAGTTCATAAAAGAAGCATAAATGTATAAAAATGTAAAAGTTGAAGACAGACTTCAGCTGCCTACAAACTGGAAGCTGCTCAAGAGGAAACTGAGGACCAGGAATTTTCACTTGGGCATCTACTGTTGAGGTTAGATGAGTTAAACTCCAGATCTTTGAGGAATTTAGATCTGAGAGCTCTTTTTAGAGGCTTTCAGTCAAGTAGAAATGTGTAAATACTCTTTAATATCCACACTATCCACTTACTTTTCATCTTCTTTGTTAGCAGTCTGCTTTCTCCATTGTCTTCCTCAGGAGACATAACTATGCAGTCATACCCTGAGGTAGAAATGCTGTCAGATTCCACACAGAGCTTATGCCTGCTGGCACTGACTGCACCAGAGCTGTGAATGGAAATGGTATAGTTTCCAAAGCTGGAAACAGCTTTTGCATGCAGGCTATTACCCCACAGTTACACTTCTGTGCAAGTATTATTGGAAAAGAATTTATTTCATTGGTTTCATTGCCTGGAATCATCTGGAAAGCCCCATGTCTAATCCCATTTAAGTTGATAATTAGTAAATTAGGCAGATAGTTTGCTATAAGGGAAACAGTTTGATTCTGGATAGCCCAGCATTGGAAACAATCCAGTCCCCTGGGACTGAAGGCCTCCAGCTTCTACCAAAGTAGAGTGTAAAGAACCCAAGGAAGCCTGCTCTTTCTTGGAGACATTCTTTGTTTTGCCACTTTTCTTCTAGTTGTGCATAGGTTCAATCAGAAACTTCAAAGGACATTTTTATAGTGGCATATTGAAGGTAACACAGTAACTCAAATAGAAAAAAATATTATAGAATATCAAAGGAAATAAAGAATAGCCATTTCTATTTCCAGTTATGGAAAAGAGACAGAAAATAAACCCAGACAATGGAAGCATGTGCAGACTCAACATCCTGGTGTTGCCATGAGTACAAGATGGTAGACAGAAGGGACTAAATCTATGGGTAGCTCTAAAAGCCAGGGGTGTTTCTCCTCTTTTTAAATTACAACACTAACAAAGCCGGAGAGTTACTCATACCTAAAACTGATGTGACGAAAAAAAGGATCAGCCCTCAGGAATGTAATTTGCATTTTAATTTGATGAGGGAAGGGAAGCCAGTGAAAGTAACACAGGAGAAAGTGATAACATTCCTGAAGAAAAGAGCATTCTAGTGATACCATTCTGGATGTCCTGCACTTGAGAAAACAGACGTGTAAATGGAGAGATGAAAAAACAAATTGTAATAGTCAAGAACATAAATGATTAAAGCTGCAATAACAATTTCAGCTGAGAAATCTGGTACTTAGTCACAAGTTAGAAGCTTATAATGAGTACAATGTGGCAATTGTCATTCCCTGCACTAAATGATGCTTTCAGTTCAATGATACTTTTCTTTGCACAACTTTGCACAGCAGATGAGCAGTTGTCTTCTGCTGGTGGCCATGACTACCATTCCAATACAGCTCATGCCTTTAGTAGGAGATTTGCTTGTTTGCCTCCTCCTTCTCCCCTTCCCCCTCATGCTCCAAGGACCTCTTCACACCTCAAGCCAATCTGTACAGCCTCTGTGGGAACTCCTGTGGCAGAGGTAGGTAGCTTGCATGCTTCCCCTGTGATCTGCTATCCTTTGCCGGGACCAACAGAGAAGGGAAAAGCCTTAGCTCACATAGGCTTTTGCACTGTATGGCAGACCTGAGGTCCTGTCAGAAGACATGCTCAATTCAGCTCCAAATTTATGCTGTGGCTCATTCTATTTAGTCAGAGAAAGCTTTTCAAATATTCAATCCTCTCTCCTATAGTGAGAATTTCCTATAGTTACATCTCAAATGATCTTCCAAGTGAGTGTATATGAGTATCTTTCTCTGAGCCCAGAATAATTTAAATCTTTATGTACCCCCATGTGACACAGCCTTAACTGCTGTCACACTGGTAGCTTCCTTTTTACACTCTTCTGTATTCTGCTTCAACCTATTTTTCTTGAAAGGCTGCACAGCATACATGGCACCCTGCAGCATGACATTGCAGAAGTTCCAGTATGAGATATCACAGCCAGCTTTTTACCGTGAGTACTCGGCAGAGTGAATTAGACCTTTCCTCTTATCCAGCCATCATTGGTACTAGTTTTCCAGTCCAGTTAACCTGTTTCTGTATTTGCCTCTCACTATAAATGTTATTTATTTTTCAAGGGCAGTAACCAAAGAAGCTCCAGACCTCTGCTAAGATGGATCTGTGAGATCTTCACAGCTGCCATTATCTGCCACCAGCAGCAACATGCTGATGTGATGTATTTTAGAGGAAACTTTGTGGATGCTGGCAGTCATCATTCAGTGAAGAAAGATGTGAAGTTCTTACTGAAGTTCAGAACATCACACTGTGTGAGCCACCACATAAATGCAACCCACTTGCAAGATCCATGACACAATAATTTAATGGATCATAGGATGTTTCAGTGGGTGTTTTTTAATGAAGTACATGAAATACAGAAACAGATGGAAACCATTGTGAGAGAGCCCAACAAAAAGGTCAAGCAAACAGCAAGAGAATTACTTTAAAAATTGGCCCTGGGAAAAAAGAGAAATAGTGTGAGTACTTCTTGGTCAGGATACTCTCAGGAAAGGGTGTTTGAAATTGCAAGGCAAGAATTTGCCTTCTATTGTTTAACTTAAAATTATGTTCCAGGATCAAGGTGGTCATGTACTTACACCCCTGAAGAACTAGAATAGCAACAAAACATGATGAAGCCTAACTCTTCTTAGGCCTGAAGGTATTCACTTTTTTGTGGATAAATGTTCCACAGAAATCACCTTTGCTTTTGAAAAAAGGAATTAAATATCCATTTTGTCAGAATCCCTTCAAAATGTTCTCTGTTTAAAGAGGGGCAGTTTGGGTGGTTTTCTGAGTGACATGTTTTCTTTCAGTGAAAATCTTTCAGCAGGAAAGAAGACCTACCACAAATCTTACTTTTCCCAAGATATTTTGGATTTTGTCACTCTTTTAAAACAAAAATATATTTATCCGTGCTTTTCAGCTACCAGAAATTAAGTTCTGTAAGATGAAACTCTTTTCCTTAAGAAATTGAAAATGGTGAGAGAAACCACATATACTTCTGACTGTAACCATTCCATTTGAAAGACAAAAGAAAAAAATGGAGATTGGCTCACCTATTGATATAATTTAAAATACTGCCAGGAACAGGCTGGCTGTTTCCCACTAGCATGATTTTCCATCCCCTTAACGTATCTCTGTATTTAATAGAAAATTTATTTGAATGATAAACTCTACAAACAAGCCAAGTTCTTGTCTCTCCTAAGACACAGTAAATCAGGAATTAATTCCTTCAAATTATCACATATTCCAGATCTGAACCAGTAAAAATCTGAGCAGAATTTGGCTGCATGTCTCAGGTGTGGTGGTAATTATGATTGGTAGCATAATAATAATGAAAAAAGCCCTATGAAGAATTTAGAGGTATGAATTGTGCTGCCCTGACAGAAAGGCACAAAATGACCTATTTTTTTTCTCCTATTTGGAAGTGATAGAATTTGTGGGAATGAAAAAATAAGTTCTTGACTGGACCAGGGTAGGCTGGGAAAGATTAGCATAATGCCAGTTGGAGCAAGGCAGAGGATACCAGCGACATAGAGGGGCTGGGAGATATCTGCCAGGAACTAGAGGTCAAGGCTCTCCCTCTGCACCATTTACTTCTGCAGCACCCACAACTTTCACTCCATCTCTGCAGTCTGTTGAGGTCCCTATAATTCACAGCCTGATGCTCTGGCATATCAGCTGCTCCTCACAGGCCATCTGCAAACTTGCTGAAGTGCACTCTGGTCCATCATTTAGATGATTGATGAAGTTGTTAAACAGTCTTGGACCTAGTATTGGCCTCTTAGGTAAATTGGTATTTCATGGCCATTGGTGGGGTACGCTACTATTGACCCATTTTTTAGAGAGCCTCCCAATCCCAGCAACATGAGAGAAAATAAAGTAATATGGAGAGAGTATGTGCATGCACCTCCTTTCCCACCTACACCCTGTTCTCAGCACCAACAGGAGGGAATGGAAGTGAAAACTATGCAAACAGAAGAGCCAAAGCTGCTAGAGCCAGTCTCAGCTCTAAATGAAGCACAAAGTACTATTAGGCAACTATTCCTATTGGTTTTGCTAATGTTTTGCCCTGGTGTCACATTATGCAGTGACGTCAGTAAGGAGTATCTAGCACACTAAACCACGATTGCACTCTGCAACATGCAACTTCATTACGTAATCTCTGAGAAATAACTATGCTGTCTGCAGCTGTTCTCACACTACTCAAAAACATAACCCCTTGACTGCTGCTGAGAGTACTCATATTCCCATGTCAAGCCAAGATGACACATAGTAAACACCACAATGACGCATGGAAAGGTCTAGTACAGTGCTTCCTGTCTTTATGGCCATAACAGAGGATTACCAAATGGATTATGTCCATTCTGCTCCAAAACACTGACCTCCAGTGGCCAAACCAGATGTGAAATACAGCCTCTGCTTTAGGACAGATGTGAAATCCATGCAGGGATTCTTTTTTCTTGTACTCCAAGTTGTGTGTTGCAAGTATTTTCGTAAATGGGTTGAGGACAGAAAATTTCTTCACAGAAATCTTACCTTACAGTGCCGCCTCAGTGCACAGTCCTGGCTGGAGCATATCCTATAAAATGGCAAGGAGGATCCTTTTGTTTACACAGTGAATGCTCATAACCAACAGCTGGACAAAAACAAAACTATTCACAGATCTTGCAGAACAGGCTGCAGCTAAAAGGGGTAGATTTTCAAAGGCACTGATGGTCTAAATTCACACTAGCATTTCTTTTTGTGTCCCAAAGGCACTTCTCCATGGTTTGAACTGCTTTGCCTCTAGAGCCTTTGATATTTACCAGAAAAATACCACTGGGACAATCCTGATTTTCAGTTATCTGTCCTACTGGGCCAGTAAAAAAACTAGGAGCCCCTTAGAACACCAAGATTCTACAAGAAACTGTGATGTTTTTCTCTGGGTATACGACAACATTTTACAAATAATTCCTGCATCTAGGGGTAGGAATTGAACAAAACCCCAGAAGCGCACCTGTGTCTTTAAACAGACCCATCTTTAGTTCACTGTAAGCTTCCATGATAATTCCACATCAATACTATGACATGACAACTCAGCTCAGCCAGCACAGAAAAAATCTAGTGGGTTTCTCCCATCACTTCATGAGCCAACAAAAGAACTCACACTCAGCCTTTCAAAAGGACATGTAAAGATTAAAGTCCACTCTGCATTCCTACATTCCTAGTGCTTCCAGGCCTCAAGTTGGGACAACTTGTAGTGACTTGGTGTGTGAAGACATGTGCCAAACTCAGGGCTAGAGTTCTAGTCTAGAAAGTAATTGTGCAATTTAAGTGTCTAACCCTGATCTCCTTTAGGCATCTGTATTTAACTGAAAAGCAATGAACTTTCAGCTTTTCTGTGATTCTGAACATTTCAAAAGGCAGTCTAGACACATTAAATGTTATAAAAATGTTAGTCTTTTCTGATCAGAAGTAGTCAACTGGAGAAGAAATGGCAAAAAAACCCCAGGAGGCTGTGCTACTGTTTAACTCTTTTTACATACTTTTCATTTAAACATCATAGATTAGATGGGAAGTTATGGTTGTCAAAAAACCAAAGACTATGGTTTTACTTCACTCTAAGCTTAAAGGTTCTGTTCTTCATGCTGAAGAACAGTTCCAAGACACAAAAGTCTCCATTTATTCTGAGGTAACATGTACACAGAGCAGTTGCACCCCATGAACAGACACCTGAGCTAGCCAGCCCTCTGTAAAGAGAGGCACCTGTGTCAGAAGTGATACAGTAGTACTGGTGCTCAGCATCCCCAAAGGTACCAACCTTGTTTCCAGCTCACGGGAGGCTCAGCAACCATGCTGTCCTGAGATGTGCTCCATGACAAAGTCTAGGTGTGCTGGAAGGGCCATTGCCCTGCAGGGCTATGTTTATACACACCAGGAGAAGACAGAATATGCAGATAGGTGGGTAAATTGAGAGTGTTATTGAAACACTCTCATCCACACATGCAAACCCCACAAGCATGAGAGACTAAGTATATCCTTAGTGATAGTGTGTGACTGTGTGTCTGTGTGTAATTATGGTCAAGGATCCCACTTTGACCATTGCTACTTCTCCATCTAAAGCCTTTGCATGATGGTGGCAGGGATGCTGCTGCATTTGTAGTTGCAAAGGGCAGGTATGGCTGTAGTACTGCAGGAGGCTGTCTTAAAAATCTCATTCTGGGATGAGGGATTACTGATTGCTTCAGAGTAGAAATGTCAGCTTTTGAAAGGGAACATGTGCAGAGGCACATGTACCTTAATCATCCTGCTCTCTCTCCTTCTGTATGACACATAGATAAGATAGTCACCAAATTTAGTAGTTGCTATAGTAGTAAGAGTAGTATTATTGTTTTAAAATCAGGAACTAACACATTCTCTCTATTTTTTAGTATTTGCTTTATGCATTCTAATGTACATTCAAAAATCAGGTTTCAGACACGAGCGTTGTCAATGACTAGAGGGTTTTTTCCCTTTTTCCTAGAATTGTCTTTCATGTAATGCCTTCCAGAGCAGCTCAGCTTTTCATAAACAGTGTAGTGAAGCTATAGTAGCATTGCTGCAGGTTTGTTGAGGGCAAAGCCATATTAACTCTGATTGGCTGTTGGCTTGACAAAATTTGCCAGCAGTATGATGCAAGGTTACTCTTTTACTTTCTTTTCTTTTTCTTTTTCCCCCCAGCACCTTCCAAATTTCTTTCTCTTTTCCAGAGCATTATATCATTTGCCAGTGTTTTTTTCCAGTGCACTTAGCATAATGTATCCCTTAAGCGGAGAAACAGCTGTATTTTGACATTCAGCAAAGACGAAGCACAGAGAATAATGACTCAAAATCAATGTAAGACAATCAGAGTTGTCTTCTGAAAGGTGCACAAAGAATGTATAATTATGACTGCAGGCCAAGCTTTTCAGATCTGGAGGCCTAAAATTAAGCACTGAATGAAGAGTGGGCCTGGTCTGCATCACCATATAGAACATTCTAAAAGTAAGACCACACTCATGAGGAAGAACTAGAAAGGAGGCATTCAGCTTTACTGTGGATTTTGTGTTTTTTTAATAATTCAGTCAAAAGTAAATGGTCTCTTTAAAGGAGGGAATGGATTGCTAGCTGAAGGGTTATTCTTTAAATGTCATATATAATCTCACAAGAATACAAACTCCTTGGCATTCTTACGGTTTCTTAATGCATTCCAAGTGCCATCATAGCCAACAGAAAGGAAAGGTAGAAAGAATCTCAAATAGGTTCTGGAAAAAAAACAGAGGGACAGCGCTAAAGCACAGATTTCCAATACAATTAAGGCTGGGAAATCTTCTGCTGGTAGATGAGCGCTTGAATTAATGAGTTCATAAATAGAGCTGGCCAAGGAGATGGATTTCCATTCTGTGATAATTTCCAAATTACCAGAATACTTTTCATCCTGCTTTGGGAAGAAAAGGCAAACACTGGAAATTTTTCACAGAACCAAAGTCCAGCCATATTTAATTTCAGAAAATCTTAAACATGAGGTGTTTCAAAACTGAAATGTGTTTCCTAAGATTGCTGGCAGTCACCAGCTGGATTGAACACAATTATCATTAATAGTAACAGTAACAGCTGTGCATTACTGAATGCTAGTCTAAAATGTGTTAGCATAGGGCATCTGCATAACCACCATGATATTACTGTGCTAATTGCAGTCTGCACAGGCCAGAGTTCCTCCAACACCAGCTCCAGAGCAGCTCAAACCGAGCCATGGGACTTAAAGGGCCTGTGGCCGTCAACCTGAGGTCATTTGTGTGGTAGAAATGGTTCAAAGACATGATACTTGGAAACTCACCACAGACTTCCTATCCCAAAGCATGGAGATCCCTTTATCCAGGATGGACAGTTTCTCCAGCTAATTGGGAATCTTGGAGCTCCCCAGTCCTCAATTTATCCTTTAGATGCCTCCCAAGGAGGCAGGGAAGGGACTTGCTAGGAAAGCTGGCAAGTTTCTAAAGAAGCCTGCACAGCATTTAATGTTCAGCTCCTACCTGTCATCCACCAGCATGTAAAAAAGGTCTGTCCAGCTGCTTCCCTATACTCTTTGCCACCCTCCCTACATAGGAAGCCCTGTACTAAGGTTGTGTACAGTTCACTTGCTCTGGCAGCCTGCTCTGGCTCTGTTGGAAAGGATTGTTCCTTGGAGCACCCGCCTGTGCAACCCCGGTCCACAGAAATAAAACCTTACGTGACCCAGACACTTTGAAGTCTACAACGTGAAACCAGAAACGTCATACATCCTACTTTACTAAATAAGCAGCAGCAAATTCTATTCTTACCAAAAAGCCTATTCTGTTCCCTTTATTTTAAATTTACCCTACCAGTGGGTCAGCTGATGTCTACATCATTAGACTCTTCATTCTCTGTCAAGATGATAGTCTCACTGCTGCCTGTAAAATCTCATAAAGAAATAAAAAACCAAACCCACCCAATTGCTTATGGATCCTTTATCACCCATTTGACATCTGTGGCTCAATCCACTCCAGCCTGCTTGTTTTTTTTCGCTCTGTGAAAGGACAGATTCATTGCTGAATCTAAAATCTGAGCAACTGGTCATTTCTAACAAGATCAATTTCTGTGAAAGAAAGAAGAGATAATGTGTCAGCTCCGTCACAATCTGAGGGGATAAGATGGATGTTTCCTAGGCAGACTCACACAGCATGATTCGAAGGGCTTTCCATATTAATAGCCTTGAGTTACCCCAAAACACCTCTGTCTGATGCTTTGTGATGAATTGACTGCCAGGTGCCTACCAAAGCCACTCTATCACTCCCCTCAGCTGGACAGGGGAGAGAAAATTGAACAAAAACCTCATGGGTTAAGACAAGGACAGGGAAAGATCACTTACCAATTACAGTCTTTGGGAAAGCAGACACCTCTTGGGGAAATTCTTTAATCAGTTACCAATCAACTTGGAGTAGGACAATGAAAAAAAACCCAAACCTAAATCTTAAAAACACCTCCCTTCCTGCTTTCTGGGCCTAATTTTTGTCATGGTTTAAGCCCAGTGGCTAAATAACCACCACAGCCACTCTCTCACTCCCTCCTGGGGAGTGGGGGAGAGAATTGGAAGAGCAAAAGTGAGAAAACTTGAGGGTTGAAATAAAGACAGTTGAATGGGAAATCAAAAGCTGTACACACAAACAAAACAAAAAATTCATTCACCATTTCCCATGGGCAGGCAGGTGTTCAGACTTCTCCAGGAAAGCAGGGCTCCATCACATATAATGTTTATTTGGAAAGACAAATGGCATCATCCCAATGTGCTCCACCATGCACCTCCATGGGCTGCAGAGGGACAGCTGCCTCCCCATGGTCTTCACCACAGCCTGTAGAGGAATCTCAGCTCTGGTGCCTGAAGTATGTCCTCCTTCACTTTCTTCACTGAATGGGGAGTTTGCAGAGCTGTTTCTGACAGAAGCCACCCCTGTAGCCTCCACTATCTAAACCTTGCCATGCAAAATCAATCCATGACTCTCTATTTTTCCAATAGAGGCACACACCCTCTCTACCAAAGTGCTGCTTTCCTGGCTCCCTCAAAACGTCTGCTTCCTCTTTCAGGCAGAAATTCCATTCCCTTAGTGTTTCTTGTACAGCTCTCCGTAGGTTGTGCTTAACTTTTGGCAGAGTCGCTTCTTACTGTCTCTTCTATCCAGACCACAAACAATTTAAATACTCCTCCTAGAGACTCCTCCAACATCACAAAGTTGCAGAAAGATGGTAGAAAGCTCCCTCTCCAGCTATCTTTAAGAATTAATTAGGTGTATATCTTTGAGTATGGACCACCCTGAGAAGGCTTTGTTGCCAGAAGAACCACACAGTCAGTTAGGCATGACTTAGAAGCTTAGGACAAAAGACTGGGAGGAGCATCAAATCCAGTTTCTTTTCACTTAAGGAAACAATTTACTATAATTCCAGTCCTGCAATTATCATATAATTCAATTTCTCCTCAGACTTTATTTTGGTAGGCTAAACAAACAAAACTATCTTGGAGTTTGTCTACATCTGAGTCACAGTGCCAGCCTGGGCAGCCACAAGCCAGGTCTGACCCAGGAGCCCTGTCAAAGCCTTCACACGCACTGTGCTGGAGTTAATATGCCCTGCTGAGAGCCTGGGCAGGTTGTCTTGGGTAAAACTCTGGACTAAGGCTGCTCTATGGCTCTGATGAATGTTCCTTGGGAGATTTGTAATGAGACTGCCCCATGAGATGATGCCCTTCCAGGAGGCTCGGGTCTGCTCAACACATACCTAGTGATGGGCAGGAAGGGAGCCAGCAGATCCCAGTGAGATGGGAGATGACTTCTGCCTCTACTGAAAAACTATGCTGGGGGAAGACATATAGAGACAGTGCTAAAGGCAATCTTGCCCCCAATATATTGCAGCTGTGTTAATTAGTCAAGATTGCCCTCACAGCTGTGGGTGATAAAAGAGTGGGTTAGCTGGTAGTCAGTCAGTTGGAATCTGTTGGCCATGCTGTGAGGAGGAAGAGATAGGAGGTCATGTGAGGGACAGATAAAGTCAGCCACTGTATGAGGGACGGACAAGGTTAGGTGGCTGTGCCAGGGGTAGGAAGCAGTGAGCTAGAACTGCAGATGAAGAGAGAAGGAGAGAAAGAGGCAGAGCTGTGGGGAGCTGCCCATAGGATTGCTGCATAGAAAAGCCAGGCATGAAAGATGTCTAGATAACAAGGTGCTGATACTCGAAGCCCTCTGAAGTTTTTAATGAAGCGCTCCGAGTGCAGTGGCTGTCTCAACTACGACACTGTGCAATGCCTGTCTTGCACATGTGAGACTCTTCTTGGGAAAGGCAGTCCCAGAAGACCTGGGTACAAGCCAGATTGGTTCTCATGAAAGACAATGTGTGGCACTCAAGCATAGAGAACCACAATTCCAGGTCATCAACAGGTGCTCTTGAAACAATGCTGTCTTTCTCAGTCAATGATTGCTACTGAAAATATTAACTAAGGTTGGCCCACATGGATCCTTTATGACTGCCTCCAGTAACTTCCTCTTAGCCTCAGAGTTCCCTTTTAAGCAAAACAAGTTTTTGAAGTTTTCCTTTTAGCCAGCTCCTTACTCACCTTGCAATTTTTCTTCTAATTCCCATTTATTTCAGTTTAACTAGTAATTTCCTATGTGGCAGAATATCAAACACTTTACTGAAATCCAGATAGATCTACTGTATTTCTCTAGTCTAAAAATCCGTTTTTATTAAAGAAAAATATTGGGCTGAACTTCAAGATCAGTCTTTGGTAACCCAATATTGCATTTTATCCTATTTTCCTTTTACCTCCATGTGTTTAATTATTTTTTCTTTAAAATTACTTCTCAGTCTTTTAGTATACTTCAGACTATGCTAATATGTTTGAATTACCCAGAACTTTTTCCCCCACTTTTCTCTTTTCCATTTGCACAATACTACCAACTAGCTCAACTTATTAAATATCATTGTTAATTGGGTTTGAAATGCCAGTGCCTTCACAGTTTAGGCTAAAATTTAAGCTCAATGAGTTTTGCTTCCAATTTAAGTGCCTTATTTTTGCTTGAGCCCTTACAGACATGAGCTGAGCTGTGTTTGGACCCTTGTGCTGCATCACTGTCTTTATTAAAAGCTGAGGCTCCTTGTTTCACAAATTGTGCTGGGGTCTGGTCCAGTCCCAGCTAGCCCTAGGTTTGTGCAACCACAAAGTCATCTTATAATGTCTCTAGTTCAGAGTCATTTTGTTCTGTGAGGTGACACAGCTTGCTACATGAACTTTCTGTTTATACGTGTGTTACTGGGCTTGTTAATTCAGATCACTGATGTGTAACACATAGTGGCTTGGTTGAGAGCGTTGTTCCTCACTGCTTTAAAATTGCAGATAGTGTAGCATTGTCTGCTCTCATAGAAGTACAGAGTACGTAGGAAAAGTTGACATCTGAAGTTATGTGTAGAACTTGGAATAATCTGCAACAGCATGGCATTCATTTTGATGTTTCAGATATCAGACTGATAACAGAGCTCTTAAGAAAGCACAGTACCACAACTTTATGGCAGCTATATGACTAAATCACATGTGAACTTGTTGTTCTTGAAAAGGCCAAAGAGCTCTTAAATTCTGGATTTTGTTCAGATTAAGAAACAAAAACCAAAATAAATGTTCTTGTTCTTTGTTCCTTATTGACTAGATAAGAAGAGGTTACTTTGAAATTACTTTGTACAGTTATTATTATTGGAAGGCTGTTTTCTACAGCACAGACTTCAGAGTCTGCAAAACAGCCTAGCAGTCCTCAATCTTTTATATTGAAAATAGATTTCCTTGAAAAAGAAACCAAATGGATGCCAATATCAAAGAAGCCTTCGGTAACCTTTTGGCCCTTATCTTTCTAAAGCACCTGCAGTGACACAGGAAGAAAAAAAATAAAAATCATGTCCTTCACAGGATTCTCAACACAGGTTGTTAGTGAGCCTTTGTGGAAAAGTGCAGACAAACACTCAAACCCGTACACAGACACACACAGCAAGCAAGAGGGGCCAAAGGAGCAGGTTACCCTGACAATAAAGCGATGTTAGCCAAATGTGACCTAATTTCTCCACAGAGCTATCCAGGCAGAATTGCTTCCAAGGGATTTGCTTACACAGAGAAAAATCCTCTTTTTGGTATCTTCATGCTGATTTTTTCAGGGGCAGAGGAGGTGTTCGTTTGTTTTAGTTTTTTTGAAATTAGCACCCCAAATGTTAACCCTTTCTTCAGTAAATTATAATTTAGTTGTCTATCCACTTTTCCAAAGTCCATTAGTTTGACCATAAAAATCCATATTTAGTAAGCAAAAAGGCCCTGAGGCTCTACTCACACTTAAAGTTCTGTTGTTCCAGAAAGCATGCAAGCATATGTGAAGGCATGGACTTTCCCCTAAATCACTTGCAATAAGTAAAGAATCCAGTCAAGATAAATCCAGATCAGAGCATGCAAAGAAATAGTAGAGAACAGGATGTAATCTTAGCCACATCTGTGTACATTAGAATGATTTATTGGCCTGTTTTTCATTCTAAAATGTAGAAATAAATTAAATATGCAGGACATAGCTAGGAATATGTATGGCAAATTGACAGTCTCCTCAAGCTGTCATAGCTTGGCAAACAATGGAAAGTAAAATTCTGGGGAAAATTCTTTGCTTGTAAGAGGTTGTTTGGATTATTCTAGAGGTGGCAATTTTCCAGTAATATCTATTTTTTAGGTAAAATAACTGCTGCACTACACCAATGCAAGTGGTGCCCTTTGGTTACAATATTAAAAACATGGACTTTTATTTTTTTTTTCATAAAATGATTTTATAAGGGGAAGCCAGCTAGGATCTGGGAAACAGTTGTCCACTCCTCAGTGACCTTCCCTTACCACTTGACAGTCAAACTGTGTATATGTAAAGAGTTTTTGGTAAGCTTACTTTCCCATCCTGAATTTACTTTGAAATACTAAATAGTTCAGTGAAAAAAATATAGCTATTACCATATCCTGAGTGAATTTTGTATAACTCATCTTGTTAACTAAACTATTTGTTTATTTTTCATTCTTTGGTAAATTTTCTTGGCAGTCCCTATCTATTTCACATTTTTTCGAACATTTTATCATTCATTGCAAAGGTGGGGTTTCGAGAGCTTAAATCTGAAACACTGCTTTTTGTCAGGGTTTCTTTCTCTAGGTTAAGGACTGCCTGTTTGCTGTTTGGCTTTTAGGATCATGGAGAAAGTTCAAGACACTAATCCTTCCTCAAACAGTCTTCCATCATTCAGCACTTGCTTGGGTCTTTAGCCTTCATCTTTTTTCTCAGGTCCAGCCAAGCTGTTCAGTTCAATGTCCAAGACACACAGGTGCCCATCACCTTTGCAGCACTTCAGCTCTGTTACATGCCAGGAGCTGATTGTGATCCCAATTCTGTGAGCAGATGTTTAGAACTGATCCAAACTCTGTCTCTGCTACTTCAAAATCCAAACAAAAAATTGTTTAGAACTGATCCAAACTCTGTCTCTGCTACTTCAAAATCCAAACAAAAAATTAACAACAGAACAAGTGTAGCCTTGGAGATATTTCTTTCCTTTTCCCATGCTGTTTGACACCAGGAAATCTGTAAATTAAAGCTCAGTAGCACTGACAGATTCTGTCTGTATTGATAAAACTAACTGAGAGTACAATGGGTCACAGTGAAGGCCCGCTGGTATCAGTATCTGCTGATATTGGGCCACATCTCCTACTGTGTTAAGGGTAAAACACCACACTTTAAATGTTAGACAGACAGATCATTGATCCATTTTTTCCCTGTGGTTTCCTCAGGCTTGATGCCTTCTCCGCCCATTTTCTATTCCAGCAAATGACCTACCACACAGGATGAATTTTACTCGATATAAGCCTTTAGTATATCAGACATTTTCCCATAAACATTGAGTTTTCCAATCAAGAATTTCTTAAGGGAAATGATTGCTACAAAGCAGAAAGACGGTGAAATTGTTATGGGTTCCACATTTCACAATGGCTGAGCATTTACTTGTAAATATTTTAGTTTTACAGAATGAAACCGAGCCTCTTTTGTTTGCCTATGCTCACTTGTTTGAAATGAGATATCCCTTTCACACTGTGTCTCAAAAAATGATAATTAAATGTTTCATGCATCTTGCTTAATTTTGGAATACTGGCACTCACCTTTGGTTTATGTTGAGAATTTTTGGCATCTATAAAGCAGCATATTGCATCCAACTGCAGATGGCCTAGCTCCAACACATTTCAAGAGCTGTTGTTTTTTTTCCAGGTATTTCTGTTAAAGTCCCTTCAGCTCCTTTCTAACACAGGAAGTATTTTAATATGGAGACAGGTATTTTTACTTCATAAGAATTTTAAACACTGAAAGACAAGGAAGAAAGAAATTGGCAAGCAACTGGCTTCCTGAAAATGAATGTGAGATTCAACTGAACTTTGCATATATTTCAGAATGATGGTTTTAAATGTTGTACTTTGTCCCCCTTTCCAAATCTACCTTCTGCCATCTTCTTTATGTGGCTGTTTCTAATGTTTGGACCAGACACAACTAAAATTTAAAAGAATTCAGTAATTAACTGACTTTTCATTAGGAATTATTAGAAATCTGGCAGCTTTGGCCAAGACTGAGGGCAGCCCTTAAGAGTCTCAGGAGGCTTTGTTTTATACAAAGCAGGTCTACAGATATCTGGCCACAGATCAGAAATGGATAGATGAGAAGGAAAGCTCAAAGCGACTGCTACTTAAATATTTATTTATAGCGCTCTCACAGCATTTGTCAAAGAGCAGAAAGTGCTTAGCCCTCCATTTAGCAAATGCCATTAAACCATCTGCTATAAGCATTCCCTCAAGCAGGGCTATCACACAGACACCTTGGCTGAACTGCTCTGCCTTGAATGCTGTAACAGACACAGTAGGCTGCAGGGAAGTGCTCTGAGGGGATATCCTATCACACCCATTAGCAATTTTTCTTAAATTGAAAACCTCGTTCAAAGCTTGTTGGTCATGGTCAATCTAGGTTGACAGGGCTGGTTTGTTTGAAGTTATTTAATATGCTAAGCAAGAAGGATCAGCTTTATGGATAAGATTGAGCAGTCTCATGGGCTCGAGAAGAATTCTCACCACCTCGCTGACCTTTTGCTCACAAGCTATGGTTGCATTTCAAATATCTCACTCAAAATTATTTCCAGTTTTCTGAATTTATTTATTGAAGCATTGCATTCCAGGAATTCTAGTTCCTTGGCATTTAAGCCATGGGATAACTGGCTTAAAGTGCCTTAATTTGCTTCAGAGAAAACGTTCCTATAGATTGTATACACCTTTGTCTACAGAATCTCACATTAAAATCAGGGTGAGTGGAAAGAAGCAAAAATATTTTTTCAGATTTAAAGCCCGTGGAGTTGACAAAGCTCTTTCATTTCCCAGTTCTATGGAAATTCCTCTGTCTTACTTGTGCTCATCGAAGGATTTACGTGATAGTGTTTTCTGTGGTAACAAGTGACAATTACAGGCTCAGGGGAACCCTTGGTATACTCTTCATTACTGCAAGTCCCTACTTCTTTACTTCTTAGCCCAGAAAAAGTGGGACAGTTACAGATATGGAAAGGCTTTTTGCTCAGCTTTTCTAAGGTTCCTTCTTACTTCCAGCTTTTGACTAGTTCCCTACTGCACAACTGTGTATGAATAATACGTGCATCGTGAGGGTGTGTTTCAAGGGAAATGCACCACTTGGCAACCAAGGAGGAAGCACACACTGTGCTTAACGATTAGCTGGCATTTCACCACACATAAATCTATTATGGAATTAAAAATCTATCACAACATAAATCCGCTATGGGAATAAAAATCTATCACAATGCCAGCTGCAGGAAATTAAATGCGCAGCTGCAGGGACTACTTGGTGAGTGTTCACAGCCCCATCCACCTGTGGTGTGATTATAGGTACCTGGCCGATTTCCTGAGGTGTTCTCTGGGAAAATGAGGTACAAATTTTCCCAACACAAAACTTTAAGATAGGTAACAATAAACAGCTTTGTCAATAAGCAGACTGAGGCATTAAAACTATCATCTTACACACACAGAAAAATGGCTGATGATCTGTTAGTCTGAGACACCAAACCATCCCCACTGACTATTTCTTTTATTGCCACTTAAATGTCTTCCTAAGCTTTTATTTCATTTATAAGTTTTCATTTTGGATAACTTCTTTTTAAAAATGACATCTAGGTCACTGTGGAAAGAGTCAGTATTATACTTTCTTTTTGGAGTTGTTGGTTGGGAGGGGGGGGATATTTTATGATATAATAGCTTTTCTCCTGTTCACAAATAATTTCCTGAAGAAAATCTGACCAGCTTGTATGGATCTGTTTGATTATTTCTTCGTTCTCATACATATAGATGTATACATTTGCCACTGTTTGCATCTGTGCTTAGAAGTGTGTGAAGTATATAAAATGTTACCTGTTACAGATGATCTGAATGAATCACAAAATCATGGAGGTTGGCTGGGTTGTTGGCTTTCTTTGCTGCAGAGGCATTTGCAGTAAGAAATGAAAATGTCCCTTGTGCCACTACTTTCCTTCCCTGCTAAAGAAAATAATAACTCCCAGCATCTTTTCTCCAGTCCATCTTGGTGACTGAGCACTATAGACATCATACGTAGTACCTGGAAAACCATCCCAAGGTGTTCTGTATGTATCATTATCATGGGAACTCCCATTACCACCATCAATACTTTGGGAAAAAAAACATATCAAAACAAGACAGAAAACCAACACCAGTTATTAATCCTCATTGATATATAATGATGTCTTGATGAAAAAGCAGGCTACATACATACGTTTTACTAGAAATCTTTCCCTATTCTTCCTCTGCATTCTAGACTATGCAAGAGGCAAGCATCAAGACTGACAAGGTCAGAAAGAGAAGAAGCAAACGAAATTCCAGTTTTACATGCTTAAGTTTAAGAAATCCAGAAGAGAGATGGATTCTCATCTTCTAGGCCCTGTTCAATATAACATTTGTAAGCAAGGTTAGGAACACCAATGGGAAGCAAAACTATTCCAAAGAAGCAAAATTCAAGTGTCTTCTTAAAATTTTGAGTAATAGGACAGAAAATATACGGTGCACAACAATGAAAAGTTTTCCTTAAACAAATGTCACTATTCAAACCGCATTCCACCATTTAAAAATGCAAATTACCTAAGAGAAATAGGGGTGAGATGAAGACATACAACTGAAATATTGACGGAAGTCTCAGCCGAAGTTGAATTGAGTAATACTAAAGTGTTTTAGTATGTATTTGTATTGCTAATTTGTATATTATACAAAAAAATTGTATTATTTAATGTGACTTTCAACAAACTACAAGGGCCCTAAGCATTTGGAAGCACCAGCATGCTCATCTTACCTAAAAGAAAGATCTGAAATAGGTCAGAGGAGTCATACACCAAAAATGACGGCTTCTCCCCATGGTGTGAAAAAAAGAAAGGAAAATCTTACAGGTAACAGGAAGGAGAACAAGCTTTAGCAGAACAAGCTTGAAAAGCTGCAAGACAAGGTAGCACATTCTGTGACAGATAATGCCATAAATCTCTTGAAACCATGTCCAATAAAGCTACCATGTGCAATAAAGCCAGCCCAATTTCAATTACAATTCTAACTTTTCAGCCACATCTGCTAAAGAGAGATGAGTTTCTTTTTAGAAGATCTTGAAACAGAAACATTTTAAAGCCAAGAAAGAATGCAGCAGGCCTCACATGGAAGCACTATTCAATTATTTTCTTAACATTTCCCACAATGAACCTTATCATGTCTCAGTTTTTGTTTTACAGATACAGACAATCTAAAAGACAGTTCAGGACAAAAAACATGACAATTTTTGCTTGCCTGTGGTCAGCATAAAACCTAAGATATGAGAAAAGTATTTCACAAATATAACTTTACTGAATATAATTCAAATGTCAGCTTGAAAAGTTACTGCAAGTCAGACTTGCCTTAATTAGAAAATTGTATTGTAGCAACTTTGCGACCTGTGAAACAGAAATCTCTAAGGAGGTCACAAGCAAAAAATCCTGCATATAAAGAAAATGACTGGCCAGTTCACAGATGGATCTGCAATCTGATTGTTCTCAAATACTGCATCGCTGTATCCATGCACTTTACTGGATAAAACTGCTATTTTGCCATGAGTAAAACATTTATTTCTCAAGTCCAAGCTGAGACTCCTCAGAAACATCCAACTTCAGCCTCAACCCCAACTTCCATGCCTCCCTCCCAGAGCAGCATTATACTCTCTCCAGCTCTTGCAGCAGGGCTCAAGATTTCTGCCAGCCTTCATTGCAAGGCATGCTATTTTTTTCCTCTCTGGTAGGGACAGTTTTTCCTCTGTAGTAGGAACTCTTTCAGGTGAGGGTTTAGGGGTTTGGGGGATTCTGTTTTGTTTGGGTTGTTTTAACCACCTGTGTTATTCTATGACTTCCCTGTTCAGCTGGCAAGACAGAAAAACAGAAGTCTACTTCCAACCAGCAACTGAAGGTTACAAGTAAAGGTCCTGTTGTGGCTCTGATAAAAGATTGTAAATTTTCTGCTCAGTGAGCTACAAGCCTCTCTGAGGGGATAGGCAGATTTATGTCTCAGCAATGAAGACCAGGAAAAATGACTGCAAAGACAAAGGGTTTTGTCCTCCTCACAGCCGTTCTGATAGAGTAGAACCAACATGGGAGGCAGAACATAGAAGTTACCTTGTCTCTTGTGATAAATTCAGTACAGTCACTTGGCTCATGTCAATATATATTAGAAAATATTTTATATGGGTACTTTGTTAAAATTCAGTGTAATCAAAAATGTATTATTTCCTCAGTAAGAATGTGACTTACAGCAAGACTTTCTCCTTTATACTTTAAATTATAGGACGAGATTGCATAGCAAATATAATAGAGTTACACTGCGTTTGGCTTAGTATTCCTAATAAATCATGTTGCAGACAGTTATCTCTCAAGAGACCATTGCTTATTTAACTGAAGTTTAGTAGGTGGGATCCAAACATATGGTTGGCACACTGAAAACTGTTGTTGATGTCCAGAGGACTTGACAGACTGAATGGGGTGCCCGTATGGGCACACTGACAGAAATATCTACAGGTTCAAGCTGACAAGAGAATAATAAAATGCAAGCTGAAATGCCAAAAGCATCATTCTCACTCTTTCCTTTTTTTTTTTTTTTTNNNNTTTTTTTTTTTTTTTTTCCTTCTGCATGCAGGTTTCACTGTTCTTCCCCAAGAATTCTAGAATGTTAGCAGAAAGAATTTTCTGGTTCAGATTCCTGGACAGCAATTCACTGCGATAAAAACTATTTACCTTGGCAAGAGGTTTTCAATTTTCCAACTATCACTAGCACGTGTAGCCAACATCTAAACCAACAGACACTTTATGTTTTAATGGTGCCAAAAAAAAAAAAGGTACAAATTAGTTTTGCTCCAAATTAAATCAGTTCACGATCGCCTTGATTTTCAACAACAGATACCAGCATCATGTGTCCCATAAGAAGAAGCAAAATTCTCTTTTCATCCAGCAAATGGAAGCATATTTGGCTGTAATTATTGCAAATTATTTCTCTTTATTTAACATCGCACAGGAGAAACTGGACAGTTTCAAAAAGACAAAAAGTACAGAGTAAGCAAGCTGCTGCAGTCTTCATAGAAGGCTGTCTTGTCTGTTAATGAGGCCAAATGATTAAATGAAAATAATGCTTCATGAAGAGAAATAAAAACCATCTTAATTGCTAACTCAAGATCGATAGAGATCAAATTAGTCCAGTAAAAAAAACCTTTGTTAGTCTACTTGGACTTCCTACAATGTGTTCTGCTTACAGAAGACAGTTTTGCACTCACTCCATAGCCATTAACATCAAAAAGAGCCTTTTAGTGCTCAGCAGTTTTTGTGAAATCAGTGAAGTCAAAAAAATTATAAAGCGAAGAAACTGTGAAATTAGAGCAAAGCAACTCCAGTAATTTATTTTAAATATTTCTTAAATTAATCATAGAATTGTTTAGGTTGGAAAAGACCTCTGAGATCATCAGATCCAACTGCTAATTCAGTACTGCTGAATCCACCACTAAAGCAGGTCCCTAAGTGCCACATCTACACCTCTTTTAAATACCTCCCAGGATAGTGAATCAATCACCTTGCTGGGCAGCCTGTTCCAATACTTGACCACCCTTTTCATAGGGAAGAATTTCCTACTATTCAATCTAAAACTCCCCTGGCAGAACCTGAGGCCATTTCCTCTTGTCCTACTACTTATTACTTGGGAAACGAGACCAATCCCACCTTGTGACAGCCTCCATTCAGGCGGTTGTAGAGAGCAATAAGGTCCTCCCTGAGACTCCTTTTCTCCAGGATAAACAACTCAGGACCCCTTAGCAGCCCCTCATAAGAGTTGTGCTCCAGACTCTTCACCAGCTTCATTGACATTCTCTGGATGTGCTCCAGCACTTCAAAGTCTGTCTTGTTATGAAGGGCCCAAAATTAAACATAGATGACAAGATGAATACATATCTTCAGCACCATAATTGTAAGATAATGGTTTATTACAACATCAGTTGCTAATACTACATTTTAAGATTAAAATGTTTCAATTCTTTTTACCTGATTAAAAAAAAAGACTTTTTTTAAAAATTAATGCTTTTTAACATTAGAAGCCATAGAATCATAGAATCACAGAATCTTAGAATAGTTTGTGTTGGAAGGAACCTTAAAATGTCATTTAGCCCTGCAATGCGCAGGGACATCTTCAACTAGATCATGTTGCTCAGAGCATCATCCAACCTAGCCTGAGGATTTCCAGTGTGGGGCATCCACCATTTCTCTGGGCAACCTCTCTGGGTTCGTGTTACACCAGACTCATTGTAAAAACTACGTCTGTGTATCTAATCTAAATCCACTCTCCTTCAGGTATAATAATTTAAATCAGAGGATGCAGAGACTTTTTTTGTAATTACCTCTGTTTAATAAGACTCATTGGAAACCAGCCCTTTCTTGTAGACATCTGTCATGACTTGAATTCTTTGTTGCACTGGAGCAGTGGAGCACCAGAGGGAGCTCCAAGACAGGCTCAAAGCCAGCACTCCCAAAAAGCAGAGCCTCAGGTGGGGCGTAACTGTGAGCGCGAAATGCTGTGGTTATGAGTGTTGTGTTTTCCTTCGGTGCTATCTTTCATTATTATCACCGGTGTAATCTTCTGATGTTGATAACACTGCAATTTGCAATGGCCACTGGATTTCCTAGTGATAATACAACTGTGCTGTGCTGCTTTCCAGCACTTTATCAGAAGAGAGCTAAGAGCTGCTGTAGAAACAAGATAGAGCTTCCTGGTTGGGACTTCCAAAAATTGAATGATTAAAGATTATTTCGTGCATATGCACAAGAGGCAAATTAAGGCCGAACAAAGTGTTTTAATTCATGAGGGGCTACTCGGGGGTTTTAGTTTGTTTGTTTTGGTGTTTCTTTTTTTCCTTCAAAAGGCTTCACTCTGTAATGTTAATGCTATCATACTCAAAAGAGTCTAAGAGATGTATTTCATTTTAGGAAATGAGTAGACATTTGTAGCAACATCAGTAGGCCAAAACTGGTGCTGGATGCCCAGAAGAGATATTGCAAAACATTAGTCACAACTGGACTGTTTCAGTAACATACCACCTGAAGAAAGTAGCAGATTAACATAAAGGCTTGGTTTGGTTGTTCTGAAAATTATGAGGTGGAATGCATGAGTGGAAAAGTCCCATCTTTGGAATTTAGTCTCTTTGGAGATGGTCCCAGGACGTTTCAGGATAAAGAACCAGGATTCTTTCTTTGTTTTTTGCTATGCTTTGTGAGGTTCTTTGTACCAAGACTTTGTCTCATTTGTACTGTAAATAAAAATGTAATAGCAGTTAGAGACCATGGGGAGATGCTTTACAGCAAAGTGGAAGAAATAATTCATCTGAAGATGTAACATCTGCAGAAATGTATCCTTAGAGACTACTGCATCAAGTGATATGATTTTGCAGGAAAGTAACAACTAGCAAATGCTTTTGGCCAAGAGAATTACCACAAGTAGTCTTGAAAACCTTGGGGTGAGATTGACATAGCTCACAGAAGAAATTGCTTTACTCCAGATTATCTCTGTCAGTGGTCAGTGCTACCTACTGCAATGTAAAGGCTTCTAAAATGTATTCATGACACAGAATGTCATCTAGAGAATTCTCTCCACAGGTTAGCGATTGCTCCCCTACACCATGAGAATTTATAGCATTTAGCCTATAGAGTTTTAGCTCAGCACTAAGCATGGAAGCTGGCATCAGCAAATCCTGAATTCTTTTCAGATCTTTTATGGAAATAGAATTGTATCAATAACATCAGGGGCAGCAGAGAAAGACATTTATCATTATTTTCAATTTTCAACCATCATCTTTCAATTCTGTTAGATGGTACTAGGTGGAAAGAACTTAACAAAAGACTAGAAGAAACTCAGCAGTTCACCATTCTGCCTTCTAATGGTTCCCCCCCTAAATTTAACAGTTCCAAGTTTACTCTTGCAGCCTTCAAATAAATATCTGAACCAGATTTTAATAACGCCTGCCTCTCTTATCTTCGTTCAGGTTTTTAGACCCTTCCTCAGAGAAGAAACTTCCCTTTCAAATTTCCTTCTGATCTTTTCACTATACATTTTGCCTGAGAAGTTCTTCCTCACCTAAGGTTCTGTGTAAAAGTGTGTTGCTCTGTAACAGCCATTCATTGGATAATGGCACCCTCCCAGTTTTATGAGTAACACTTTCAACCAAGCCCTCGGCACAAAATCAACACTCCACATTCAAAATTTCCATCTGAAATGAAATCTTTAAAATAAAATGAGATTCACATCTAGACAGACCTCCAAGCTAAACAAGCAGTTTTCCCCTTCTTATAATCTCTCCCAGGTGGTTTTGCTGTTTTTCCTACTCTCTACCCCTCCCCAGGCATACCACAACATTCTCCTACACTGCTTCATCTTAATTGGCATTCTCTGTAGGCAGTGCAGTGTGATCCTATCTGCCCTGCCTCCATCCAGGCCTCTCTACAGGGCTGTATAGGCATACCTAACACAGGGAATTCATAATGTGACTTTCAACAGCATCTTCCTCATGAAATCCACATTAAACTCATAAAAGCACTGATTTCCATAGACACTGGAATACTAGTATAATAATCATCATCATCATCATCAAAAAATCTAATTTCTCTATTCTCAGATTGGCTATCTCAGAGTTTCAATTAAGTTTGAAAGCATCACCTTGTTCCTTCAGACATAATCAATGCTCAAAAAATACATTATCAATCTATGTTTAATTTTGAGGTCTTTTCCAAGTGCTATTTTGAGGTTTCTACTCCCAAATGACTTCTGATGCTACTGCATGCTATTTGAATATTACTAGTCCTTGCAAGGACTAAGAAAAAAAATTAAATATTTTGCATAACAAAAGTGTTCTCAGTAGTAAGACCCAGGATTTCATTACCTACAAAATTAAAAAACATACAAAGAAATATTTCAGGATGAGTTGAACTTTGAAACACATTCTGATTGGTTGATTTCCCAGGCATACAGCAAAAATACAGCAATCAAGGAATGAAACACTCCAGACAGTGCATATTGGTATGATTACTGCATGCCTCAGGTGGAACTATAAAACTTACAGTCAGTTTCAAACTTGAACCACCCAAGAAGAAGAATTACTCCATCAGTATTGCCTGGGAAGTCAGCATGCTGTTGTGGAGAAACAAAAGCACACCTATTATAGGCATTCAATTATAAGCAGCTTAGGAAACATGACTTATTCTTTTTTTCTTTTTCTTTTTTTATTTTTTGTGAAGGGATGTCATAAAACACACATTTTTGTAAAACAAGGCATAGGCAAGGCACAGTGGTTTGAAATTACCTGTTTAAAGAAATAAAGAACTAATAGACACTGAATGTCCAGAATGGGACTTCTAATGGGAGAGATCATTCTAATGTACTCCAACTGTGAACTAATTGCAATCTCCAGATGAACAAGTCTGAGTTGGACTCAGTTCAGGAAAGGAGAGCTCTCCCAGGAGTGCACCTGAACTCCTGCTTAGTCTTGAGTAGAAAAACAGGTCTCCAATCTTTCCAAGAATAAAATTTAAAGCTCTGCTACATGTCAGGATTTCAAATGGCAATAAATATTTGAGTCTGTGGTATTAGGCCATAGTTACTTTCAGAGCCTTTACTCAGTGATTTACTTTTAGATTGGAGAAAAAAAGAATGCTGATAGGATAAAAGAAGGAGAGACTCAACAAATCTTGGAAAACCCCCGTTGACCTAGAGGATCATCTCCTGCTTCTTCCAGATTGCTCTGAGCACTTCCAACTGCTCTCATCTGTTCTTAGTTCTCAACAGCTGTAGGGAGCAGAAACTTCATGTGCAAGTACTGCAGCAAATATGAAAGTAAAGAAGTCACTTGTCTCAGAGTCAAATCGTTCTTGATAGCATTTGGTACAACTGTATTGCACCAGAATTAGTGCAACAAATGCACAGGCACTTCTCATTCACTAGAACCTATCAATTTAATAAAATAATAGAAAAATGGCAATGGCCCCTGCTAATCTCTGTTTTCATTGTGAGTTAATGAAAGCTGAGTAATGGGTTTGCTGCATAAACTCAACCATCAACTGCCAAAGGTGATCCTGGCCTGGCCAGGATTATTAGCATTACTTGCTTTTCTATTCTCTTTGGCACAAATTACAGTTTACTTCACTACAATCTACAATTATTTTCCGCACGATGAGCTTCAAAAAAAAACCCCAAAGTGAAATAAATCAATTAGATATTGGCATAAAAAGAAATCTTAGGCATCTTAATATTTATTTAAGTTTGCACTCTAAGCTGGGAATTGGAGTCTTATGATAAAGAAAGCAAGAGTCAGGGAAGCTAAGTGAGAACCTTACTCAGCCTTCATGTCCCTGGACAACTTGTTCCAATATTTGACAACTATTTTGGTTAATAACCTAATAGCCTATCTAAACCTCCCCTGACACAACTTTATACCATTTCTTCCCATCCTATCACTTGTTACGTGGGATCCCCACCTGGCTACAATCTCCTTTCAGGCAGTTGTAGAGAGTGATAAGTCCCTCCTGAGCTGCCTTTTCTCCAGACTAAACACTCTCAGCTGCCTCAGCTGCTCCTGGTAAGGTTTGTGCTCCAGACCCTTCATCAGCTCCATTGCCCTTCTCTGCTCCAGCACCTCAATGTCTGTTTTGTATCACAGGGCCCAGAACTGAACACAGTTCTTGAGGCATGGCCTCACCAGGGCTGAGCACAGAGGAATGACCACTGCCTGTTCCTGCTGGCCATGCTATTGCTGACACAGGCCAGGATGCCATTGGCCTTCTTGGCCACCTGGGCACAGCTGGATCATGTTCAGCTGCTGTTGACCAGCAATCCTATGTCTTTTTCCTCTGGGCAACTTTTCAGCCACTCTGTCACTGCCTTGGGTTGTTGTGACCCAAGTGCAGGACACAGCACTTAACCTTGTTGAACCTCTTACAATTGGCCTTGGCCCGTTGATCTAGCCCATCTGGACCCTTCTGACCCTCCAGCAGATCCACATTCTCACCAAAATTCAAGTGGATATTAACTCCATTCACCACCACCCTCTGACCCAGACATCCAGCAAGTTTTTCATCCAGCAAACAGGGCACATTTCCAAGCCATGGGCAGCCATTTTCTCTAGGAGAATGTTCTGGAAGATGACGTCAACCACTTTCCTAAGTCCAGGTGAACAACACCCACAGCCTTTCCTTCACTCACTTGTCACAGAAGCTGATCAGGTTGGTCAGGTTGGACCTGTCTTTCATAAACCCAAGGTGACTGGTCCCAATCCCTTGTCCTGTATGTGCCATGTGACGACACCCAAGACAATTTGCTCTTTTATCTTCCTTGGCATTGAGGTCAGACTTACAGTGCCCTTGATCTTCATTCCAGCTCTTCTTGTAGATGAGTGTTACATTAGCTAGCATTCTGTCACCTGGGATCTTTCCAGTTAGCCAGGACAGATAACAAATTATTGTCTTTTATTAAAAATTTACCTTAATACAGGGACATTAGACAAATCAATTTACAGCAGACTGATTTGGAGGGAAGGATAAAATTTTTCACCTTTTTTTAACTTTCTTAAACATACTGCCTAAGCAAGCCAAGAAATCTCACAACAAAACAGCTAAATGACAGATTTCAGGCTATTTGTATGTCACTGGTACCATGCTAACCTTGAACTGCCTGCTCAGGGCCACAGCCAAGGATGCAAGGATAAGGATTAAAGGATGTGTACAGGGGCAACCAAAAGGTTTTATTGTTTATAGTTGTACTGTTCACAGCAGTAAGAATGTGGTTCCTACCTGGGATTCTCACACTCTCATGTAACACTGGATAAAAGATATACCTGTATTGCCCTTTCTTCTCCATCAAATTACAGATTCCATCCTCTACTGCTCCATGCAGTCACTTTAACAATTTTTTAGGTAAAGAAATTGTGTGTTACATCCATTGTATCCATATTGATGCTCCCTTTGATCTTAGGATACAAAATTAACAAGTGTATCAGAGAATAGGCAGCAACTTGAATTAACCAGCAACATACAAAAGAATGGAATTCAAAGCTGTCACAAATAAGCCAATTACTATAAAATATCACACAACAGGTTAATGTCATACACAAATACATAAGGAACCATCTTCAACTGTCCACAAGCATGATCATCAGAAAAAGGACAACAGCCATGTTATGGGTGAGTTCAAATGAATGTTTATATGTGTGTCCTGTAAAACAATGCTCTTTAGTAGCATTCACATGCATGAACCACAAAAAGACCGATGCAAGTGCAGTGATGGTACATCCAAATTGCATTTCCTCCTGGGAGACTGCAATCGGATGATCTGTTGAGAAAATCTGCCATCACCGGCATGGTAGTTTCATCAGAGGACAGCACACAAAGGGACATGCAGTACTGCAGAACATCTCATTAAATGAGAAGAAAATAACAGCAGTTTTGAAGTGTTCTGAAAAGGATACGTATGTGGGAATTCTGATGCAAACACTGTGTGGATTGACAAATGCACTAGTCAAAAACATCCTCAGCTCATCCCTCATCACAGAGGGATGGTTTGACAAGTAGGAAAGTTTGTTGGACAACCAGCTGGACTGTTCTTACTCCATCTGACTCTCACTTTCTTTATCATAAGACTCCCAACACCAGGTTCAGTTACCTCATTTCAGTGAAATACAGTGCCTCAGATGAGCTGCAGGAACAGGCCAGGAGCAACTTTCAAACTCTACCTTTCAACAATTATCTGTGTTCACTCTAACATCTTTTACAGAATCACAAGACATTCTGAGTTGGAAGGGACCCACAAGGACTATCTCTTAAGTGAATGGTGCATATGGGGATTGAATTCACAACCTTGGCACTATTGAACACCATGCTCTGACCAGCTGAGATCTCCATCACAGTTTGAGGGCATTTTTAGCTTTCATTTGCAATGGGCTGGGAACGCTCATCAAAATGGGTACTACCATTCAGATGATGTGGTAAGCAAGCATTGTAACAACATTCTTCTTGAGTCCTGGAAGCTCTAGGACATGACCATCACTCAGCTGGATGCAAAAACCCCAGAAAATAGTGACTAATGAATTCAAAGGTTATAGGAAAAGATTATAAATGGAAAGCAAAAACAGTGGAAATCTCAATGTATATGTAAAGCAAGAGTACTACAAGCAAAAGGAAGTGCATTCAGACCATTTAGTTTTCACCAGCAGCATGCCAAGGAGATTCTCACTTCCACATCTCAGATTAAGGATGCTGCACTTGTTGCAATGCCAGCAAAATAGAGAATAAAAAGAAGAGTGCTTTTCTCGGGGGTAAAGTAAGCCTTTTGTGCAGTAGATACATATTTTAAATGAAACTAACAATGAGGCCATGGACAGGATTACAGTGGTCTAGGTGTAAAAAAGGCTGAGTTACACGTTGGTCCTTCTAGGGAAAGATTTTAGGAAACTGGTATCTCCAGCACAGTCCCCTAGTCAGTACACATGCAGGTACAATGTGTAAGCATGTCACAATGAGTTAAGAAATTGACTGAAAAAATCCCTCAACTGTTGTTTCTTTTTTCTCCACCGCTGTTTCCTTACATGCTTCAAGATTATGAAGTTGCAAGCCTTTTGCTGTAAGGAATTTAATTAAAATGCTGGTTTGAAATCATTTAGCTGCACTATCATCATCTCGCAATTACTCTGTTTAATGCGTACTATGTTAACTAACCACAGATGTTTCCCTTGGCTCATCAGTGATTCTTTCTGAACTTATGTTCCTCTTCAGAGGAGCTGAACCCTTCCTGGAAGGCAGTGCAGAATTTTCATTTATCATGTTTCTCTCCAAGAAAGTGTTGCTGTTGATAAGTATCAGAGAACTTGACTGCTTTCGAACACCACATGTTCCTGCGCTTTGCTCTGAAATTATGTGTTTTCCTAAACCAAAGCTTGGTTTCATTGACGATAACTTTAATTCAAAAAGATGATCTAAATTGGCAAAGATTGCATGGCAAAGATAAGTATTTTGTAGCTTTTCATGGTACCCTTCAGGTCGGGATCTCAGACCTTAGAACATTTATGTTTACTTAAACTTTACCCTTCTGTGGGGGAACGAACATCTTAAAGATGAATAAGCAAAGACAGAAAAAATTTACTATCCATGGAATATGTGCAGCTTGAAAACAAAATCAATCAATTTGGGGAAAAATATCTCTTTTTAAATGTGTAATCCTGACCTTGCAGCATTTACCAAGACTATTTAATATTTTCCTAACATATTTTCCTAACATATTTTCTTTTAATCACACACTGGTTTCAACCCATAAATATTCAATGCCCAACTTGAGAAAAGGATTTCTTAAAAAGCATTCTTAAAAGAAATGCACCACTTGCAGTCTCATTTGTTTGCCTCATTCTTTGGTTAATCAGAGGAAGACAAAAGATTTGTTGGAGTAAAAATGAAAAAATGGAAGAAGAAAGGTTGAAGAACTCTTTGCAGTCACCCAAATCAATTCCAAACTGGCTTTTTCCCATGTCACCTTAGACTTTTGAGATATTGATATATTGATATACTGCTTATAAATTTACATATCCCCAAAAAAGGTACAGAAAGTACAAGTGAGGTAATTTTTCAATTTAACAGCAAGATCTGATCATTAATGAGCCATACACTCGTGAGCAGTCAAGTCTATCATTAACTATCTGCAAGGAAAGAGAAATACTCAGTTTGTTGCCAACTGTTGGTGTTGCTTGCAATTAAGTTGACTAATGAGAATCAAGTGCAAATAAATTCACCTCAGTACTGGAAAAGAAAAAGAACTATACCTTTCTTTTCCTTTAAATAAGATAGGTCAACGAGAAAAAGAAAACAGGATATCCATATTATCCATTTGATAAAGGGAGAAAAGTTTGAAGTATAAAATAACGTTATTCTCACATGCCATGGCAGAAATAATTACTACAGCACTACAATTGTATTTTCTTATACCAGAATACAGTGGGAGAATGTTGGCAATTAGTGATAGGGTATACATTCTTAAATTTCTACTTAAAATCCAAATGTCCTTCCATTCATAAACACTGGCAGGAAATGGGATAAAATACATGCTGACAAAACAATGTCATGACACACTAGTGCATACTCCAGAGGAGGGAGGAGGTTGCGCTTTATAATAAAGTATATATTGGCTTTTGTCAGATATTTCTTAGTTAAAATGTTAACATTCAGGCATGGAGAAATACAATACAGTAAAATTAATATAGGCTACATTAATTTGTTCAAGCTGTCATAGGAAAAGACAACATGTATGGGTTTGTTTGCAAGGACCTAAGGTATCACTTTAAGTACCACCCACAAAATAAAGAAGGAACTATTTCCTTATAAAAAATATAGGACTTGATTGCTTCAGCTGGCAGATGCAGGTGGGATTAGAGAGAATTTAGTCTCAAACTAGTGTAAAGGGATGTGAGATCTTTACTGAGAACAGAACTTGTAGCTACTGTCTGAACACCTGATTAATGAAATGCCTGTTAAATTATTCTACTCTACTGCCAATATTAACATGGATTTTATTTCTATCTACAAGTGATGATCTCATAACAGGGGTTCATTAAAGAACCCATTTTCAACTTTCTCTTGTCCAAATGCTTCTTAGAAGAATGGTCCTCAAAGTTTCTGTTTCTTCAGGGTCTCTCAAGGGGTATATGTTTATGTACAACGTACCAGGTTTTTACTGCTCCTGAAAAAGGAATTTGCAATTTTGTGATGAGTAGTCCAAGATTCCATTCTTATATATATATTTATCAATTAGAGCCTACCTATAAGTAGGACTCACTTGATATAAAACTTGCAGATCTGTCTTTTGGCTGACTACCTGCTTAGAACCTGAAGGCTCTCAAAAGGACATAAATACTTCTTTGAAGTAATTCTCAGTATTTGAAGTTGCTTTCAACAGATGTTGAAGTATTTTTTCACTGCTTTTTCCCTGGCAAGTGTGAAGGGCCTTAAAGCCATCAAGTGGAAGACTCAAAACAAACAAAAAGAGTTTATAAACAAAATGTGTAAGTTACAAAACTCCTTGACACAGGATAGTGCCTGCCAGAAGTGTACATAGGTATAAGACGACACTGACATGTACATTGACAAGAAATTCACAAGGGGTATTAAATGCACAGAGACCATTTCTGCCTCAGGAAGCCCCTGTGCCACAAGCCATTGTCAGCTGGGACTTTTCTCAGAGCAATTTTCATCGTATCATTCCTCTAATCTTATCTCTTTTTCCTAGACATTTGTTTGAGACCATTGTTCAAGACAAGAGAGTGACCTACTACAGCCTCAGTTCTCTGATGTCCTTTGGCTTGTTTTCATATACAAAACGTAAAATGGGCTTTAAAACAACAAATACTGGAACAGATGCTTGTGTCACGGCCTGGTTCTCCTCTCTTCCCAAGACTTATCTGTTCTGTAGATCAAGGGAGATACCTTCTAAGTCCAGACTCTTTTCAGTTACTGGCCTTCCTTTCCTTAGAAGGAGTTAAGAGGGAGGACAAGCCCTCTTTTCTCTTGGTTGTGTAACTGTCTTTAAATGTTTACCAAGATATAGCTTATCTCTGGCAGTTTTTCTCTTCATTTGCTTTTCTTACAGCCCAGTGTTTAACTAAACAAACAGCCCAACAGTCATCCCAACGGTCATGTCAACACAGTGTATTCATTAACTATTTTTGCGGCTCTTCATCCATCACTGTGAATATTAGAGCTTGACCTGGCCATGGAAGTCATTGTCTTTAAGGACAAGCATCTGTATGGTTTCATGCTCATTCAGCTGTGTGGGTTTGAAGTGATGATAAGCACAGCTGGGCTTATTTAAATGTGAAAGATTACAATCTAAAACACACTTCAAAATACATAGATTCAGATCTTCTTTTTTAAGAAGTGCAATTAACTACTGAAAATGAGCTCACAAAGGAAGTAAAGGACTCTCTGTTTCCTAGAAACTTTATAGCTCATTAGATGGGAATGGTTTAGTCAAACATGTGAGATACAAATGTCACTTGTATCACGGGAGGAAAGAGATGAAGGGGGTAAGAAGATTGATGCTTTATTCTTTACCACAGGTGGCATTAAAATGATTCATTCTGGCCTATATAAGATATCTCAATTTCAAAATCATGTTCTAGTGGAGAAACCATGCCTCTAGTGTTTCCATTTTAAGCATGATGACTTGGATCATTGTTAAATGATGACTTAGTCCTTGTTAAATCTTCCATCAGACTACATAAAATATGAAATAAGAGAGAAGGTAGGATAGTCTTTCCATTCTGCTTTTACTTATCTCTCTTATAGTTCTGTTTATCTCCTGTTAAATCACTGACCTGATAATAAATTTATCATTTAAAAAGCAGTATCTGATCTATCTTATATAAAGATTTTCCTTTTTGTCCTGCCACAATCATATTTTAAAATATTTTCTAGTGATTTGTTATTTACTTGCCCTAGAGTTCTTCATTGAAACACTGCAATGCTTATGAATTTTCAAGCAGCAGCTGTAACCATATTTGATATCAGAAACAATAAATGTAATTATAGACGTATTTTTACTGATAAAATCCCTCTTCACTGCCTGTCAAGTTCAATAAAATAACAGCAATTCTGCAGATAATTTGGCATGCAACAATGTGTGGCTTCTAACTGTATTTTTCTTGCATTTTGAAGTTGTGCATGATGAAACAGAATGAAAAAACACTTTTTTTTTCTTTTACTGTAAGTGGAAACAGTGCTTGCATCTGCAGCACTGCTCAATACTTGTTCTTTAAACCTGCACATGAGGAGGGAGATTATCCTTCCTCAGCTGAGTGCTCCAGGTATAACCCAAGTAGAACTAACTGCACTGGATTGGGCAGAAGCAGGGACACAGATCCATATCCCAGTGTCTGGTGTCTTCCAGGCACCCAGGACTGGTGAAGTGGCAAGTCATGTGTCAGTTGGCAGAAAAAATTGATGAGAGAGCTAGAAATCCACAGGGAGTAAAAAACTGAAAATGGCACCACGTACATAATAAATAGGGCATAATGGAAATAAAGGCAATAGTTGGGTTTAATAGCAGGTTATGAGATTTATTAATATGTCACTAAAATGAAATATTGTTTTTCCTTTTGAAGAGAAGGATTACATGTATATTTGTTTGACAAACCAAAAAGAAAACAAAATTGACACACTTGTCAAAGTACTGTATCCAAAGGAATCCCAAGCCAAAGACTATTTTCTTACTTTCTACTGTTAAATATATTGTATTTTTTTTTTAAACTGTGAAAAAACAAATATTTCACAATGTCCATAGTGGAAAATATTTAATGCGAATAGGTCCTTGAAGTGCAATCTAATTCCATGGCAGATATTCCAAAACAGTCACATAACGAAAAATATATTTATGTCTACTCTGTAGTGATGTACAGATAATAAATGTGCTTTACTTCCGTATTTTATTAAATCTTAAGGATTCATAGATGAAGCCATGCTGTGCAGATTTCTCATTACAAAAATACCTTTTAGGGAAAAGCATTTTTCCTTTGTACAGCCAAGAGGGAACAGCTTGGCCCAGCAAAAGAACTAGAGAAGCCCTAATTTGTTATTCATCCATACACTTAACAGTGAGAACTGTTTTCTGACTATGAGCTCCTTGCCAGGCATGCCTCTTCTCGTGAGTCTGACCTGTGCTTTTTAACCCAATGCACTAAATTCAATCCTGAGCAAAGCTCACAGGCCGGTGCATCGACATGCTGGGGTTTGATTTGCTTGTTCTAAAGGCAGAATTTCTGATTCATTGGCCCAAACAGTGCTCTCCATCGAAGTGAGAAACTCAGCCTGGTGTGCTCTGGCAAGGTCCCAGTCAGCACACATGACACCAGGGCAGTGGAGGCTGGGACAAGGTGAGGGAGCCTCAGCTGGTGTGTCACTGCAGCTGCTGTGCCACTGGCTGCAGGGATCCAGCACACAAGTCACTAGGCACAGTGTCTGCAAGGCTGCAGAAAGAGAAAGCCCTGGCCAGAAACACATCAATGGCCTTCCCCTTCCCCTTCCCCTTCCNAGAGGTGCACACAGACCCCGCCCCACAGCAGTGCTCCATTCTGATTCCAAAATACACCTGCTGAGGGCCCCATGGGCTCCTCCAACTGCTCCAAGTTGTTGCACACAATGAGGTGCCCATGCCGGTGCCAAAACCATCTGTGGGCTGACACAGGGCAGTTCAGGGCCCCCACAGCCTCCTGCTGCCCACACCCTGCCACTCAAGGCCAGCAAAGCACTTGTGAAATGGTCAAATTGAAGAGCAAAAGAAAAATGGCACTTAATGGCAGGTTCAAGCAAAGGAACATGGTTCTCCCATGGTCACCCAGTTCCTGCTGTGTTTTTGGAGGGACTCTCCATAGCCTGTGCTTCAACACTCCCGAGCAGTTCAGGCTTATTCAGTGGCCCCAGCTGATGCCTTGTGGCCTCAGGAGGGGTTACTGAGAAGTATTAATGGGTTTTGATAATCTGGAAATTAATTACATAGTAATATAATTTATTGCTAAACTAGGACTGAAACTATTTTGTCGTGGCTGGTGTACAGTACTCTAAAGCTGCCAATGTCACTGACACATGATGTCATCTTCTGGGCCAGAGAGAAGGTTTCAAAAGTAGACTCTGAAATTAGAGTTTTTATTTTAGTAATTCATCACAATTTTCTTCATGGTCAAGAATGCCTTTTGTGAATGATCACATTGTGGGGATAATTAGAACAATATGAAATAGATGGGATGAGTAAGTGTGTTTTTCTAACAAAAATCAGAATTGAACAAGGAGTACTGTTTTGTGACTGGGTTTCTACATACAGCAAGGGTGTTTATAGCAGTACAGATGGCTTGTGATTCAACCTTAATTTAAGTTTCTGGCTGGATTATACTCTGTATCAACAGGAATTATAATTTTAATACCAGTCCTGTATTTAATTCCAAAACTGGTGGAGATGTGTGTTTGTTTACATATTTTGATCCAAGATAAAATCTCAATGACAGTAAATAAACAGTGTAATGAAATCACTATTTATTTATCACTGCTAAGAGAATTCATTTGTGTTGAACTGTTTTTCTAAAAGGGTTTTTAAGGGTTTTGTGGGTTGGTTTTAGTTTGTTTTCTGTTGGTTTCTTTTTTTTTTTTTGACAAGTATTTTAACTTTATTACCATGTTACTGAAAATACTGGCTTTGCACTGAATACTGCTCTCACTTGTGTCCTCCTGTGTAACAGAGGCTTAGTTAGTAAACACACTTTGAAAGTGAGGGTTCCAAGTACTGGTATTTGCTTACAATCTCACCTTTGGGAAAAATATTTATTGAGGTAGGGCATCCTGTGGAAATTTTCTTTTCTCCTTCTGTAAAATATATCAGTTTAATAGTTTTACTCTACTATTTTGTTCTGCTATTCTTATAGGGCAATTATTGCATATAGATACATAATGGGAATATATACCAGGAAGAGGGAAAACTTGCTTAAACTGTAGCATTGGTGGTACCCAAGGACAACTGGCTATGAATGAGCTATGAAATTTGGAAATAACCTTCGTTTCAAAATTTTAACCATCAGAAAACCAAGGTTGTGCTTATTTTTGCAATTAATGGTGGGGGACAAAAAGCCAAACTTATTTTAAGACACAAACTGGCAGAAAATTTTGACAACAGACAAGTTTTTCTTGGAGGAGGAGGAGATAGGATTTCATGTGATAAATGAAACGGGTTTCTTCCATGGAAGCAGTTTTTAAACTAATTCTAAGTATGAACTAGGAGGTCATGTTTTCAAACCCTTCAATCTCCACAACTAAACAAGGACTTGTGTACGGCCTTGAAATGGACTTTTACAAAGGCTTGTAAGGGTGAAAGACAGAAGTTTCACAAAGACACAAAATGGGAATTTAAGGAAGCACATTTCAGTGCTTTCATAGCCTATGCTGTATTTTCCCTGGATATGAATGTAGAAAAAAGAGGAATTCAAAAGAGCTGACAATGTCTTAAACAGTCTGCGCTAAGGATGTCAACTATTGTATTGAGAAAGAAGAAAAAAATGTATCAAGATCACTCCAGGCAGACTAAAAGCTCTCTAATGTCTTCAAAATACAAGAAAGCATCCAAGTACGGCCAAATTGCAACCAGTATTAACTAACAGCTTAAGGATTTAGGCCCAATTCACAGAATAAAATATCACTTGTTCTTGTTAGTTATGTCAAAGCTTATCAGAAGATAGTTTTATTTGAAGTTATGAAGCAGAGGCTATTCATTCATCCTTCTCTGTTGTGCTATTTCTGTTAAAGGTCTGGAAAAAATGTTTTTCAGGAACCATACCTTCTCTTCTTCTGTATACACCAAATCATTCAGACTCCAGAGATTAAAGGAAAAAATAGTTTAACATATGTAAAAACTCCCTGTTTTAAACATGGCAATTAAGGTTCATACTGAAACAGAGGGACTACCATTTGGAAAATCATCTAGTGTTTTTTTAAAGCTACTTAGGCAAACAGTGTGGAGTCACTGACACTTGAGAAAACTATGCAAATGTCTTACCCAAACACTGTTGACCCTAAGCCATGTACTTGTACTGAGCTCCTTTCGATGAAGAACAGTGACCACACTTCATCAGCAAAAATTCAAGTGTAGGCAAGTAAACTCCCTAAAAATTTGGCATGTCTGAGCTAGAAAGGAAAATTCCACCTCTTGTACTTATCTCAAATTTAGCTGTCTCACATGAAACACAAAGAAAAATAAATAGTGCATGTAGGAGCTTACTGACCTTTCCTCCAGCTTGAGGAAGGAGTCAATTTATGTTCTGAAACAGCTAACCAGCTCTTCTGGTGCTTCTGGTGCTTCGGTTTTTTTTAATCTGTTCTTTGTTCGATATTTCTTTGCAAGTGCAGAAGTGAAAGTTTTTAAAGTACAAACTAGAGAAGTAAGCATTTGCACTTCTGTAGAGCTTTCCTCTTGGTGATATTCTAGAAAACAAGAGAAAATGGCCTCAAATTGAACCAGGGGAGCTTCAGATTGGCTATTGGGAAAAACTTCTTTATGGAAAGAGTGGTCAAGAACTGAATCAGACTGCCCAGGGGAGCAGTTAAGTCACCATCCCTCGGAATATTTAAAGATGTGTAGACATGACATGGCCTAGTGGTGGACTTGCCAGTGCTAGTTTAACAGTTGGACTTGATGATCTTAAAGGTCTTTTCCAACCTAAATGATTCCAGGATTCTAAGATGAAACATTACACAAAGTGCCCAAAGCCAGCAAGAGCCTGAGGAACTGCAGGTTATACAGCAAACAGCCCAGGTTAAAACCAGTCCTGTACAAACAAACATGAGATGAAGGACTGCAGTGTAGGAGAACAAAACTACTTTTGAGGCAAGGTCGTGTGGTGAGATTAATTATGATACATGCAAAAACATAAAATTTGGTAATATCTAATAAACTGTTAATGGAGACAAGCAGGGAAATTACTGCTGTCTTGAATTAGTGTTTTCAGCTGTGACAGAAGTACAGAATCTCTCGTTAAACAGAATCATTATTGAATAAGTCAATGAACCATGTAATAACAATGTTTGTCCTCTCACATATTTCATCTCCAGCAGAGGTGTTCAGATAAACTCTCATGCACAGAAAGCAAAGGCTCTACCCTTTCATCAAGAGACAACATCTTTGTGATGTCATTGCATTTCTCTCTCGACAGCAATGCACACATCGCAGTGTAGCACTTCAACGGGTGTAGGTTTTTTCCTTATTAAAAAGCCAATGAAAACCAAATGAAACATAAACCTTAGGATATCAGCCTGTTAATATAACTTACCATTTCAGGTCCTCTTTCTGAGTCCCCATTACTCTCTTCCCTGTCCCTTTTCTCTCCCATAACATCATGGTGCTGAAGCATGTCAGTGTGAAGCGTGAGGCTAAAGACCACATTTCAGAACTAATCCTTGCTGAGAGCAGGGTATGAATATGCTTTTCTTCACAAATACATCTTCAATTCCTTTTCTATATAGATTTAAGCAAAACTCTTTCCTGATTCCAGAACTCCATATGTAAGTTTTCTCAATACATTACCCCTGGACTGACAACTGGTACACTCATTGACAATGTGTAAACACTAAGATAATTCATGCCAAGTTAGACAGAGATCCAAGGAACACAGTTTGCATCTATCTGCAACCAGCTTGAGGGACTTCTGACTTCAAACACAGCCACTTCTTGCATTGGGTTTGAAGCTTGGTTTGCTTCTCTTCCCATTTGTCACAGAAGGCTGTTGGATTGCAATGAGCCTCTTTCAGTTGCTGTTGGACTTCCACTTCTGTGGGCTGCTATGGATGTGGAACTGCAGCCACAGCCAATGTTGCCAAAGTTGCTGTTCTGCCAGCCATTTTGGGAATATTTCCATTTCTTACTTTGCATGAAAAAGACACTGTTAATTTCTTATAAAACACAAGAGGCAGAATTCTTATCCAATATGCTTTACCTNATATATATATATATATATAATATATATACATATATACACATAAAAGCAATTTTTTTATCTTTTTATTTGATGGAGCTTCCTTGTATCACAGTTACAATTGGCAGTTAACAACAGAAAAATTAAGTCAGCTATAGATTTTTGGTTTTCTTTCAAATCCAAAGAATAAAAAAATTATGATGCTGTTCTGGAATCAGTCCTAAACATACATTCTTGGACTTGTTTTAAAAGAATTCTTTATTCCAAAAATAACTCCATATTCCAAATGTTTTGACTCAGTATATACTGCCCATATTAAAAGCTTACACAGCTTTTAAAAGCTCAAGTTATGTATATTTCCTTTGTTTCAGAAAGAAACTGTACAGCTTTCATTGTCTCTGTAACGAATAGATTGATTAAAATAAAACTTGTCAAGGCAAAGTTGTAAAATATGATTCATGGCATAATGACTTTAAAATCAAATTCAGATCCCATGTAAGTAGATGCACCACTACATTTTTCGTAGCAATGACTCATACCAGATCTGAATTTGGGTCTCTGTTACAAACTGAAATCTTGATACCTCCATTACTGCAACATCAGCCAATTTTGCTTCCTCTGTAAATTTTAGTGGATTCCGTGTTTTAGAGCTGTCTTTAATTCAGCACAATAGAAGGGTGCACAAATTCTTAAGGCACAAAATTTGGACAAAGAACATCTGGCACAGACTTCCTGTGAGATCTTTGTCTCTGGAAGTATTTCTGTTTGAAGACCTGAAAACTCAAACAATAGGTCTTTCTATTTTTACTGCCTGTGACTCTGGGGTGCAATCCAGACCTCTAATTTGAATTTTTCTAGTTTGGTGTCTAGGCTTGTGTAAAGGTGTTTGAGGAGAGTTACACAGTTCAAAACATATGCTTTCACAGTACCTGTCTGAGCAGTGATCCAACTTAAATATCTGTATCAGGAAGCTGGCTTAACTATGTATTCAACAGAGACAGATATTTCTTCTTCCTTTCATTGACTTCAGTTAAATAGCTGAACTGAGTTACAGCAATATGTCCTCAGAAGCAGCAATCCAAAAGCCTCTCTTCACCTGCAGAATTGACATACAGAGCTGGACCACAAGTTCCAGTGATGGAACTTCTCTGAACAGTTTTTTCCTTGGTTTCATTTAGGCTCCAGAGTCTGGAATTCCTTCCCTTTCCCCAAACCTGTGTTATGCATCTAAAGACATCCTTACCAAGAGCTTGGCATTTGCCAGTTCCTGCTGGCTTTTATCAAGCTGGCAGAGGAAGCTGTGTGGCAGGCCCTGCTCTCCATCAAGTTGCTGAGTGACAGCCTCAGCCTCCACATGTCCAAACTACCTTTTGTCAAAGGAATGACCTCTGATTTCTGTAAAGACAGATGTGTTTTGAGCTGAGAAAGAGGGAGCCTGACCCTAGTGCATAGGGCTTGTATCTATGAGGGAGGAGTTTTTGTCTCTACAGCTGAGTTTTACCTATTTCAATACAAAGTGGGGGAGAAGGACTCTGCTTTCTGTAAGGTGAATGCCTCAGCCAGAAGGTGACAGAACCATTGGTCCCCTCACATCAGGTCTGGCCTTATGAATGCTCTGTTTTCTGCTGCTTACAGAAACACAGGTATCATCTGCTTAAACACTTGAAGTTAGGTAACCTTTCTGAAACAAGCCTTAAATGAGCAATTTTCAGGATGGCAATATTTTCTCAACAGCTAAAGTTTTCTATTCAGTCCAAATGCAGCAGCATTCAGATTCTGATCTGGATGGTCAGCTAAACATGAAGCACCAAATATGTTTGTGTATATTCTCAAGTCTTTACAGTCATGATGTAACCAACGTTTTCAAATACTGTTCTAATGCTATCAGAGAAAATAAGGAAAGGGAAACACATCTCCCCATGGCAGGAAAGTTGGAACTAGATGCTCTTTAAAGTCCCTTCCAACACAAAATGTTGTATGATTCTACAATTACATCAAATTTTCATAATTTTACCTATATAAATGCAAATTTATTTTATGAAGGCAAGCAATACAGTAAAATACATAATTGTCAATTAGCCATTTTTAGCAAATGGAAAATGAAAGGGATAAATAGGGATACTATAGTGTATATGTATATAGAATATCAATATATATTAGTATATACAAAGTAGATTAATTTTGATTTATGCTAGTATGTGTTAGTTTACACAATACACTTTTATATATAATATAATTGTTTGTGAGTATTTAAAACTGTAGTAAATACTAATGCCAATGTAAAGCACAGAAATAGTTAGGCCTTCAGCTCCGCAAATTCCAGCAGATTCTTCCCACAACACTAAGCTTATCCACAGCCTAACTATTTTATGGTGCAACATTTTTAACTTCACATTAAATTAAGCACCATGATTGTAACTTAGAAAGAAAAACAGAAATAAAAAGGCTGTTGAAGTATTGTATGAGTGAGTTAGCAGTATTGTAAGAACTCTGGCTTCTGGAATTTCCTGAGTTTTGAGTGCCTGACTTTATGACTTGGTACTGCACCAAAACTAAAAATTTCTTTATAAAAAGGGAACAAAACACAGCATATTTTCTTTGGGATTTTTCTAAATGTTTTTGACTTCCTCAGTTCATCATATGAATTGCCTAAGCACAACCTTACACCTCTTTATCTAACATTGGCTAAACAGAGAGATAACAAGGAGGCCTCAGCAAACGATAATGTCATACACCATATTGCAAAGCACAGTGTACTCCAGCTAGCTAGACCCACTGCTTTTCACCTACTTTCCATCTGCTGCTCTCTCTAATCCTCATGCATTAGGGCATGCCAATCTGTTCTCTAAATCTTAGTAGCTCCTTGCGCCCATATAATTCAGCCTTAAGTAAAAAATGCCTTTAAAAATGTGACATGCAAAAGTGGATGTATGGCTTTGTGAATGTGGACAAGGCAATTTATACTTGCTGTTCTTACCTTTGTATTCACTCTTGCCTCTTGTCTGTTTAGACATAAGCTTTCCACTGCAAGAGCTCTGTGCACACTTCTGACTAATGCTAAAGCATCAAAGCTACCTCAAAGTTGGTGCCCAGACTATAGGTGTCATAATCTCCAGAAACTCAAACCCTACCAGCTGTCTACCTGATCCTAGCAGCTTCCATGACTCTCACGATACTGAGAGGCAATGCATGCAAGCCTCACATACTGTTATTTCCTCCTCTGCTTAACAAGGAAGGAGGTCCAATACAGACTCCTACAATGCAAGAAAAAATAGAGGGGGCTTAGTTTATGGCCAGACTAACACTCATTTAATGGGGCACACCATTTTGTCTTCCCAAGGATAATATCACTGTGGACACATTATGTGCTTGTCATGCACCTTAAAGAAAAGAGCCCCAGCTGCTCAACAATGCATCAGAAACACACTCAGAAGTGGAGTTGGATTTTTTTTTTTTATGGATTAATTGAAAGCACAAAACCTGCTTGTTCTCCTTTTTTTAAAAAAACCTTTTTTTTATCAAATAGCTTTAGTTGGACCTCATACATATACAGCTTTGACAGACAACCAAAGAAAACATCACTGTTATTGCTTCCATATACATGCGAGGCAACCTTTTAAGTGGTTTAAAATGTGTTCAAGGGCTTCTCTCCTTGAATAGCATCAGAGTCCATACAGCAATGCTGTGTAATCCTCATATGTGCTTTGTTTCACTGACACAGAAGATATAAACCAGACTAGAAAGTGGTCTTAGAATCCATGTTTATTGTGCGGGTCCTACATAAGGATATGAAATATATGTGATGCATGATATGAAAGCAAATAGTAAATGAAAACTAGAAGTTTGCTTCTGTATCCAATCAAAATAGTATACAGAGCTACCAGAAAGAAAATAAGCCAGGCTGAAAAGAAACTTTACAAGCACAAAAGTTGTCCTGCACAAAGAGCCAAATGCAGCATATGTTCTTTTAAATCTCATCCTATTTTGAGGAATTTAATCATGGATAAGCCTTTTGCTGCCACCTGTACAGAAATCAATGTACAGTGTACTTCAGGGCAGTAAAAAATAATAGGATACCAAACAGTTGAACTAACAGACGTGAATCAAACCATGATCCAAACTTTTCCACAGTAAAATTTTATCCATGCTCATCCTTGCAGATGGCAAGTTTAATTGTTGTTCAGTAACATTCATTTTCATGTGAAACATTATTTCAGCTTTGGCCTCTCATTTACCCAGTATAGAAACTACACAAGCATAAGTGGCAGATGTCAGAGAACAAACCTGTGGTAGAAACATGGAGTTGTTTCCAGAGCCCTAGAGAGACTTCTCGTGTGATGAGGGTGCTCACAACCCTCTTATGCTGAGATCACAAACTTTTTCTCTGAAAAGTAGTGTTTTCCTGCCTCAGAGGCACGCCAGAGCAGAGTCCTGGAGGACCACTGACATCTGGTGGTCACTTCACTCTAAAAAGGCTAAGTCCTATATATTTAATTTTACTACGACTTGATCAAATTACATTTTATAGGTGGTCTGACAGAAATACATGCCAGGGAAGCATTAAGTTACAGGTCTTACTCTGTGTTTATTAACTTAGTGGAAATTGATAGCCACAAGTAAATGCAGATGAACTGCAACACACAAACTCAGTTAAAGCTGCCAGTACATTAATAGTATTGTTGGATTAAACCCACTCTAGAGATAATAAAGCTTTTCTAAATAGACCATATTTAATTCAACAAGTTCTTGAGAACCACTGGATCATGAAATAGAATTATATAAAGCTGTCTTTTTGACAAATAAAAAAGCGCATTTTTTCCTAGGTAAGATGTTTCTTATTACTGAAAATGAGTAATGAGATTTAGGTCTACTTTTGCTAGACAACTAGCACAACATTAAATAATAAGCAGGCATATCCAATAGTTTTATCCATACTGATATGTGTTAGATGGTGAGACTGCCCAGACAGAAACTGTCTCAGTTCCCTCCTGCAAACTTGAGATGATCTTCTTGGCACCTAAATGCAATTGTGCAGAGAGACCACAGCTACCAGCGCTGGACCTAAAATGTCCTTAGGCCTGCTAGCACTAATTGTTGATAGGCAAACACTTAAAGCTGTGCTTTGTTTGTTGCAGCTATGTACAACTTGTAAACAAAACTCTGAGGCTTTCAAACATTAATCAAGCATACAAAAATCTTACTAAACTGTCATGAGAATTTTCAGCCCTTCCCAAATGCTTTCTTTTGCTGTAAAATGATCCAAAGTCTACTTTCAGGTAAATGTACATTTCTTGTTGAAACTGGACCTAATTATTAATTAGCTAAAACTAATAAAACTCACAGCATCTGTTGAGTTGTAGGAAGTAATCAAAATGTTTTTCTACACTTTTCCTCCAAGCTACAAGAGTGCAGTTTTGCAAAAAATCAGCAGTACAAGTCGTCTCCAAACCGACTGTATTTTTCACTTACCATCAACACAACCCCTATCCACAGGCATCATCTGCTTAATGATTGCTAAATTTCAGCTTTACCTTCAATCTAGTCTACCTAACCAGACTGACAAGTAGTGAACTATTTTTAATTACTTATACAAAAAGGCATTGCTCTGCATGTGTTTCCTAGTTGGCTGTGGCACGTTGTGAGCAAGCATTTTATAGAGACTCGTGCAATTGCTAATGCTGCCAAGGAGTGTGCAAAAAATAGCCAGTGCTCAGAGTGAAACACGAAAGGGTACTTGGGACACTCACAGGGAGGCAAATGTATCAAGGCACCCCCCAACAAAAGCAGCAAATGTGCACTAAGGTAGTTTGATTTATTCTGCCAGAGTTTCCGGCAGAGTTTGCAGTTTCCAAAAGGCTTTGGAAAGACAAGTGTCAGGTGTTTCGCCCCCATTTGTATTTCAGCAAAATTCTAGTATCTGTTGTCCAGGGATGCCTCTAGGGAATTTCACTTGTGTGGTGTACATATCACTGATGTTCTTACCTGTTTCAGGTCTTTTTCTGTACTGCTGCATGAACATACACTGACAAAAGTGGCTCACAAGATTACTTTTCAACACATTCCTAAATAATCAGTACAGAGAAACTTGCACCTGTACACAACAGGCACAATGTTCCAATTAAGTCTCACTCTGAGCATTTAAAGTAAGAGCTATTTTCAGTATTTTAACAACGCTGATTTCTGCACAACAATGCATTTCATCTACAGTGAAAAGCTGTCACATTGCTGCATATCTGATAAATAAAAGCATTTTAATTAGGTCAGCTACTGGGTAAAGAAGACAATAACCACTTTAACAAAGCACTGTCACAGTTATAGGCCCTTGGCTGAAAAGAAAGTCTCTTCTTTCTTTTGTCATCCCCCCAACACATATTTTTGAAAAATATCTCAGTGTTGCCAACCCAATTATACAGCAGCAGGAGATGATTACTCCATGACAACGTTCTAATTCACAGAGATAATCGTTTTTCAACGTTTATATTTTATTGAAGATATTTTCCTGGGGGGTAGAGATGCCCTTCACTCACCACCAGGGATAGACAAGGTCTAAAAATAATTTTGCCTGGTTCTAATCGATAGCACCATGTTGGCAAATCTCTTTCGAAGACACAGGAAAGCAAGATAACCCACCCCTGCCACCATGCTGACCAGGAGGGTGGTGCCAAGAACCCTGGGAGCCCTTTTCTTGGCCACACGGAATGCTGTTGGCAGGACAGCCGAGATTAATATATTGTTGACGTGTCCCAAAACTTTGTAAAAAGCTTTTCTCTTCACAACACGCTCATAATAAGCTTCCAAGTTGGGCCGCTTTCCATTTCCCCAGTTTCTTCTTGCTAATCCCAGGAACTTCAGGCGATGTAATGTGACAGCAAGTGACACATCTGCCAGACTGAAGAAATCACCACAGAGCCACGGCTGATTTCCATCTTCTAAGCAGAGATAAAACACGAAGAATTAGGAACTAATGGAATATAAGCACATTTAGTTTAGTGCTACTTCAAAGTACCGTCTAATAAAGAGCAACAACACTTCAGCTAAAATATTACTTCAATCAATGAACATTTTATTAATCCCTGTCCACTCTTTGCACAATATTGTAGTCTTAGACTCAGCAGCCTGGCCTACATTTGTTAAGGAAAAAAGATCCACATTCCAGGTTCATAAATTAAAACCCACAGTAAACACTTATTTTCCTCAAGTACATTTCTCAAATCTGGATTAAATTAAACAGGATTGGAAAGTGGGAAGGCAGTTTAGCTTTTACTGAAAAGCTTTCACTTGTCTGAAGAATTTATCGTCTTGCCTGTGTCACACAGCTCTATGGCATCCACTCAAGAACTAACTCCAGTTAACTTGTTGGAGGCTTTCAAGTGAAAAAGAAATGGATCAGATGGCTGACTTGCACCAAACATATCATCCCAGTGAGATGAGAGAATTTGTCTACCTGTCCCTCTTTTGTGTCTCTCAGACCGCGTATCATGGGAGTTTAACACTGAGATGTTCGAGAAGTGACAAATATTCACTGTTCACCACTAACCACTACTCAGGAGCACAGATGGAGACCCCAGGTACCCTCTCCAGTCAAAGGAAAGAGGTGAATCTTGCTGGGATGGCTCAGAGCAGGCACTGCCAGGCAGCGTCACACTTCGCTGTCAGGGATCTGAACCACCACCACCTGAAAGGGCTGACATGTACTGACTATACCAAGAGCTTTTGAAACCCGGGATATGAACTTGATAGCCAGCACAGCTATCACAGCTGCCAGCATAAGCACTCTGTTCCAGCCTAGATCTCAAACAGGGAGGACTATGATGTTCCTGTCTCATTTGTAACTTTTGCAGTTCATCCCACACAGCAGGCATGCAAAAATCCTGGCACGAACACTCAGCAGCACCCCTCTGGAAAGAGAGAAGTTTTGCAATCTCCTTTCCAACACATTTTCCACCAGAGAAGAGCAACAGCTTGGCACAAAGCTGGTACCAGTCCGTTTCGACCAGTTACATAGGTCTGGAAAAAAAGGCATCTGTAGAAAAGGAGAGTATCCTAGGCTGCTGAAAGGACACCTGAAAATTCATCCAGTGCATTAAATAACATGATGGAAAAGACCAAAGAATCTAGCCTGTGTGAAAGAAAGATGCCTGCAGTGGCAGCAGTAGTAGTTGAGGGATTCAAGCAGTTGCAAGAGAAGCAGGAGCTCTAGCTTTGACCAGGACTTGGAGAAGCATAGATCACAAACCTCCAAAGGGGAAATACCTCAGACAAAATTCCAAGAGGCAATAGCCCCATGTTTTACAAAATCCTGTAAATTATGATCCCAGCAGTTTTCATAAGCTCATCAATACTGTATCAGTTGACTCTTTGGAAAGGCTACTTAGCAGAGAAAGGAAAGGGGCTGCTGGAAATGGTGACAGATGTAGTTTGCTGAACAAAATCCTTCCATCCTTTATGAATTAAAATATTTTCTGTGACTCTTTCACTGTTGAGTCAGTAGAAAACTTAATCTAGATTTTCAATTGCTGGTTCAAACCTACAGTTGTGATCGTAAACAGTAATTATTACAACAGCTATTTATAGAGCTAAATGCAAAAAGTTATTGATTTGAGCAGATGCAGTTGATATTGACTGATGCTTCACACAGTTCCCAGTGAAGTCAGGGAAAGGACTCCTATTAGCATGACTGGGAGTTGAACCACACTGTGAATAAGCAGAAGACTAATCCAATTTAAACAGAATTTAGGATACTGACATGGCTAAGTGCCTGTAGGTATAGATCAGGGGGGATGTCAGCATTGCAGATGTCCTTGTAGGAGTGTGTTACAGACCTGCTAGCCACCATGAAGAGGCAGATGATGCATTCTACAGGAGGCTGGCCGAAGTCTCTCAATTTCCAGCCGTTATACTTGTGGGGGACTTCAGCCTCCCAGATGCTGAAAATACAACACAGTGGAGAGGAGGCAGTCTAGGAGATTCCTGGAGTGTGTAGAGGAAAACTTGCACAGCAACCATGAAATCATGGAGTTTTCTGTTCTGGGTGAAGTAAGGAGAGGCAGCAGCAGAAGTGCCACTTTGGACCTCTGCCAGGCAGACTTTGGACTGCTTAGGAGATTGACTGACAGAGTTCCTTGGGAGTCAGTCCTGAAGGGCCAAGTAGTACAGGAAGGATGGGCAAGATTTAAGGAGGAATTCTTAAAGGTACAGGAACAGGTTGTCAGGGAAAAAGACCAGCCTGGTTAAACAGGGAACTTAGGCTGGAACTCAGGGTAAAAAGGACTGTGTCTCATCTCTGGAAGGAGGGGGGTAACTAGAAGGCTGTCATGAGATTACGCCAGAGAAAACCAGAAAGAAAGCCAAACTGGAACTTAATTTGGGCACTGCTGTTAAAGAAAACAAAAAGGGTTTCAGGAAATACATTGGCAGCAAAAAGAGGGCTAAGGAGTCTTGATCCTTTGCTGGATGAAGGGGGAAATATAGTGGGGAATGAGGAAAAGGCTGAAGTACTTAATGCCTTTTTTGCCTCAGTCTTTAACCCCCAAAACCTGTGGTACTCAGGATATCCAGCTCCCAGAGGTGGAAGCTGGTCAGTGAAGCCCCTGCAACCCAGGAGAAAATGGTTAGTGACCCGTCATGCCAGTTAGACACCCACAAGTCTATGGGTCAAGATGGGATGTGCCCAAGAGTAAGAAGAGAGCTGCCAAAAACTTGCCAGTTATTTCAATCATTTACCAGCAATCCTGTTTAATCACAGAAGTCTCTGTTACCCAGAAACTAGCAAATGCAATACTCACCTACAAGAAGGGTCAGAAGGAGAATCCAGGAAACTACAGATCTGTCATCCCGACCTTAGTACTGGGAAACATCATGGAGCAGAGTGTCCTGAGTGCCATTACATTGCATGTGCAGGACAACCAGGGGAAAAGGCCCAGCCAGCATGAGTTTACAAAGGCAGGTCTTGTTTGGCCAACCTGACCTTCCTTCCATGAACAGTGACCCACTTACTAGACAAGGGAAAGGCTGTGGATACTATCTAGACTTCTGTAAAGATTTTGACCTGTCTCCCAGAGCATTCTCCTGGGTAAACTGGCTTGGATAGGTACATTCCTCATTGAGGGAAAAGCTGGCTGGATGTCCGGGCCCAGAGAGTGGTGGTGAACGGAGTTACATCCATTTGGTGGCTGCATATAAGTGGGATTCCCCAGGGCTGTGTATTTGGGCCAGTTCTTTCTAACAGGATGAGAGGAAATGGCCTTAAGTTGTGCCAGACGAGGTTCAGATTAGATATTAGAAATGTTTTTCACTGAAAGAGTGGTCAGGCATTGGAATAAGTTGCCCGGGGCAGCAGACAGCAGGGTATGGTTTAGGTGTAGTTATGACGGTGCTGGGTTGACAGTCACACTATAATGTTGAAAGTCTCTTTCAACATTGATGATTCTGTGATTCTGTAAAAAATATGACTTTCATTTGGGTGGAGGCAGGTAAACAGGACTGCTTTCCAAGAGTGTGAGGGAAGGGGGTTGCCTAATAATTAGAGCGATTATTCAGATTGCTTATTCTGCATATACCACAAATATCAGCAGAGTATCTGCACAAGATTATAATAAATCTGTGTTAAATATTAAGGTTGTGATCATTATAGCGAACTGAAGTCTCTATAGTTAAATTTAAACTCTGTGGTTTAAATTTAACTGTAGTTAATTTTTTTCTGATTTTGTTGATAAAAATACTAAAAAAATGTGCAGCTAATTATTCTCACTTTGCTGAAAATGTGATCAAGCACTCTCAGGAGACAGTGAGAACTCACTGACTGGAACAGTCAAGTAAGCTAGTATTTAAAACAGTATAGATCCCTTCTGTGATGTATAGATCAATATATACTAAATGTATCGATTCTGACACATTAAAAATTGTTTTATAATGGTGCTAGCAACAAGTTTACTCAATTATCTTCAAACAAAAATATAAACAGGATTTAACAAGAAAAATTCCTTACCTGGTGTTTCTTCATTTCGCCGCTGCAATTCAGTCTCAACCTGATCCAAAACTTTTTCCAGTTCATCCAGTATTTTCTTTAGGTATTTTATGTTATCATGATCCAGCAGTTTAGACTAAATAGACATACAAGTTAGAATTTTAATACTCATACCAAGTTTATACTTTTATCAGAGAAGCTTATACTTAGGATACTACAGTGTTTATTCATAAAATGTGATTATTTTCTCCACATAGTCAGACAGAAACTACATGGATACTGCTGACAATTCAGAAAACAGAAGAAAACTTTAGAGATGCCAGATATTAAGGTTTGCCTACCCCTGCAGGGTGCTCAACAGCCCAACATCAGCACTGATGTGTACTTACCTTTGAGGGCAGTGGGGCCAGTCCAGTACTTCAGCCCACACTTAAAGTGTGTAGCTGATCTGAAGACAGACTGTTTCATGCCTTGAAGGGTTAAACCACTGCATGACATTACTGGTAATGACAAGTGAAACAAATGTTTATATTGTGATGAAAAAACCTAGCACTAACAAGCTCATAATAAAGGGGCCCATACGAAGGGGTTTCTTACCTTAAGGCGCTTCTGTTTTGCTATATAGGCATCTTGAAGGTCTGGATTTTCTTCTGCAAGCTTCTTCAATTCCGATTCTGTGTTACTTATTTGGCCTGATTTAAAAAAAAAAAAATAAAAAAACCCACAAACAAGAAAAGGAATGACAAATATTAGATATGCAAACATACTCATAATGCAATCCACAGGAACTGATCAATTGCCTGTGTACAAATATCATACCAAAGAAATTGGAAGTGCTGCTTCAATACAGCATCTGTACCAGGTTAGGATTTAAATACACCACATTCTGGAAAACTTAAATGCTTTTGAAATTGACCCACCACACCTTCAGCTCATCAGTTTGAAATGTGAAAGCGCTGGTAGGCCCACAGTGAGATTTTTTTGTCACTGTACATCATAAGCATAATTTTACAGCAAAAGTCTAAATGGTGCTGAGTATAGAGCCAAGGTGTTGTTGTTTAGCTAAAACGTGATGCCAAAGTCTGTCATCCTTTTGGAAATGTTCTTTAACAACTGTGTGCATGTCCTAGAAAAATATTCATCACGTGATTTAAAGAAGGAATGACGTGAAAAGTTTAAGCTGATTTTACTGATTTCTACTATATGTTATGTATAGCCTTTTCCTTAAAATGGGGCTTTGCTTGAAAATTCTGAACTTATAAATCTAGAATACCAAAAGACAGTTTATAAATCTTCTAAAAATAAGTATTTCTCATCATAAATCAAGAACAAAAGAGTAATTATAGAGTATGAATCACCTCCCACTTGTACTTGATAATAAAGTTTAGTTACAATTAAGTCTGATAAATTAAACTGATAAAACTTCTTTCTAGAGCATAACAAAATCACTTTTATATACCTTCATTTCAACATGACAGTGAAAACCATCCTTCAATATAGTGTATGAAGAAATTGAAGGATGTACTTATACAACTAAAATCTTACATATGCAATTACTTACTTGGATTTGGTATGCATAAACATAATACACAACTGGCTCATGCCTTATTATATCTAGCAGTCTGAAAAAAAGTGTCTCAAGCTGAAAACTAAGCATCCAGGAGAAGTTTGAACATGCAAAAGAATTGTTAAGAAACATTCACAGGCTTTTCAAAAAAATCCTTCAAATCAAAATATGTAGGCTATGTTTAAGCATAAAAAGATAAGAAAACATCCCAATTTAGATGAGCAATAATGTGAGCTCTACCAGTAGGAATATGTGCAAACTGAGAACAATTTATACCAATCAGAAGATAGAGAGGAAGAATACATACAGCAAGAAAGGCAGAAGACAGTGTTGTAAAGTGAACTGTAATAAAAGCACTGATTATTACCATGTGAAGACAGAAAAACTATCCACAATGCCTATGAGTAAAGCACAATTGTTCAATAAACAGTTAGGAACTGTTTGTTTCCACACTTGGGAAAAAAGCAAAAACAAAACCACCAAACCAGACAATGCACTGATTAAGTAAGAGAATAATTCATGTTCTTGGACAAGGGGGAGTGGCTTTAAACTGAAGGAGGTAGATTTAGATTGGATATGAAGAAGAAATTCTTTCCTGTGAGGGCAATGAGACACTGGAACAGATTGCCCAGAGAAGCTATGTGGGAGGGAGTGGACTTCCCTATCCCTGGAAGTGCCCAAGGCCAGGCTGGATGGGGCTTGGAACACTCTGGTCTAGAGGAAGGTGCCCCTGCCTACAGCAGAGACATTGCAACTAGATGATCATTAAGGTCCCTTCCAACCTAAGCCATTCCATGATTTTATGTTACTTCAGTAGTATCAATCATGCAATTATATGGAAAATTAACTGCCTGCCTTCACTTATGATAACGTAACAGTGTGACTAGCGAGAGAACTGATTTACCAAAAATTTTAAGGAGGAAGATAAGACATTTTGTTAGAAATATGATTTCTCAAACTAACAATATCACCTTTTACAATATCATGGACTTACTAACAATATAGTTGTATTACATTTCAAAGACTCTACGGTATTTGACTTTGTTCTACAGAGCATTCTAAAATATCATACAAAAAAAAAAAAATCAATACTGTATGAACCACTGACATTGACAAGAAAATCAGAGATCTCAGAATGCGATTTTAAACAAGGAATCATCATGCAGCTGTGCTGTCGAGAGTTGATGCTTGTCCTAGAGCTTAGTTCTTTTGTAATACACAGAAGGAAACATAAAAGCATCAAGTAAAAGGTTGTCTTTTAAATGGTACAAAAATTATCTCCAAAGACACCTCAAAAATTACACTTCCTCTTTCCCGTTTTCAAATCACAACAAAATGCACAAGCAAAAAAAGTATATGCACAAATCATCAAGGACTGCAACTAAAATGTATAAACTATGCTCGGTATTTTGTGTTTAAGGTGGACTTAAGAAAGAAGATGAATGTAATGCAGCAACCTACTAAGTTATAGACATTCAGAGCTACACCAGTACATACTACGGATTCTGCTGGTAGCATAGGCTGGAATCATGGAGTCCACTGTTAACTCGGGGTGCAGGATGCAGCCATGTGTGTAGGCATCCATAGGCAAGGAGTCTAAAAGCTCTCTGTAGTGTTGCACCCTTGGATAATACATGCTCCCCTCTTCTGGCATTAATCTTGGTACTTCCTCTGCAAAACAAAGTTTAAAATAAAGTTAAGAAAAGAAGAATCATCTAACTGACCAAAATTCATTCAGTTATGTCCAGCTGGGATAGGGTGACACAGCTACAGGTAAGAAAGCTTCATTTGTTCCGCAGCATAACTCAATAGTGTGATTGTTGCTCAGAGAAATGAATATTTGTAGTTCATTTTACAATGTTTTATAACTCCAATTCCTATGCAGCAACCCACATAAACACATATTTAAGAGGCTTTCAAATCAGAAGACCATACTCAGCTCAGTTATGTACATCTATGAATGGGTGACCATCAAATACAACCCTAAAATGCTCTCACAGTTGGGCACAGCTGAGACTCCAGGAAATTGTTATGGCCGAAACGTTACTAATCCTGTAATTATGTAGAAATTACTGTACAGGAATCTTATGCAAAGCATGATTGGAAGTATTCCTGTATATCAATGAGTTTTATCCTACCCTCAATCTACCTGGGCCCCAACTCCTTTTTTGACTAAAAGGCAACACAAATTACATTTACTCAACAATGAAGTTTTCTTCATGCCTCAGAAATTGCAGCACTAAATCCCTGGAATACAAAATGCTGACATCTTCACACCTATACAAAATACAGCTCTGCATTTCCTTCAAAAATTGGGGCAGGTTTTTTTCTTGGTGTTTTGTTTGGCTTTTTTAACACTACAGGCATAAAGAACTTCAAAACCCTGCACGTGATCACTTCCAAGGCTTCTCTTCTTGCTTTTTTACAACTTCATGCCATTTTGACTCCAAAAATAATTTGCTCATTCTACTTCCATTGTTCTACAGAAGATTATTATGAAACTAACCACGTTTCTTCTTATCTCACAGAGAATCTGGACCTACTCGACAAAGGCAGCCATGCAGTCGAGAGTCACACAGCTTTGTTCAGTATGTTATTTTTCATGGCAGTGTCACGCCAGGGTTAGTGCAGCATAGTGCTGCTGTTATTCCTGGCCTCTCCATCCTTCCTGAAAGGCTAAAGAAGTAAGTTTTACTTATAAAGGTTGACTCATGAAGGTGCTGGAAAGCCTTCAGTTCATTTTAGGGGAACAGGTTTTCAACCCAAACTGCTAACTATTAGGAGAGCCTGCTTACTTGTGAGACTATAAACATTTTCTGCCCTGAAGGAAGAGTCCTGCAGCGGCACAGCTGCCCGCAGCCTTGCTGCAGGCTATGGGGCCAGGGGAAGAACCACATATTGAAATGCCTGTGGGATTACCATCGACAAACGTCGCTTCAAGGTAATCAATAATCTGCGTCGCCTCACAAATGATGTTTTCCCCATGGATCAGGACGGGTACTTCTCCAGAGGAACTCAAGCGCATGAACCACGGCTCGTTGTGCTCGCTCAGCGGCAGGTTCACATCGTGCTCCTCGCACTTCAGCGCCTTCTCGGCGATTGCCAGCCGCACCTGGAACGGCACCGCCAGGGTCACCCGGGCGGCAATCCCGCACGGCCGCCCTCCCGGCCCCGCCTCGGCGCACCCACGGCCGCTCCCCTCCATCCCCCATCATCCCTCCGCCCCCCATCTCNCACCCTTCCATCCCTCCATCCCCCATCCTCCATCCCTTCGTCCCCCATCCCTCCGTTCCTCCCTCCCCGCTGCCGCCGCGGGCGCGCAAGGGCGGCGGGCACGGCGGGAGGCGGCGATCCGGGGCCCCGCGCCCCTGCCCACCCCTCACCTTCTGCGAGGAGAAGGACTGCGTCCAGTGGTACAGCACCAGCGGCGCCATGCCGGACTCGGCTCGGCCCGGCCCGGCTCGGCTCGGCCCGCGGTGCCGAGCGCGGAGCGGCGGCCGTGCCCGCCCCGCGCCGATCCGCTCTTGGAAATTACCCGAAGGCGATGCCCGGGGGATGCGGGGGACAGCCCCGTCTTCCCCGCACCCTCACTGCTCGGAGGGCAGCCCTTCCGAAGGGGAAACCGCCTGCAAAGCCGTCTGCAGCATCCCCTAAGGAAGCGCAGGAAGATGGATGCGCAAGTAGGAAAGGTCACATGGCAGGATTTAGCCTTTTATATTTATTTGGGTTTTGTTTTGGTTTCTTTTTTTTTTAATGCCACTTCCAGTATGAATTTCAGAGACATGCACTTGGAGGGGAAAAAAACAAAAAACCAAAAAAACACCAAAAATATAAATCATCCTGAATTGGACCTTGTGGGCATAGATCCTCTATTGCAGAATGAGTCAGCAAGAAGGAATAAAGCTTTCAAATAACTTCTTTTGCTTCCAGATGTGTTCTTGCAATCTCAAGAGAGGAAGTTTCTTAATTATTATTTTTTTCTAGACAAAAATATAAAATTAACAGTTTTGCAGGGCTTTTTCATTTTCCCTGTGTGAAGCACGGTCTTTTCTGAAAAGCATCTGATAACGAACAATGGCTTACATCATCAGGAAATACCTCCTCTGTATCTTACACTGGAGATAGTTTAGAAGATGTGATTGCTGATTAGAAAGTACATTAGACCCTCTTGGCAACAGCAGGCAGATTTTAGCAAACTGAAAAAACACAGTGAGATTACAAAGCCTAGAGTATTGTTCTCTTCATTCTGACTGCTCAATTCCTAGTAAAGGCTACTACTTCAGGTAAGCCTGATAACTTAGTCCTACATGCCATTTTTACCTAACAGATGAACCCCACGATCAGTATCTGAATGACCTGAACTTAGTATGTTGAGCACTGTATCCCAATAACAAGAACATTTAAGGGAAATTAATGTTAAACAAGGGAATGAATCTAAGTCACTGAGACAAGGTAATGGAGAAATCTCATAAATAAAAAGGTAAGAAACAAAAAGCCAGCTTCCAGCCCTGTACTGGTCATGGGAGTAGGCACAAGGGCTGCCCCAAGCCTTCCTCAGAGACCACTCCCTGCTAGAGTCACAAGTCAAAATAATCTCTTCAGAAGGTCATGCAGAATGAGAGGCTTCTCACAAATCCCAGCTGATGGCAATCAGTGTTACTGATGGTAAATCCCACATTTGGGAGAATTCAATTGTTATTCTTCAAGAAGTTGGAGAATGTGCTTAGAACTGACAACAAGAAAGCAGCTGATGGCATCATAGCTGGATTTATTTCTCTTTAAGATACATGTCTAAGGTAAGAGTGCTGGAATATACTCTCATGCACAAGGGCTTTAACCTGCGACTCACCAATACATGGATATTCTCACAGGTCCCTGCCTAGGCTGCTGTACAGCTGTTCCTCACAACTAGATCTTACAGTAACTCAAGGGAAAGAACAGGGAACTATTTTTTTTTAATTCATATGAACTAGGCACTTTTTCAGGTTTCTGTTTCACTTTTTTTCCTTAATTTTGCCTTTAAATCAAAATGTTGTCATTTTGTCAATTACCACATAGACCATTACTCTGTTTCTCTTGGTACAACTAATTAATTTAATATAACACATGGACTTCTGTGTTTGAGTTATATTTTTTTACCTGGTTTAGATGTTTAGAAAGGCAAGGAAATGTATCTATCTTATAACACGATAAAGAAAGAAGGACCCGTGAGAACAGCATTTCCTTCTTCCTCTTCAGACAGAGCAGCTCCAATCATATACAGGTCTTTCTTCTTCCTAACCTCGTCATCCATATTGCTATGAAATACAGAAAGGACACTGACTTGTTGGAGTGGGTCTGGAGGACCAGATGATTAGGGGGATGGAGCATCTCTCCTATGAGGAAAGGCTAGAAAGATTGGGATCATTCATGCTGGAAAAAAGAAGGCTGACAGGTTACCAAATTGTGGCCTTCAGTACCTGAAGGGAGCCTACCGGAAAGACTAAGAGGGACTTTTTACAAGAGCATATAGTGACAGAACAAGAGGGAATGGCTTCAGACTGAAAGAGAGTAGGTTTAGATTAGATATTAGGAAGAGATTCTTTACTGTGAGGTTGGTGAGGCACTGGAACAGGTTGCCCAGAGGAGCTGCGGACTCCCCATCCCAAGAAATGTTCAAGGCCAGATTGGAAGTGGCTCTGAGCAACCTGGTCTAGTGGAAGCTGTCCCTGCCCATAGCAGGGGTGTTGGAAGTGGATGGTCTTTAAGGTCCCTTCCACCCTAGGCCATTCTACGATTCTGTGATAAATTACACCCCACTGTCCATGTTCATAGTCCTGGTTCAGCTGAAGGAGGGAGTGCCAGCGACTGGGATCGCTCCAGCCCGCCAGGACTGTTCCCACGCCTGACCACACGAGGACTCCCTTCTCCAAAATATGGCGCATAGGATCTTCCTTCTTCCAGAGATGAAGAAAAAGGCACGGTTCCTCTCTCTTCCGAGGAGAAAGGAATCACTTCATCCTATGTTTGCCCTCTACCTTCTCATACCCACAGAAAAACACGCAAAAAGGCCAGATAATGAAACAGCTCACCACATCCTGGAACACTTTGTTCCACAAGCATTTACACAACCAAAATAAAAGTCTCTTTAAAGGCATGTTTAATGTGTAAGTGCCATGAATACACAAGCAGCACAAATGCAAATCCAGCTGGCATCTTGCCATTTTCAAGCAGATCCCTAGTTCTATGTGATAAGTAATTTTTCCTACCACACTGATATTCGTACCCTGTTTCTCTACAAGGTCTCTCTCTTGGACCTTTTTTTAGCATCCCATACACATTTACAAATACATATATATCTATATATGCACACCTCTCTAAAAGTTTTTTTCAATGCACATATTTTTATATCATGGAAAGAAAATAGCAACTACAGCTAATGCTAAAAATAAAAACCATTTTAATAAACAGTTATATAAATTGGGTCAAAGTTCTGGAAATCAGTATTCTGATAATCAGTTTTCTTCTTTACTTCACCTTTCACTCCATGTTATTAACAAGAAACACTTAGGTGAGATGTGTCATTAGAATAATTGATGCAAGTTAAAAAAAGAACTTTTTTTCTTATCAGATCAATTCATTGTGCATATTGAAACTCAAATTTATTAGACTACAGGGGCAAAAAACCCTCTTTTTTTCTATGCAGCCAGAGCCATTATAGCTGAAAATTAGCTGTATTATGTGTATGAATAATTAATATATGCATTAGTTCAATTCCAAGTGCTGAACTGGCCTGACTGACAGTGTTGCAGGAGTTAATATTTTTTGGGAAAGTAAGACAGGTTCTGTTCTGGACCTTCTGTCATCAATGGTTATTGACTGAATACCACCGGCAGATGCTGCTTCACTGGTGATGATATGAGTCAAAACAACAGAGCATTGAACTCAGGTACACAGCTGAGACTTAACACTGACACAAGAACTCACAAAAACTTTAACATGACTGAAAAATTAGATATGCAACTATATAGAAAGAGCAAGAGCAGCATTATGTCTTAATAGTCACTAGCTGTGACTATAGATAATAGATAGCTGAGACTATCTGTGCCCTAATTTAACTGCATATAAAACCATGGAGTGATGGCAATTCTAGATAGCTGATTCATGTTCTCAGGAAATATAATTAGTCAGTTACCGTTTCACATCCAACAAAGTCAACTTATAATAGAATTTATTTAGTCGCTTTCAAAGTTACTTAACATATCATACTAGGTTTTCTTCAGGGATTTCACCACAAAATTCTGCCAAATTTTCCCTAAATACTATAGTATTCTTGTTCTACGCAGGAGTTTCATATGTAAACACTCCAGCAATACTGCTTAATAATTAATTATTATATAAAATTCTTAGAAGTTTTATAGAAAGCTTATTTCAAAATAATTATCAGTAATTTTGATGTAATAAAAATATTAGTTGTTCTAATGACATATAAATCTCAACAGTTTTGATGATTGGAATTAATTAGGCTTTTAAGGCATACACAGAAATAAATTTAATATCGTTTTGTAAGGTGAAAAAAGTGCTGTTTCTTAGCTGTAAAGGTTAAAATCTAGGTATTAACATTAAAGTGTTATCGAGTCTATCCCACCTCAAACTTTTGTGTAAACAGCATCTTTACTGTAAAATCTAATATATCAGCCAAATTCAAAAGATTTAAAACTGTTTTTATACATGCTCATGTGTGTTGTCTCTGTGCATGTGTGTAATACGCTGGCTCACAAACCTGGATCATTACCAAGCATTTAGGAACAATTCCGTACCACCACTTCACACACTTCATCTTCCCTCACATTAACTTAGACGAGTAAGCCACAACAGTGAAAACTTTGTACCTCTGTGCATAGCATCCAGGTGTTGATTTTTATACTGGTTTTAATCTAACAGTGATGACATTTTGTTTGCACAGCACTGTCTGGCACGCTGGCTTTTGGTTGCCCATTAAAACTCATGTATTATCACAACACAAATAATGAATCTAAGAAATAGTACCTTCCAGCTATTGCCTGTGGCCAAAACCAGAGTGCACAACTTTGACCTTGTAAAATAGATTATAGAGATGCTGAAACAAAGTCCACCAAAGTTGGAGGGGTGATTTGTACTGAATTCAGTGGGTTCTGTACCAGCTCTTAGGCCAGTTCAAATTCTATTACAATCACAATGCAAAATATAAATATCCAGTAACTGGATGACATGCAAACACAGAAAGGCTTAAGAAAAACTAAGGAGTTAAATACAATTTTGTAAAATGTCCTTTGAAGTCTCATTTGGTATTTTCTTTGACTGGAAAACAGTTTTAAAAATCTTTCCTGAAAAATTATAGAAATCAGATTCTTTCCCTGAAACAAATCCAAAGTTTAATAATTTTCAAAAATTTCTAAAAAACTTGTTACACTCTCTATTGGAAACACGAACACTTTGATAAGTTAATTTGTAAATAAATTTAAACATTTTATCTTTTTCCACCAAACTGCTCAGAAAAATAGCTTTAAGATGCTTAAAGCATAATCATTACTTCCACAACTTGTTATTGACAAGTGAAAAAATAGGGGCCACCAAGGGAGATCCATATCTTTTAACGACATTAATCACTGGGACAACATAGAAATACAGCTCTTATTTAAATAAGGAAATTCTTGTTTCATCAGGCTTAGATCTTGTTGTTTGCTCATTTCATTTGTGCAAGCTGGACTAAAACTTCAACAGTAACGGGCAAAATATTTCAATTAGACTCTGTGAAATCTCATTTCACAAGACAGTCAGACACCCGTGTTAGACAGAAGTAAAAAAAAAAAGGTGTTTTGAAAAGCTACAGTCATCATCTGTCCCAAGCACCCTGCACCAGCACAGCAGCAGGGATGGAGGCTGTTTTGTTCTGGGCCACCGTGGGCTCCACAATCACAGGAAAATCATGGTTGCTGTCTGGGCAACGCAGCTCACAAGTGTTCATGGCAGGGTGGGAGCCATAAGTAGAATATGTTCTCTTGATAAGGCTTTTTTCCCCCCAATCTAAATCATATCATTTATGCGTCACTATTGCACTGTCTTTTCAAATTATAGCACAGGAGAAACAACAAGGAAATTTTAGTGGTCAATTATAATATATCAATTTACTGTATATTTACTGAATTCTGAAAACAAATTAATTCTCATTGCTTGAAATAAAAGAACAGCAGACTATAAAAATCTGATTAAATTCACTATCAGATAGCATGCAAACATAACATTCACCTAACTCCTCTCAATAAGATCCTCATTTGTGAAAGTAAAAATAGGACAAGATACAGTTTTGGGCAGCAATGGATCTGGGCACTGAATCACTGTCCATGTTCTTTTGGCACTGACTGAAACATGCTGGCATGATTTTTTCTCAACTGCATAACGTCACTCACAAATAGAGAACAAATACCAGAGCTACTGCTCTGAAAACACACTTCCCCTATCACATTTAAAGAAATCCCAATGAGATTTTCATAAGAAAAAGAGAGGTGGGATATTAGTGCCAGCTGAAGGCAGGAATATTCGCTATTTAGCATTTACTGAGTTATCTGTAGCGGGAGGGGGGCAGGGGGAGGAAGGCACTATACAGAGAGAGGGATGAATCTAAATCCTGTGTGTGTAACTGATACAAATGAAAGTATGAACTTGTCTCTGTGCCCTGTGCGAGCTCAGGGGAGAAGTGAGGGCAGCAGGCGATGGTATGTGTCTGAAATAACAAACCCTCTCCACTAACACCCCAGCTAATGCACCGGTGCGGGGGCAAAGCCAGAGGAGAGAAGCTGCAGAAGCTGAAATGAGCTTTTCAAACTTTACAGAGACGTGCAAACTGGCGGGGGGGAGGAGGAAGACGTGGTGCCTTGGCTTAATTCCTGTAGTGTCCTGTCAAGTCTATCGGGCAGAACACAAAGGCAGAAGTTAACAAGTTTACCTGTAAGTTACAGTCCTCAGAGCAAAATACAAACATTATATGAACAGAGCTTTGGGACAAGGAAGTAAGAATATTCTTTTGGCCCAGGGGAATAATCTATCTTTTCAAGATGAAGAAATTGACATGGCTAACTCTTGGCTTTGAATAATTAAAATTTCCCCTCTAACATGCTAGATAGGCCACTGCCACAGACTTTCAGGGCTATCTTACTTCATTTACATATATTGCACAAAGTGAGAAATAACTGAAACTGGAAAAAAATTTTAAATCTCAGCTTCTCTCTGATTTCATTTTACAATATATTTTAATTCCAGTTTTGACATTATGTGTGACCCAAGACAGTTGAACAAAAAAGCTATTTTTCAGTTCAGCTTTCCTCCTCTACAAAAGCTTCATGCTTTAGCAGTTCTAAGTTACTGGAAAACATAGGCTAACATGAAACAGGAGTGTAACAAGCACAGGGTTCATATCTTGGAGCAGGTTTTAATACTGTGATTAAATTTGTATTCCCCCTAAACTGTGTTTTGTTGGAACTCTGTGGCTTGTGATCCCGTTTCCTCCCATTTTCTTGATGTCAGCTACTTCAGTGCTGGCAGAAGATCCCTCTGAACTGCAGCTGCATTTGTAAATGTTTCATCAAAGGCCTGAACGTCTGGTAAGCAGCAGACTTGGTGGGTGCTACGAATGTGATCTGGGTCTATCTCGGGGAGGAACAGCATGACCGTATTTACTGCCGATGCTATTCTGGGGGCTGGATGACGTGCTTCTCCCCTCTGGCTGAGCAACACTTGCCCGTTCATCTTTCAACACTCACTCCCAGCGTGACAGGATAAAATAAAACAAAATTTACTGGTAGCAAACGTACTTCCATATTGAAGACTTCCATTCTAGCAATTTCATGCACACACAATAGTCCTGTTTCAATAATCATGTTAAACATTTTGTACTTTAGGTAGATACGATTTTAGGCTCCATTTAAAAAAAATAAAACCATAAGATAAAGAAAAGAATTACTTCATAAAATAATTCAAATGATAATGGGGGCACAAGTTTATTTGTCCCCTTAAATGAACTCAACTCAGGACGGTGGCAACACAGTAGCTCCAGCTCTGCACAACACTTCCAACTATGGACAGTAGCTGTGTCTCCCAAAAACTGTGAAAGTAGGGGGGAAAATATTGTATTTGTTAAAGCAATTGTGCACGTAGGGTCACCTCTTCCAAAATTAGGCAAGTAGTTTACAAACTGAAACTCACTCAATAGCCAGCAGAATGACCCAGGCACTTCCAGTCATTGATTAAACCCAACCTAGTGCAAGGTCTGTGCTAGAGTTTGTAAGAGAAAGGAAGAAAGAAATTTAAAAACACAAACAAATGAAAAACCCCAAAAATTTCACATTAAAATAACATGCACATTTGTCATACTTCAAGGGTTATAATTTTGCCTTTTTTTTTTTTAATCTAGAAATATGCCACTGACACCAAATGGCACAGAAAAGATCACAATTTTTCTTTGGTTTTGNTCTTTTTTTTTGTCTCTTAAGTCTATACAAATAATTTTCAGCACTAGAACTGGAGAATCAGAAAGTGGCATAATGCCAGATTCATTCCCTCTCTGGACACTGAAATTTAAGGTAGGAACAACCTGACATCATAAATTTTCTGACTAAAAAAAAAAATTGGCTGACTTTTTAAAAATATTTCATTTGGCTCAATTTTGCATATATGCAACCAGCTGGTAAAATAAAATCTGATTTAAATTTTCTTTAGACAAAAACTGCAGTCTCAAACTTACATAAAACCAAAACTATATCCCTTTACATGTGAAGACAAAACTGCAACCCCCAGCTTCTAACTTTAGCATGTTGTATCACAGAAACAGTCCTCCTAGCTCTATTAAATTTTTGTTTTCATGGCAGAACTTCTCATAAGCAAAAACAGGAGACAGATAACTGTGGGTGAATTAACAAAATTTTTGCAATGTTATCACATGAAACAAGGGAATTTCAAAATCAATTTTATTTCTCAATTCAGCTGGAAAAAAAAGTTTGTACCTAACATAACCAAATACTTTGTACCTAACATAACCAAATACCGTGCAGGTTAATGACAAATTTTAAAATTGACAACCTAAAACAGAAACTAAGGTGATCTCCACAACGGACTTAATAGCACAGGTGATTTTAGGCACACCTACAAATTAATGATTTAGTGATGAATACATGCCAAATCAAACACAAATTATTATTCTGTAAGTCAATTACATTTATTATGCATTCAGACATAAGAAAATATCATATAATTGTTTTTCAAATACACTTTGTTATTAGGAAGACATACATTCCATGATTAGAGCAGACACTGTCAAAGGAAATATTTTTATATTCTGCAGAAATCTTAAATTCCACCATTAATACAAAGTATAGGTGGTTTAGAAAAACTCAAATAATGGATAATTTTTCATAGAGCACCTTTTGTACAAGATCATAAACTTCTACATAAAAGGATTTTATTTCCTATGACAACGGCAGTTTCTAGAGGACGGTACTTTGACAAAAAGCACTACAAAACCTGGTTTAGACTCTACGCCAAGAGAAAAAAAGAAGAAAAGATTCCTTTTAAACAAGAGGCTTAAAACTCTCCAAATCATACAGTTTGTTTTTAGGAAAAAAATACTGCAAATACTAATTTATCCAATGTCTATCCTGTACTTGCCAGAAACCCTTAACACAGATGTGCATAACTTATTCACATGCAGAGCTACAAACACAAATTCATGTTAATTCACCAAAACAAGAGCATAAAAACTGTTCTGCACCTGCACAACACAGAGACAGACATTCAAAATTCTGCATTGTTGGTTGTGTCTTTCAAAGTGCAGAATCTAATCTTTAAGTGAAATTACACTTAGTGGACAACTAGAGAACCATTTTGCAGCAACGTGGTAAGTGCATTTGCTAAGAAAGCCAGTTTTCAAGATGCAGAGGGGACTGATACTGTAATCCACACAGTGAAGGGGTTTCTTCATCATATAAAAACATCATGACATTATGTTAGGAGAATTGAAAAGGCCAACAGAAGAGAAGCAAGGCAAATGAAGAATAAATGAAATCTCATACCAGCTGGGTTGTTTACTTCATTGGTTAGGCTGATCATGATGCACTAACCCTTGCTATATTCTTTTATATAATATAACTTAAATATCAAAATAGATTAATGTGTTTGACTTGCATCTTAGCTGTGGTGAGAAAAATTTTCTTCCCCAGGAAAAATATTCCTGAAGAAGCAGAAGAAAACTTATCAATAGGGTACACTTCTCAACTCAGGCATAACAAGCATCTGTTTGTCTTTTACTGTTTTATCAAAAATCAGTTAGAGTAAGCCGCATTATCCTCACCAAAGTTTAAGCAGATTGAGGGAGTGGCTTTCTATTAATGGTCTTTGCAGCACAGCCTGCTTAGCCCTATGGTAATGTCCTCTAAAGCTCAATTCCTCTATTGCAGACTTTGTTAATGGAAACATATCTCAAAAGTGACTATACCGTGCATAAAATATGCATATTACATGCAGTATCAAACAGTAAAACCCTCAGCTTTTGCATCTCTGGTAGCATTTGCCTTGTTTTCTCCTTGTTTTCTCCATCATAAACTGAAAAAAAAACCCCAAACCACCAAAATACCCCAAACGCTGTCATGTTTAGAATGACAGTGATTTTCAATTAATTTCACAAATGGATTCACTCAGAAAAACCAATTATCTGAGGTATAAGAAGCACAAATACTAATTCATTGGTGAAATGCAACAGTTGCTTGTTCTGATCTAGTACTGCAAAAGAGGAGAGTGACATCAGCCAACGTCCTCAAAATGTATTTTAAAATTAGAAATATCCTATCTAATTGCTGTTTTAACATTAATTTATCACCACTCAAGTTAAAAAAAAAAACAAAAGACATTTCCATTTTTACAAGAAAAAACCCAAAGAAATTCGCAAGACATCTCATGTAAAGACAAGATCAGGTATGAATGCAGACAGACATACAGCCTCATCCCTATGTCTGATAAATTCTGCCTGATAAAATCAAGGCAGATCATAAGGAACTGCAAGCTCCAGGTAGCTGAAGAACTGGGATTCATACGGAAGGTGGGATGGGTGCCTTCTTTGAGGTGCACTCACCACTGCAAAGGTCTCCTGGTGTGACCTGCAGAGCTCTGGTCTCCTTCACTGGAGTCACATGAGACAGAAACACTGCAGAGCTGTCAGCCTGATGAAGGAATTCTCTTTACCAGAGCTCTGTGAAGGTCTGTAATCACTGGTGATGAAAATGCTAACTAATAAAGGAGAATTTTCAATTAATAAGTGGCCTAAAACATGGCAAAAAGCCTAGATTTCTGGGAAGATATCAGTGCTATATAACTCTCAATAGAGGTATTCTGAAAAATAGCACCATGGTGAGCAGGAAGGCCAATGAACTTTTTTTTTCCTACTGTATTAAAGCAGCATGTACGAAAATTATTTAATTCACTAGCTAATTTACATGAAAATTACCAGAGAAGTTAAGATCTCAACAGAATGTTATTTCTACAACTTAAAAATAGCAAAGCCACAAAGTACACATCCAGGCAGAAGAGAGATGCTTTGCACATCACTAACAAATAAATATTAAACAACCCTTATTCTTCCCTGATGTGAGAGTTAATATGAATCCTCCACACAATTAGAAAAGCTTCAATCAGGTTTTGGTCCTCCTCAGGCACCTAGAAAATGCGTAGGACATTGCAATGCGAGACTCAAGAGCTTTTAGTGCTGCTGTTAGTTCTTCAAAGCACAGAACAGACTGAACGTGGGGGACTTCAACAACCAAGGGACCTGTTGGGAAGGTACTACAGCACCATTACAGTACAGAATCATTGAATGGCTTGGGTTGGAAAGGTCCTTAAAAACCATCCAGTTCCAACCTCACTGCCATGGGCAGGGACACCTTCCACTAGACCAGGTTTCTCAGAGCTGCTTCCAATCTGGCCTTGAACATTTCTCAGGATGGGGAGTCCAAAGCTTTTCTGGGCAATCTCTTCCAGTGCCTCACCAACCTCACAGTAAAGAATTTGTTCCTATATCTAATCTAAACTACTTTCTTTCAGTTTGAAGCTATTCCCACTTGTCCTGTCACTACATATTCTTTTAGAGTCTCCATGTCTCTTGTAGTCTTCCCTCAGGTAGTAGAAGGCCATTGTACAGGGAAAAGTTTTGTTATTGAGCTGATAAGTAACTACATCAAATCTGGAATATCTCTTCTTTTTAAATCAACAGTGGGTAAACTGACTGAAAGTGCAAGAGTGAGGGCAACTTGGGTGAAAGATTATGTGGAAAATGTTATTTGTAATTCCTAGAAAAAGAGAATGGAATTATTACAAATAAACAAGGTGAACAGTAAAGCTGACAGCTTTCCTGTATCCTTTCAATTGCATTAGGGCAATTGTTTGCATAGATGCTCTGCAAACAGAGCAAAGGATTCGGCTTTAAGAGCAAAATAAAAATAAATCTTTTCGCTGGATTATTTTTAAGCTGGATTGGTTTCCTGATCCAAATCACAGCTCACTGAAGAAACAGTTGTGCTGGCAGCACAGAGGGTTGGGGGCATGAGAATATCTCAAGCCAGTGGCTGCCAAGACTGCCCTGTAAAAACCACAAACTTAAGATTTGCTCTTTACTAAGTATTATTTTATTATAAAGTCCAAAAAGAGAAATCTATAAATATAATGTGAATATAATGTGAAAATAATGTGAAGGGCATAAACGAAGTACCTCGATAAAATGGGAAAATAAGATGAGTATCATGAGATAAACTTGACTAAATTGAGAGCTCCTTAAGGATCCTGAAACACTAGAAGGAAACATACGCAAGTAAAAAGTAGGTCAGATTACTAAAGGATGAATTTTAGGGAAGAGTGCAAGTATGTAGGGGCAAAATCAGAAAGGCCAAATCACAGAATGAGTCTTAGTTAGGAACAGAAAAGGAAACTGAGACAGTCCTAGAGTTGGAGGAGGACGGCCAAGGGAAGGGCTGTGCCGCTGCTCAGAGGGGAGAGAAAGCTTTCAGCCACACCAGTGAGATAAACCAAAGTGCTAAAAGCTTTTCCGTTTCAGCCTTCAGCCTAAAAGAGATATGTATTTTGACTTCAGCAAAGATGCTGATGTCTGTTAAATGTGATCTAAGTAAAGCTATAAAAGACTACACATTGTGTATAGTTATTAAGTAATGGTTATTAATTATTAAGTCCCAAGCCTAAAGGATGTATGAAATGCTAAATCGGTACCAAATGCTTTAATATTCAATACCTTCATGAATAACTTTGATCTTGGAAGAGTTCAGTTATTGCACATGCAAATGTGGAAACTGTTAAAAACCTGTGAGGAACTGCAATGTGGAATTAAAACTAAAAATTAACTTAACTTGGGAGCATAATCCCAAAGCAGGGGGAAAAATGAGTGTGCTGGTGAAAGCCTGCTAAGTGAAACTCCACTAAAACAAGGTGGGAAGCAACTATCTAAACTGTATTCTATGGGAAAGGATTAGGACAACAGCAAATCGTAAACAGAAGATGAGTTTTTACACATCATCTTGTCGTGTGGAGGAGAACAGAATCACCATACTTCCGATTCCTGGCACAAGTGTAAAAAGCACAATGTCATTTGGGAGTCACACAGAATTATGTCACTTTAATATGACACAATATTAGCCAAATAGTGTGGTTTGTATTTGAAATCAGATTTTAGCAACCAAAAACATAATATAATTAGATAAAGTCCAGAGAACAGCAACTGTGACAATCATGAGGTCTACAAGAAAAGAATGCATCACAGAGTCTCCTTAGGCTGAAGAAAAATTCTCAAGAGAAACTACACAAGCCATCTTCAGAAGTGGGAATTTACTCCAAAGAGGAAATCCATAAACCTTTCCCATCTTCCCCAAGGAAATAAGACTTGAACTACAGCAATTGCACAATTCCTATCACCATTTAGGAAAAATTTACAGGGGATAAATCTGATTTTCTAGATATCTTTCACCTATATAATCTGAATGCTTATTTTCTAGATATCTTTCACCTATATAATCTGAATGCTTATTTAGGGTAATCACTGATATGACACTTTTCTTCAAACCAAGTGTTATCAAACAAAACACATTTGGAGTTAGTTCTTTTTTTAAAGAAATGGATTAAGGTATAGTGATCCTGTCAGTTTTGTTCTGTAGATATATATTAAAAAAAAAAAACCAAACAACCAATGACACAACTCCAAATGTTGACAAGATCCAGGAACAATTTGTCATATTTTTTCTGCTATTATAAAATATTGTAATATCTTTATACCTTTTAAAAAATCATTCCAACACACTGGATATATACAAATACACAACTTATTTGTATAGAGTTCTTTCACTGTTAAAATCACTCCAGAGATAAAGGTGTTCAACATAAATGCTGCATTTCCTTTAAAAAAATAAACTGCATTTTTATTTCAAATCTAATTCAGTTGCTTGGAACAATGCTGAAAATAGAAGTCTGGGTACAGAACATACTCATCTTGTTTTCAAGTTAGAAGAGGATCTGTATTTTTGCTTTTTATAAGCTTTATCAGCACTTTTCACAAAGAAAATAATAACTGTATTCACTGAGTAAGCACAATATCTCTGGAATTAAATATACTGTCTTACTGGCTAGGTCCCAGCTTCAACTGCAAGGTAGGACTGACACTGATATACCTAGGAGAGCAGATTCATAACACAATATTGATCAAATATTATAGTAGATTTCTTTTGGGAAAAAAAAAGGTCCTCTAGAATTACTGCTTCCGTGTTTCAACTAACTTAACATGGATTTACATCGTATAAGGAAAAAGTGTTATGTTCCTGCTCTAGAAGTCAGACAAAAGTATTTGTGTTAAAGTTATAAAGAACTATGTTTAAAAACTTTAACATAGACTCCAGACACAAAAATTGCCATAAAAGTTGTGGCTGTTCCTATGGAGCCAGAAAAGACCTACTTGCCTTGGAAGTTTCTACACTCTGTGTTTTGTAGAACCTTTACTTCTGTATTTCTGCCTCCCACACAGCAGTCCTGCGTGTGAACTCCTCCAATACAACGTGTGAGGCGTGGAGCTCATCAGTGAAACATCCTGCCTCCATTCTGCAAAACACTTGAGAAGAGTCTTTGGAGCTTTGCTGCATTTGAGCACAGATATCTTGCAGATGTTTAATTTAAAGCTCGTGTGTAGTCCCACTGAAGTAAATGGGATTACTAAAGTACTTAAAGTAATTCCCTGCTGAATCAGGCTTTTAAGAGTAAGAATAAATGTGCCTAATTTTTATTCATGCATCAGATATCTATAGACTAATAGTTTAAACTCAGCAGTTTTTTATCCAGTGAATATTAAATGTCTGGAGTTAGTGTATCTTCACCTGCTGCATCTACCATCCCTACAGCAAGGACCTTTTTAAATATAACCCTGCAGCACAGTTTTTGCATACATACTGTGTCATCAGGCACTCATGTTTTGCATACATATAGTGTCATCAGACCTAGTGCTATGATGACTTTTTTGTAAATAATAAACTGCACCTGGCCCTTGTATGTTTTGAGCATTACATGCATGAAAGATTTCAGGAAAGAACTCTTGTAATGTAGATTTTAAAAAGTAGTGGAAATAATTCCATTTACTTTGGACAAAAGAGAAACTCATTCATATACCTTTAACTGCTTACTTCCTGCAGCTATGCAGTTGTAGAATAATTTTTAACTTAATTGTGGAAGAAGGAAAGGAAAAGAAAATCTGTGGATCTAAGGTATTTAAAACATATATGCTAAAGGTTAAATATGAGCATTACTTACACTGTGGTCAGAAGGAAATATGATGTAGCTTGAACTCAAGCTGAGACTTGTCAATACAAAATCTGTCAGCAAAAAAAGAAAATGCAACCAAAAATCCACCTAATAAATCTAAAACCTCATCAGCAACGAGACACCTGTGGCTCTTTACATCACAACCTGGCTAAGTGATGCTGAGAGTTCTCTGCAAAGCACTTCTATTCTCACATCTATTAAAATTTATCCCCTGCTGAAAATATAATAAGAGAAGGCTGGCAGTGATGAATTCATCTTGTCATCAAGCATCAAGTTAATTTAAATTGATTTCCTTATTTAAATGAGTACATCTGGAAATATCAACTACATGCAAAATTACCACTGATTTTAGTATTATTTGCAGGTCACTAAAAAAGGACCCACTGACACACATGTGATAACAAAAGAAAAATAAAATTATTCCTTCCTGAAATTTTCACTGTTCATCTCTGGCCCACCTGATCTTACTGTCTCAGCTAATCTAGTATTGAAACTTGGAAAATTTAAATGAAGGGGGTAAAACAAAGGATTAATGGGCAGATGCCTATTTAATTTTTGCAATGGTACAACATCTTCTACTGTACAGACGTAAGAATTTAAGGCAGCCCGGATTAGCTGTAGGTTTGGGATATCATAAGAGACAGTACCTCAACAGCTTTAGGGATAAACAATTCATCGCTAAGTGACAGTACAGTAACACATCAGGGGTGCAATTACCCAAGTCTTTACAACAGCAAATCCAGTTATTCACCAATATCAAGCCAAAGGTGATACCCAGCCTGGCAAAGGACTTGCACAACCGTGATAATGGGCTAGGCCATTGGGCAGTGGGACACAGCTGGTCCTTCAAAGAAACAGCTCAGATCCACAGAGGAGCTGGGCAAATCTCCCATGCCCTCATCAGACCCACCCCTTCACTGCCGAGCAGCAGTATCTGGATTTGCTAACCTGTTTTCACACCCCACCTCTGCCCCTCTCCGTGCTGGTTGTGTTCTGGCTGTGCACGGAGCACAGAAGTGTTGTCCAAGGCAATTCTGGCTTTACACCTCATTTCTGCAAACAGCACCCAGAAACACAGTGCAAAGCAACTGTAGCCCCGTAACAGACACACCCAATGCTCAGCAGCTCCAAGTTCAATCCTGACAACTTCAAAAAAGTCTGCTGATGTAATAGCATGCGGTTATGAACAGGCCACATCAATGACTAGTTAATTGTACACCACTATCAGCTATTACGCATGCTGTCTTCCAACAGGTACTTCCTCATAACCATATAAAGTGTTTCTTCTGCAACTCTGTTCAAACATGACAGAGCTTTATCTTCTGTCAGAAGAAAGAAAACAGGAAAAAGATTTAAGAGTGAAAAGAGTAAACTCCTCAAAGTACATGTGTTGTCACCACGCTTGCTTCCAATCTTTTCCTTGAGGAATAAATGCAAGCCATGTAGGGCATAAAACCCAAACCCAAGCTCAACCAATACTCAGAGAATATTGCACTGTATCTTTTTCAGCAATCCCACCCATTGCAAATTTTCAGACGTCTCCTCCATTCTCAATAATAACTTTCCAAAAATACTATTTTATAGTGAAGGTCTTAGTCCTTCAACTTCAGCACACTTTGTAGCCTTGTCCAATGATACATGAAAGACTGCATGTGCAGTTTCTGTGCTACAGAAACAGAATTTTTGTCTGGTTTTCTATGCTCCAAAACTATGAAACAAAATTTTCTGGGTTGAAAGAGGCGTTGAAAGCTTCTCCATCGTCTCATGAAAAAGCACAAGTCTTTGACCGTGTCTTTTTTTGTCTTTTTCTCTTTGTATGTATTGGTCCAAATGTGTGTGCTGTCTTCTACCTCCACATGTTCAAGCAGAACTAGAAATCCTCTTACTGGCACAGAAAGGAGGCTTTGAAGCACACACTTCTTATGATGACAGGAGACAACAGTATCAGTTATGGTGCCCAGCTCTCTCCTAGAAAGAGCAGAAATACTTTGGCACTAAACTGTATAAACGTGGCATAAAAATGTATGTAGAAGAGTGGGTCGTGAAGCACAAAGTTTGAAAATGTATTCAAGTTACATAGGTATGTTTAGTATGTGCAATACTTTAATTTCATTTAGGTCTAAGTCAAAACTGCTTCCATTTGGGCTGAATTTTACAGATTTCTAAAGCTTAACTGTTTCAATTTCTAATGTTCTGAATTCAAATCTTCCACTTGCAATTATATTTCTGGTTTTATTCATCACTACTAACATAGTCATTGTTATTTCTCCACTTTTCCAAATCATCTGTATCCAGATAGTACCACAACTCATGATTAACAAACATGATTCATGCTTCTATCAAAATCCCCATTGAAGAGAAACATGTTCTTTCATATTTTTTTCCAGTCCTGGTCTGTAAGTGTGAAAGAACAAAAAGCTAGGATACCGTGACAGCAGATTTCAATGCCTTCTCTGCTGTTCTCTCTGCAATTTCTACGCTTACGTATTTCTCCTGCCATTTGCCCTTACAATTTTTTATCTGATTATCAAATATCTGGCAAATAAGTACTTGGCAGGATTTAGAGCTCTTCAGTCGCCTGATGACCCGGGAGCTGATGGCATAATGTGAGGCTCCTAATGAAGTTCCCAGCAGTGCTGTCCCTGAAAAACGTGGACACCACTCACTTTTTGCCCCGTATTTCTTCACCCGTGGGACTTGGTGGGCTTCACACATGATTTGGAAAAGGCACAAAACACAACTGGGCTGTGCTCTTCATGCATCATTTCAGCTTAACCATCGTCTTCTAGCTCAGGGCAAGTAAGAAATTAAAAAAAAAAAAAGAGCAAACACAAAAACAAAACCAAAACTAAAAACCACAAGTAGCACTCCCAAGCTCTCTCTTTTTGCCCACTTGTTGCAGGTGCTAGCAGGTGTAGCAGCAACCTGCTCCGGAGGCGAGGGGCGGGCAGCGCCGAGGCGAGGCAGGGCAGGGCACGGAACCACCGCCGCCCCCCGGGCACCGCGGGGGCCCCGGCTCGGCTTGCGCGCTCCCGGCTCGCCCCGCCCCGGGCCGCGCGCGCCCCCGATCAGCGGGGGGCTCCTTTTCCCGGGAGCAAAAGGCACACGGAGACCTCCCCGGGAGCCAGCGGGCGAAGGCGGCTGCTCTCCGGTGACGAGCCCGCCCAGGCGCGGTGGCCGCGGACACAGCCCCAGCCCGGCCCAGGGGCGCGCACCTGCCCCGCGGCAGCGGCGCGTCCACACCGGGGGCGGACCCGGGCGGGGGCGGAGGGGCGGGCGGGGAGGAGCGGGGGGCGGGCGCCGCTCGCCGCCGCGGGGCTGCGGCTGGGCTGGGCGCGGGCTGCCGGCCGGCGGAGCGCTCGCAGTCGCGGGGAGCGCCGGGGCTGTCGGTCGGGCGGCGGGCGGGAAGGGAAGGCAAGGCAAGAGCAGCGGGGAAGGGAGCGGAAGGCGGGCGGGAGGCGGCGGCGGCGCCGCGCTCGCCCCGCTGCCCTGGATGACGGGCGGCCGGTTCGACTTCGACGATGGCGGCACCTACTGCGGCGGCTGGGAGGACGGGAAAGCCCACGGGCACGGCATTTGCACCGGGCCCAAGGGGCAGGGCGAGTATGCCGGCTCCTGGTCCCACGGCTTCGAGGTGGCGGGCGGCTACACCTGGCCCAGCGGCAACACCTACCTGGGCTACTGGGCGCAGGGCAAGCGCCACGGGCTGGGCGTGGAGACGAAGGGCAGGTGGATGTACCGCGGCGAGTGGTCCCACGGTTTCAAGGGGCGCTACGGGGTGCGGCAGAGCCTCAGCACGCCGGCACGCTACGAGGGCACCTGGAGCAACGGGCTGCAGGACGGATACGGCGTGGAGACCTACGGGGACGGAGGTGGGCGCCGGCGGGGGGCGCCCCGCGCGCGGCGGCGCCGGGGGGTGGCGGGCGGGAATGGGGGCGGGGGGGCGCGCGCCTGCGTGGGCGCGCCGCGGGAGTGGGCCCCTGCTCCCGCCCCCGCGCCCTCACCGCCGCCCTCGCACCGGGGTCTCTGCTCCTTCCCCTGCCCGCGGCCGTGCGCCTTTCCCGGCGCCGTTCGCTCGGCGTCCCCGAGGCCCCGCTGGCGGACGGGGAGCGCCACAGGTGCCTGGCGCCCGCCCCGCCCCGCTCTGTGAGAAGCCGCCTGGCCCCGGCTGCGCTCGGAGCGCGCTGAGCTGTCCGGCCTCAGCGCTTTCTCCCGGCCAGCTGGTAGAAATCCGCATTACGGCCGCCTGCAGACGGCTTTCCTTTTCCTCCGCCGAGGCGGCTCATGGGCTCCCTGCCCGAGGTAGCGATGGCCGGGTGGCCGCGCCTGGCTCGGGGAGCGAGCGAGCCCCGCCACCTCGCCCTCTGCGCACCGCGTTCGTACGGGAACGGCAAGAACTTGTTATAATAGAGCCCTTGTGTCGCGCTGATGTGCAGGCAGAGATGGCTTTGTGCGCTCGATGCGCTCGGCTTGTAAACAGGAGGCTGGAGCTAATGGAGTGGGGACGCAGCTTGCACTGTAAAATCAATGAAACTTGGATCCACCCTCATATAATAACTCTTGGTTTTACCAAAATACGGGACAGTTTCAAGCATCCTGCTCAAAGCACGAGCACTGCAGTGCAGTCGCACAGAGCTGCCTCTCACACCCTTGCCCGGCACAGAGCCAATGTCCCAGGGCTGAGCTCGAGGGGGGCGTGCGGAGGGGCCGCGGCGATCCGCCCTCTGCTGAAGTTGGGGGCGGTCAAGAAGTCAGGGTTCAGTGAGGTCACTGAGAACTGGGGGTTACTTGAGTGCTCACTTACACTTCTTGTATCTCTGTCTCTTCATGCTCTGCCCGATAAATAAGCCTGATGCTCTTTAATTCAGCCTTGGCTGCTGTAATGTCCTTGGCCTCGGTGGAAGTGCCACCTGCAACTTATACAGAGTTGCTTTTCAGCTAGGAGCGAGGAAACAGGTTTCTTCAGTTGTAACAGGAGGAAAAACGGGTCTCAGTTTTAGGATTAGAGAGTTGCTGGGATTTTTTTTACAGAAATGCTGCTTGCTTCAGCCTTCAGCAACGTGTTCAGTTAGCAGGGATGTAATAGAATTTATTGAAATCAGAGGTATTGTACATGTGATGTGACTAAAAGACTTACCCACGTATCAGCTTTCAACTGATACTTTTGCTGGTTTCTTCAAGTAATTTTATCATATCATCTCTGGTCAAACTTTTACGAGAGTGAGTCTTTTTGTATGAAGCAGAAGATGAGATATTTGCAGTTGGGCTCCTGTTTTTTCTTTTCTGGAATGCAAAATGTAGCAAGTTGGTAGGATTCAGTTCCTTCAGACAGTGAAACGTGCAGTGGGTTTTGTACCTTTCTATCTCCTTGTTTAGAGATATTTGTAGCTGTACAAAAATTGTTTCCTGGTGTGGAAAGTTCTGATATTCAAAGGCAGCTATGTGAATTTAAAAAAAAATAAATAAACACCACCAAAATCAAAGTATAAAAGACAATAGAATTTCAATTTCACTTTCACAACACAATGTACTTTTCAATTTTTATTATATTTATTTTTATTACTTGTTCTGGCTGGTTACAATCAGTGGCGCTTTTTTTTTGTTGGGTTTTTTTTTTTTCCTCCCTCTCCTTCTGGGAAAGTAAATTGCCATTCCAGTAAATGTTCTAGAAATATTCCAGTAAATGTTCTAGAAATTATTTTCTCAAAGTTGTTTTTATCCTTTTTTCTTTAGGCTTCTTGTGGCTTTTTAAAAAATCTTAATATAGTACTGGTTATTGGAGGTAAATTCTCTCAATATTTAGTTTTGGAACAACATATGAAGGATCCAGTTCACACTGTTAGCTGAAATCTGTTGTTATGACTCCAGTCTTTTGCATGTTGCAGTTCATACGAACAGAGAGTGTGAAGTCCCATTGATTTTAATGAAAGTACTCATGAATGAAGCAGAGCAGTACGTCATAGATGTTTGCAGATGTGTTTTTGTTTTCATTGCTCTGGGAACAATAGATGTATTTGCACACCAAAACAACATCTGAAATGGGTTTGTAAGGAAACCAGATTTACACATGTATCTCTAACATAATTTAAAACAGTTGCAGGAAAGCTCTCTCTTCATGAATGCCAGAGAGTACCAGTGTAGAGAAATAACTCTTTAGACTATGCCAATTGCTAGTTTATTTTCAAACTCACTGTAATCAAGGCCTCTTTGCTGCTAGCTTTTAGAGGTTTTTTTTTAAGTATATCTTCCGTACGTTGCTTTAAAGTGTATTGGTGGTATTACGAGATATCATTGAAGGAAGGAAAAGGAAAATAAGCATTGAAAGTGTTCATCCGTTTTTGCACAAAAAACTTTTCATGGCATGAGTAATATATGTCATGCTGTGTTTAGATGCTTAAAATTGTCACTCAGTCAAATCTCTGAGGAAAACACTGTGAATTATAAACCATGATACTTCATACATTGCATGTGATTACAGTGGGCCTTCAGGTGGCCCAGCAATCTGTCCTCTTCAGCAATCTGGATTTTTGTGCATCCTTTAAACTCTCTAGGTTTTGTTCATCTGTGTGAAGATGCAAAACCTACCAGAGGAGGGACTGTGGCCTAATTTGAATCTTCAGTGTGTCTAAATTGGTTATTTATGGCTCTTCCAACAACAGCAAAAACCAATTGCATGTTGTCATTCCACAGAGGGAGATCAGGGCAAAAGCACCCTGAGCAAAGGTCACAAATGTTCATTGATTTCTGAGGGGTCTTCTTTCTAGGTCTACGCTTACTTAACATTTGAGTCAGAAAAGCATGCAAAAATCCTGATGTAACAACAACTTTTTTAAACCACAGAATATCTAAATAAATGGTAAGAGCGAGTGGTTAAATGTGTCTTTGGCCTCTCCGTTTTTTTCACAGTGTAGTTTTAAATTTTAGCTGCAAGTGGGCAATGACATTTGCAGCTGTAAGATGTACCAAGGGTGTTTTAGAAGGCATGGCACACCGTAACTAAGGAAACAGATTATGAAATTATATCTTATAGTGACTTGCCAACAAAAAGAAAAGGAAAAAAATACACTTTCTAATAGCTCTCAGGCTCAGAATATGAGCACCTTTTAGAGAGAACCAATTAAACACCAGATGGATGATCAGGAGTTGTGGCTGAATGTTCAGTTACAAAGGATAGCAAGCCTAGCTTTTGAAAAGTTAGTGCTAAACAACGTTACTGTTTTATGGTCAAATAAAAATTTAAATTATATTGGTAATTACAGTGTTAATTCAAATTTTAGTAATTGACCTTTAGAGGAACTGCTTTGAACAGGCAACTATTGTATAAGGTGAAACAGAATATGAGGTGTTTGTTGATATATTGTTCATATTTATCTCTATCTAGAGAGATAGGTAAATACTATGTTTTCATCTTCATATATGGGAAGAGCTTTTTCATCATGTCTTATACATTATTGTATTTAATTCTAGTGCAGTATTGACATACCTTGTCTTGTGTGTTTAAAGATTTCTAAAATTTATTGGGTAAGATGATGCAGTTAAAGTCTGATATAGTCAGTCAAATTACTGTACAAGGTTCTTATATCTACATTCTGGACACTGCTGTACATATGTCATTAAAATACTTTTCCTTTAAAATGTGAGTTGAAAAACCAAGGAAAGTGAGTTGGCTTTTTGGCATTAGTATCAGAAACCTTTCCATTGATGGATTTGTAATGATAGAAGTGATAATAGTTACCTACTACACTGCATAAATTTCAACCTAAATGTCTCATACTTTTTAAGGATGAAATAAATTTGAATCTTCCATTTTCTTTTTTGCTATTTTCTCTTTCGAAGAAGCTGGCATTGATCATTTCCCCAATAGAAAGGAAAATTGGACAAGTGGATAGCAGCACATTAATTGTTCTTGTTTTAATGCTCTTATGGGCAGCACCAACCACTTCCCTTCTTTCTAGAGTAGTGAAAAATACAAGTCCTAAATTAGTTAAGTATTTTTGAGCTTTCCATTAAACTCATGTTTATTAATTAAAGTGTTAGTAAGTAAAACAGGCTGACCTTTTATACTTCTTTAAAATTCCGTACTGAAATACGTTGATTGTGCCTAAAGTCTGACATTGTAAGCGGCCTGCAGAGCCATAATTATTAGATGCTGCTCTAATGTAATATTGTGGTGTAATCAAAATTAGACTTATATTTATTATTTCAAAATTAAATTAACTAGTGGAGAACATTAAAGGGGTTATAAAATGTAGCAGTAAGTGTATGTAGCCAGATTCTTAGTTCCAACATATCATTACGGATCCCAGAAATAAATAGGGACAAAATGAAATAATTTATGCTCATAAAATACTAATGTATTTCCAGGAATTTTCTGTTTAATAAAAGAAAAAATACAGAATGTGGCTGTATATTTGCAGTATTTACAGAACATGTCATACCAGTGCTCTGTGCTCATGCTTCTATTTGTTCTTCCCCATATGCTGAGTTTTTTAAAATAATCATGTTCCTAGATTCAGCACCCTTAGAACCAGTGCAGCAGTAGGTATCCAGGATACAGAGAAGGAGAAAGAAACTAAGAAAGTTGTTTGTTTGTGTCAGCAGCCATCTGTTAAAACCTTCCACTTGGTAGAATTTTCTACCAACACAAAACAGCTACATTTTGAACCTATCTAGTATTATGTAATAAAGAAAACAGACTTAGCAAATTTAATTGTGTGTTAACACTGAAATATAAGTTAGCAGAAGAGGCAAAGAGGAAGGCAGCATTTGATAGATGATGGACACACACAACCAAAACAGTATGTATGTATGGAAGAGATTGAATCTCAAAGCAAATGAATCTTGGCGCTACATCTTCAGCTGCAGATACTTCACAAATATTTTCACAAAAATGTTATCAGTCACTGAATTTGACATTTGATACTTAGTTCTGTGTGAATAGTTAACAGGTGTTCCAATTGAAGTAGATCAAAATTTAAAAAAAATTAAAGATTGCTTATTCATCCCTCTGTGAAAGTATTCAAAATCACTTTAAGGGAAGAAGATAAATAACAGCACTAAGTGGGTGAGCAACTTCATTTTGAGGAGCTTAAGGTAGTTTAATGGCAATTAGAGTGAAATTATATCGGAAAACAGGGTATCTTCTATTTCCTAGTTACGGCATTCATGCCACCTTCCTTTGCAGCCTCTGGTAGAAATGGCCTTCAGAGTGCAGGCACTGGCAAATGTCAAAATGAAAATGCCTTTTGAGAATACAGGAAAAAAGAATTGCTGATAAAGGTGAGGTTTAGCTCCAGTGCAGTTTTCTGTGGACATCCATGACTCGTATCATATATGATACTCCCTCCTTACATTGCTGTTTAAAATTTTTTACAAGAGTAGTTACGATTAAATATTTGCTAGAATGTTGTGCAATACTGTGTTACTGCCTTGCCTTTCTTATGTACCACAGAACAAATAAAAGGCAAAAAAGAGCTAAAGAATTCATGCTTTTCATCCCTCTGTCGCAACATAATGTAGAGTGCAGAGCATGTTTATGTATTGGGGATACTAGAAAGTGTTGGTATGAAGAGTTCATAAAGAGGAGTCCTAAGGTCTTGTTCTTTCATTCAAATCCACCCAAAAATTTTAAAAGATTTAATTTTGTAATAGGGGTTTATGACAGTGGATCCAAAAGCCCATCTGAAGGCAATGTAGTGCACTGTCAAATAGCTTCTGACAAGCAGAGGTCTGTAGTCACCTTAAACCTACAGTGACAGAATGGTTATTTCTCCTACTTGGTCTTTCTGTGAGCAGCTGGGCACATGAGCTGTAAGTGTCCTGCTCTCTCCCTTCCCTCCAGCCCTCTTTCCCTCCTCGCTGACTGCATATAATGTGTCTCTGTTTCTGCTGGCCACCTTTCTATCAGTCCACCTTAAAAAATGTTGAGGGAGTCCTGCTTTAGAAATTTCTCTCAAAGTTTTTTTCCCGGGACAGATCCATTAAAAATGTTTATGTGATTATAGTTACTGTGTCATAGGTGCCAAAATAAATCAGCTGTGAAAGTGAAATACTTGCTAAGTGGAAAAATAATTTTTAAGAAAAACAAGTAACCAAAGTAGTTTATCTATCTGTGTCATGTGCATCTCACCAAAATCAGAGCTGACAATGTAGTGTTGCCTGTAGCCTATTGGATGGAGAGGGCTAGGTCTTCTACAGCTTCCTAAATTTAATTTCTTATTACTTTAAAAGGTACCTACCAGGGGCAGTGGACAGGAGGGATGAGACATGGATATGGTGTACGTCAGAGTGTACCCTATGGCATGGCCACTGTGATCCGTTCACCTCTCCGAACATCTCTGGCGTCACTTCGAAGTGAGCAGAGCAATGGCACTGTTCTGCATGACGTCACTTCAGACAGCCCGGCTGGAACAAGAGGAGGATTTGTGCTCAATTTTCACAGTGATGCAGAAGCCATGAGCATTAAGAAAAAAGGAGGCTTATTCAGAAGAGGATCCCTTCTTGGTAGTATAAAACTTAGAAAATCGGAATCTAGGTCATCGATATCTAGCAAACGGAGCTCTGTCAGGAGCGATGCTGCTATGAGCAGAATTAGTTCTAGTGACGCCAACTCTACGATTAGTTTTGGAGATGGTGACTGTGATTATAGCCCTCTGGAAGACCATGTTGATGCTACCACGACAGAAGCCTATATGGGTGAATGGAAGAATGACAAGCGCAGCGGTTTTGGTATCAGTGAGCGTTCAAATGGTATGAAATATGAAGGAGAGTGGCTGAATAACAGGAGGCATGGATATGGATGTACCATGTTTCCAGATGGCACCAAAGAAGAAGGAAAATACAAAAATAACATTTTGGTCCGTGGAATAAGAAAGCAACTCATACCAATACGAAACACAAAAACTAGAGAAAAGGTGGATAGAGCAATAGAGGGTGCACAGCGAGCAGCTGCCATGGCAAGAACCAAAGTGGAAATTGCAACCTCAAGGTAAGTTGTCAAATGGAAGGTTGTAAACCTTTGTGTTAGTGAGCACTTGCTCACCTTTCAGTTTCATGTGTGTAGCTCCATTGACTTTAGTGGTATTATGCATGTGAAACTTAGAACTTCAACTCATCTGAGTAAAGAGTTTGTGCTTGTCCCATAATATATTTAAAAGTACATTTCCATTCTTGATACATTTCTGCTTTCTCTCAAGAGCTGCTATATTATGCCTTTAAACCTGTTTGGAAAAAAAAAACAACTGGAGAGGAAAGAAGTGAATGATTTGGGGGATATGAGATAAAGTTTGAAAATTTTGCCATAAGCGTGCTCCAGTTATACTTATTGTATTTCTGGTTTTTTTGGTAGCATCTGAAACTCACTGAAGTTGCCCATTTGACAACAGACATTTCAAGATGCATCTCTTTTTCTGAGAAACTGTGGTATGAACAGTGTAAGAATAATGGTCGAGGATGTTGTGCTTGGAGGCTGTTGATTTGGTTGCCAGGGCAGTATCTGCCAAAAGAGTTCTGTATGAGGACTCTTCCATTTTGGAGCATGCTTCTCCTCAACTCATCTGATCATAGGGCCACCACATCAAATAGTGGTGCTCAGCTTCTCCCTGTGCCTCTGCCAAGTGTTTGAGATGGGAGAAGCGTGTGGGTATTGGTAGTGGGGAAAAGTGTCATTTTCACTTTGAACTCCTAACGAACAACCAAGCAAAGTTTCTTGAAGTGGAATTGTTACAAATCAAATCAGTATAGACAATTTTAACTGGTTTTGTTTTAAGTTTGAGGCTCTTTAAAAAGCTATTTAATTTTTATTGCCTTCCAGTCAGTTTCTGTGGCGGTTTCTCTACTGATGGCTTTAGTTTGTTTCCTCAGGCAGACTTTTCTTGAAATATGCTTTGAAAAAAAAAAAAAAGTCCAGAATGTGCATGAAAGAAAATCTTCATGCTATTTTTGAAAGAGGATGTCACATTACTCTTAGAGCTGAACGACTGATTCCTAATTTAGTGTGGTCACTACTGTGTCCCCAGTGACTACCCTTTTCCTGACAGTCCTAAGAAATACAGAAAATACCAAAAACTGCATAAGTGGGAGAGCTTGAATATATAAAATGCTCATTGCAAGAAATAGTTGAGACACTAAGATGAAGAATGTAGCAGGAAAGGACCTTTCTGAGAACTGATCATGTAAGTAACTAAAGGGTAGCATATGCTCAGTTACTTTTCTATGTAGGTAACTAAAGGGTAGCATATACTCGGTTACTTTTCTATAAATACATGTAAGGCATTGTATGACAGCATACCATATTAGTAAAGCAGATCAGTAATGCCTGACTGACTTTAAGAAAGTACTGGATCCCATTCATGTTCTGTCAGTACATAATAAACCCTAGTTTTTTTAAAAAATGTGGCGGTGGGATGTATGGAAAGGGGGAGTCACCACTTTGAGTTTATATAAAGCTATTAAAAAGCTGTCATCTGAAACCATTATGTTCCAAGGCATGGTGTATGCACTTCCTCTTCAAGAAGTGTCTCTGAAGTGTTTTGTTTGCTTTTCCTTCCCTTGGATTATTAGGTGGAGGACAGAGTTCAAATTGCTTCTTTTGGAACAATTCATCAAAACAGTGTTTATTTCTTGAAAATACGTTTTTGAAAGTGCAGCAGAAGGAATCAGTTATAGTGCAGCTGTGACCAGGGGCAATCTCTCCCTTTGGTTTCTCAGCTAAAAATCTCTCTGAAACACTTCCATGACTACCAGGATAGACAGCAAGATCGCAGATTCAGGTCTTCTCTCTTTTTAGTAGCCACTGCACCAACTGTACTGGCACAGATTCAAAGGCCAAGAGACCTGACACCAAGCTGGGCAACGTCAGGTATGAAGAGAATATTAACTTCACTTCTGAGGGTGTATTGGACTCCCCTAGTGAGAATGCCAAGACCTTTCCTATCTCTCAAGTTTGCTGGGTTTTTTTGAGTATCTACCAGTAGGAGCAAGGTGATGGGCACTGGTGAACTAAGGAGCTGTCATACTGGTAGGGTCAGTAGCCATATCATCTGGAATAGATTCTAGAGCAGCATTGAGCGAAAAAACTTCCATTTCAAATAGTTGTTAAAATCTAGGCTGAGCGCATTGGTTATGATTTCAAGATGAAAGTACTTCTGTTCCACTGAAGCCTGATGACCAGTGTTGGTTTGTGACTGTATTTTTTACCAAACTGATATATTAGTAATATAATAATTCTTTAGACAGTAGCATTCTTGCAATGTCTGCCTAGGTGAATATGAAGATAGTGGTCTTGTTTGTTTCCCAACAATTACTAGTTCACAAAAAAGTCTAGGAGTAGTGCCTTGTATAAGTCCTCTAATGTTTAATACAAAGGTGGTTCTGCCCATATGGCATAACCTCACTGCACAATGGCCTTCTGTGTTTCGGACTGGACAGATGTCACCAGCACTGTGTGCTTGCTGTAGATTTCCATTCCATTAGTTGAAGAACTCACTAGATAGACCTTTTCTCACCCCAAAAACCATTGAAGCAAAGAGCTAGAAATCCTTATTCTCACCCAGATACCTTCCTTTTCAATGCAGCTTGGAGTTGTATGCTATTCTTCCTGCATTGTTTATTCCCAAAATGTTTGTTCAGCCAAATGGAAACAGACCATACTCCTCATCATAGCTCCCTGCTGGTCATGACAGGTTTGGCTGGTAGTTTGACCTGTGACAGATGTCCAAACAGTCTTCAATGAGACCAACCACTGTTTTGCTTTATATTCCTGATGTCATTTTATGTTTAAAAGTCCTCTTTAGTAATCTGTGTAATATTCCTTTGTCCGAAGTGGCAATTTTGTAGTCACAGAAAAATATAAAAATTGGAATAAATAGTGCTTCTCTGAACCTGAATTTACATTGGCTCTCCTGACTTAGCTTTTGTGTTTTTGAGGCATTTGTACTAAGGTGTTTGGAAAATGACAGCAGAATTTCTCAAAAGATAGCAGATTGCAACATTGTGTGATGTATAAAAAGCTGCTGTATCAGGGAAGTAATTACTAGCTTCTGCTACACAGATGTGCATTCAAAACAGATTAGAAATTAGCAATGAATAAAAGTTCTTTTAAAATTACAGTGCAGCTTAATAAGTTTGATTGTGTAGTAAAGTTTTACTAGCTGTATTTAAGGTAAAATATTTTGGCATAAATATAAAAATCCCGGAATTTGAGAAACTTCAAAAATATATTCAATACTTCCCTCTTCAAAAATTTATAAGGTGCCTTTTTAAAAATACCATTATTATGGGGAGTAATTAATTCAAATTCATCTTTAACGCATTGTGCTAAAAGCAATCAGGTTTATATGCCTTATTTGGGGTCCTCCTGTCTGAAAGGAGAAGCTACTTTCCAGAAATGTTTGATTCTTTTCTATACATGTGAAGTGCTTTAAATGCTGGAAGATGTACTTTTGGGAGATATTAAAAAGACCCAAGTGTTGACTCAGCCAAGAGTCAAGTGGAAACCCATTTTGAGGATATCACATCATTCTCACTGTAGGGATTTTGAACTTAATTTTCATCACTGTCATATGTCTCATTCGAAGGAGATATCCCTCTGCAGTTCAATATAAACTGCAATTACATTAGAGCACTTCCTTCCTAGTATGAAAATCACTTAATTTCTCATTATACTGTATTGTATTAACTTTGCCTTCATCAATACTTATGTACAGTATAGCACTATAATGTTTCTGGAATTCATTTTCAGAGTTTGAACATAAACTTACCTTATAACACTCAGTGTCACTGGGTGTTTAAAATACATCAGTTCTGTAGGTAAACATGAAGCAGGGGAAGCAAAAGGAGTGATGTTTGTTTACTAACAACCCTTCATGTCCATATTCTTTCAGAAAAGTAAATTTTATATATTCAGAATTGAGTGTTCAGAGCCAGGCCTTTTTGGGTTTTTTCTCCCTTCAAATATTTTCTAGCTAATTCTCCCTGTAAAAAAAGTCTTCTCCTTTAAGTGTTGACTCTCTGAAGAAAAACAAACTTTGCAAGGACACAGAGACATGATAAAAATACAGTAAGGGTAAGAAATATGAACCAGAAGATAGTGTATGAAGGAAAAGGGAGAAAGAAATCAAAAGAGAAAAGTATCTCCTTGTTGGCACTTTCCTAGCATTTCATTGGTCTTTCATAAAACAAGCCGATTAAAGAATTTAAACTACTATTTTATTTTCTTTTTCACAGAAGATAAATACTTTTAATTACATTAAATTCTTGAGTGAGTTTTAAGTGAAGTATATGTGTGGTCATAATATGCCATGAGAACTTGTGACCACCTTAACAGCAATATTGTGATGGGCTCTCATTACATGATCACCTGAGATTTGGTGAAGCATAATGGTTCCTTTGTGTTAGGCACTGCACAAACAAATTATGCTGTCTGGAGACCTTGCAGTCTGGGAAAATGGCAGTGCCCAACAGATGAAAAGAAGCTGGCAAAGGACTGGATCGGAGAACAAAGATAACAGTAAAATCAATAACTTGCTGCTAATAATGTGGAGCCGTCCCTCCTTGTTAATTAGCTGTTTGTGCTCAGACAGCAGTGGCTAGCAAGCCTCCAGTCAGGAAGACCTTTTAAGTGGAGTACTGAAGGGGGATTAACTGGCATCTTCTGCAGTGATTTCTTTTTCAGAGCAGCTTTTTTAGACAGCTCAATTTTATTTTTAACATGTTTGTGTCCAAGTCCACAGATGCTAGAGCTAAATTTCAGCTTTTATTTTTTAATAGAAACTACTGGAACTCTGGTTGTGATCCTGTCTCACAAGCAGGTTGCTTTGTTCTGCACAGCTCCATAGGAGCCTTGGGTTGTTAGAAGTGGATATAGGAGGACGGTGCAGCAGGATTGACTTGGTAGTGGAGACCCAGAATAACAATTTTGTTTGGGAGTGAGCCCACTTTCACAACACGGACTTTCTTGGGTCCCTGCTCTCCCTTCCAGTCATCGTGGCCTGGAGCCAGTACCTGACTTGTGTAATGTTTGGTGCTGAGGATGAGTCAGAGAACCCCAGTTTACCCCGAGTCCTGGCCTGGTGCTGCCCCAGCCTGGGCTTGGGTGCTTAGCATTGGTTTCAAGTTGCTGGGCAGCACCTCTAGCTCAGTTGTCCACCCCAGAGCACCCATGTCCACAGTACAGCAGTTACTTAAAAACCCACGGCTTATATTTTTCATAACCTTGATTCAGAGTGAGCTTTAGTATGCTGTGCTGCATGATGGGGTCATATGAAGCGTGTGGCAGTCTCGGGAAGCAGTACTAGATGGTTTATTAGGCAGCTCCTTTGTTGTGTCCATTGCCTTGTGTAAGGAGTGTGCTCAGCCTGACCTGAACAAACTGATTTCTAGGGAGAGCTGAAGTTACATGCATGTGGTAGTACAGTTTGTGTCCACACTAGAAGGCAGCTGCCAGGCATTCCAAACAGCATTGAATTATTTGGATTCATAATGGATTTTGCTGACTCTACCACTCTCACTTTACTCAAGAAACTAAACTGGACATTTGCAAGCCTGGTGCCTCACACGCCTTGGAGATGCTTTACTTATTATAGCTGAAATATGAACGTGTTTAGGAATAGGATCCAACAAATACCAAAGGTATTTATCTAAGACTGCTTGCTTCAGTATAGAAAGCTGCCTGAGGTTCAAAACTAAATCAGTTTTAATAATTTTGTTACATAGTTTGTTTGAAGATAACAAATTAAATGCTATGGTAAAACTTAAAATAGGTCTTGAGCTACTATAGATAGTAATTTTGAAGTTAATTCTGCATTCTTTGTAGAAAACCATGTGTCCTTTGAATCCTGTGGGAGTTGGGGCATATATTCCTTCAGATTTCACAAACAACTCATTGGTAAAAGAATAAAATCTTCCTCACTTTTTTTCTGGGGAATGAATAATACACCTGTTTGAAATAAGTAAGTCATATAAACATCACTGCACAGATTCTTTTTACTTTCTTAGTTTTTAATGCGGCAAGATTACATGGCTGAAAATATGCAAAATTAGTCCTATGCCATCCCTCAGCTTGAAATTTTAAAAAGCCTCAAGTATTTAATTATCATATTACCTATATCCAAATATGCCTACCTACAGCCATAAGCTGGATAGGGATTTTGGGTTTTTTAAAGCAATTCTGGTGCGGATCCAGTCTTACAATGTGTTTATATTAGACACAGAATTGTTACTTAAGAGTTGCTTTTTTCTAAATAGTTTAAAATCAGGAGATTGCTAGTACAAGATGGGAAATATTCAGTGCTTTCGGGACATAAATGAAACAATGCTGCACCACTGCTTTTGAAATAACCTTCTAAGAAAGCCTTTTTCAACTGTATAAATATTCTTGAAATATTTCTTTATTCAGATGATAAAGATTTTTTTCCCAATTTCCAGAACACTTGATTCAGAAGCAGAGAGGATTTTTGCGATAGTGGCCCAGCAGATGTATGTTACAATATGAAGGCTTTTTTTTTAATGATACTGGGATACACAAAGAGACTAATATTTTTTGTAGCCACAGAAGATGAGCTGTTATGCACATTCTCCTCTTAGTTTTTACACAGCATGTCAGTTTTGATCTGTATTACCACAATTGTTCAAAAGCTAAGCTGCAAATAGCATCTGTCTCTACTGGCTTGGAGGAGAGTTTCTGTGATGGAAATAAATACCCATTTAAAAAATCTGGATCATTTGTACTGGTTAGTCATGTATGAACTGTAGAGTTAAGTCATTAGATTTATGTTATTGATTGCTATAAAAATGCTCTCAAAACCAAAAAGATATTTTGTATTTCTGCTGTATCTAGTACAACTGCATACATATGTCCAGTAGTACTAGCTGAAGCTTGAGTAATTTACTCATTTTTTTGCTCAAAGACTAAATCAACTCATATAGAACATTCCCAGCTTATTTCTTCAGATATAAGAAAACTTGTTACAGTATAACTGTAACATTGTCAATCAGTATTCTGTCGAGTAAGATGGTCCTCACTGAACAACTACAGCAGAAAAATACCCATTAAAATTATTAATTCATGCCCCCTATGTTGATCTAATTCTATATTTCCCATATAATAATTGATTCATTTTTCTCAAAACTGGTGTAGTTCAATGAGTACTACTGTTTGAATATTAATGGATTAGTGATGTGTATTATGACTTCTTTTCATGTTTCTGGTGATTAATATATTTTTCTGCTTTATGTATTTAACAGATTTTGGTGCATACTTGCATACACTGACCTGCATTCTTTTGCCTATCTCACTGTGATCTTCCTTTTTCAGTACTCCTCTATTTGCATTTTGTTATCTGCTTTTTCATTCTTCTGCAGTTCTTTGCTCTCATTGTCTGTGGAGGTAGGGGCACAATCTCTTTGTGGCTAGTGTCCAGGAACAAATTTCTCCATAAAAGTTTGGGCTTCCTTCAAGCCCATGTAAGTGTTTAACATCTGAAACAACCTATTGATTATTCCTGTTGTCCTCTCAAGATCTAGTATTCCCAGATCTGCTGAATAGAGGTAGTCTCCCAAGAGCTCATTCCCAAGGTCACCTTAAAGCCTCTTATAAATAAAGTTAGGGTTGTTCTGATTTGCACATCACTCTTACACCTAAATTGAACTTCGTTCCCCATTAAGAATGGTGAGTTTTGTGCAGCCCTTCATTGCAGTTGTGCCTCAGACTTCTCTGACGCTGCCATTCATGAATTCAGTCACTTAGCTGTTCCAGCTTTTCCTCGGCATTTAAGAATGACATGGGTTCTCAGCCCTGAGCCCGATGGGTATCCAGCATTAAACCACAGCTGGGAGACCCAGTCATTTAGTCTGTCCCATTATGTTCTGTTTCTGAATTAATTTTTTATTCACTTAAGCACTACTTCTTTCTCTTTTTGTTTTAAATCTTTATTTCCAGGCTTTTTGGTGACAAATGCTATACTTTGGTCCTACTACATTAAAAGTAGGGATTGGTGAGAAATTACTGTATTACTGTTTTGCTTTTAAAAGCCAGAAATTTCCTTCTAATATATGGCTAAAATGAAATCAGTTAAATGTGAATTTTCAGGTCTTTTGTTCTAGGAGGTTAAGAGGACAGGTATCTACATCTCTTCTCTCTTACCACTCTGAATATGGTAGATATAGCCACTCTTAGATGGCTAAGGCTGTTTTGTTTCCTTCCTGCTGTAATGCGGCATCTCCACTTCATGCTTGCCTCAGATGTTACTGCATATATAAGAAGAGAAAGAGATAATTTTTCTGCTGCTTTAGCTTTCCTTTCTGGCTTTGGGGTGAATCATTTCAAAGATACTTCTTCTCTGAAATTTTAGACTACTTCAAAAATAAAGGTATTGGATCATGTGACTCTTGTAACTTAAAATCCAAATGTGGAAACAGGCAAGACTCAAAAGTCTCACTGTTGAGGTGGCCTGTGGGAGATGTGGGCATGCATCACAGGCCTAATATGTTCTTATCTGGAGCTAGGATTTCGTTCCTGTTGCTGGTTAAAAACTTGACTTTCATAGGGAAAAGAAAGAAGACCAAGAAATCTTGGTGGTGACTGAGCTGAATTGACTTATAGGATGTGTCTCTGTGTGTGTGCATGTATGTGTGCGTGTTGAGCCCAAGTTCCCTTTTTAAACTCTTTCACCTGCAGGAATTTGTGATGTCAGTTGTAAAAGCATCTTAGGAATATACTAAAAACAAATGATATACTGCCAAGGACGAATATACAAAATATATTTCAGGAAAAATGAGGGAACCATCTCTGAAGGCGCTTAAAAGACCTGTAGATGTGGTACTTAGGGACTTGGTTTAGTGGTGGACTTGGCAGGGCTGGGTTAACTGTTGGAGTTGATGATTTTAGGGGTCTTTTGCCACCTAAACAAATCTGTGATTCTGTAAGCAAAAGGTAAGACTGTAACCGGACAGGTGCTAGTTGTCAGAATGCTTTTGAAGATGCAGTGGTAAACCATGTTAAGCATAGGAGTGTCTTTTCCATAGGTCTGTGTAGGCAGTCCTGTCTTTACCTTCATGTATCTTGAGGAAGGGCTTATTTTCAGTTTTACTGAAAATGTGATGATTTTTCATATTTTAAATGTTTCTAAATTTATTACCATTTATAATACCATTTTCTGCTTCAGAGAAGAGTTCCATTTTGGAAATCACATATTAGCCATAAAGATGGGAGTGGAATTTATAATTTCCATAAAAATCAACAGAACAGATAAGATGGTGACTTAATGTGATATTCAGAAATGCCTAATTTTTTACAGCTCTGTTGAAGTATTAGTCAGTGGTTTCGGGTGAAAAGGCTTTCTCTTTCTTCCAGTGGTGACTAGATTCCTTGTGCAAAACTTAATTCATCTTGGGAGGTCTAATTTTACCCAGGATTCACAATTTCTTAATGGTGCAATGTACAGGTATAAATATTGTTTTATATTCTCAGTGGATAATGAAATATGAAAAAAAATCATCATAATGTGTTACAATCCCAAGCAGTGTTCAATAGTATTTGCCATATCAGTGAAGAGTGTAGTTTTTTTTCCTAATGCAGACTTTATACCTGTTCCATGAATTGATTTTAAGACAGAAATGAGACAGATAAAAACTAGTGTATATTTTGTATGTTTAAAATTTAGACCACCTGCAAGAGATGTAGTTATATTCCTTGCTCGTAGTTGAGCTTTATACAACTACTTGTTATCAGGAAGATAGTAAACATTTTCACCTCAAAGTCTGTGTCTGTGACATGCACAGATATGCATTTCTGATGGAAAAATTGTTGATGGGGTTCTGAGGGTGAACCTTTTTTAGCGGAAGAATTAAAGTACATAGCATTTAGCTTTTAGCTTTGCTGGGTTGGTGAACAATAAATGCAGAGAGCAATTAGTCAAAACTATAGTTCTGAATAAATTTACCAAGGAGTTTGGGCTAAATCTGATTTGATGTTTTCTTCAAATTTTAGTTGATCAGGATATGCTTTAAGTGTCTTTTAACAGTTCACTTGTTTGTTTCATCTTTGTAATGTAGCAGATACTTGATTTGACTTCACTTGCTCCTTACACTTGTGGTTAGATCATTATAAAAGTGATCATGAAGTCTGTATAGCAGTTGTGAGTTACCTGCTGAGAGATGACATGCGGCATACATAACACGATGAACTTTGGGTGTGGACCTTCATGGTGAGTGAGCAGTATGAAGGAGCTGGTGTCTCTTTCAGGAAGGTCTCCATACAGTACAGATAGACCATCAGAGGTCTCACACACTTGTTTGCACACCTAGATTTTTGCTGTTTCCAGCAAGGATGAAGCCAGGCTGGGATTCTTCAGTACAGAATACTGTTAAATTTTGGACGGTATTAAAAGTCCTCAGAAATGTTGAATTGTGCCCTGGTATTTGAGTAGGTGTTGCACAAGACTTGGGTCTGTGAAATGTGTGAGCTCATTTCCTCATAGCGAAAGTTCTCCCATTTATTTGCTATTTCACAACATATATAATCAGCTCTTTGTAATAATAATGTAATAATGAAGGCATTTTTGGTTGATGGTTCAAAGAACCTACTGACTGTGTCTTCATAAGTCATTCTGAGAAAACTCAGCCTAAACTGATTTCAGAAACACTGCTTGTTCAAGGTCCCTGAAAATTTAAGAAATGCTGTTCTGCTTTTAGTGTTATCTAATGTGATACTTTAAAAGATACTTTTCTTTAAAAAGATTACTAATTTCCCTGGAATCTGCTGGTACATGAAAATGTGGTTTGGGACAGATGCATAACCTGGCACTGCTTAATCTATTCAAGAAAATAGTTCTGGTTTTGCATAGAGATTTGCTTTGCAGAGTTAGGGTAATAGTTTTCCTCTTGGATTTTCTGCTTTTATGCGCTTACTGTTAAACATAAAACCATTTCCTCTCTGTCTCTGAAACCATTTATTGTCTTTTCATTAGTAAAGCTAATTCACACCTTTGAGTCTTTTTCTCTGTTCTTTGACACTGAGTTGTCCCATTTTGCGTTTTTCAAGGGAGGCAGAAATTGAGCCTGCTGAGGTGCAAGTCAGCTGAGGAAACATTTTGTGCACAACACTGACACTTCCATCTATTAATAAATGAAACTTTCAAGTAAATTGAGACCTTTTAACATTAAGTCCACTCTAGTTTGTTTCAGATTACACTAAGGAGTGGTTTAACTCATCTTTTTTCAAGAATATTTGCTGGACATAAAAATACTTCTGTTGTCCTTCGGTGGTCCTATTCCCATACTTTCAGGTTAAATATGCTTTGTTCGTCTCAAGATGAATATGAAATAGAATGTAAGGGGAAATGGTTTCTTTACTGCCATGTTTGAAAAAAATACTCTTTCAGAAAAAGTAGAAGTTGCTTCAGGCTTCCCAGATAGCATAAACTATTTGCCTCTCAGAAATTGACAAACAGCTGATTTTCTATTTGTTTGATTCTCTTGCGGTGTCACCAGCTTGTTTTGCATTATGAGATTCTTATTTGAAATGTTTCTGTGAAACTTTCCCTTCTTTGTTTTGGTTCTTCTCTTCAATTACTTAGGTATAAGTGTCACCCGTTCCCAATCCCTGATAAACCTTCCTTAGGAATGAATCCTGTGAAAAATAATTTGAGATAATTTTCTGTTTTCTCGAAGATATAAATTCCTTGTCAATATGCTCATGTTTTGACCCTGTTATTGCTATCAGTGTAATGCATTTTCTTCTCTCAGAAAGAAATGCATTAGATGGATTAGCAAAGGACTAAAAATATCTTTGCTTAACCACCAAATTATATAACCATCTGATTTCTGTTGTCTGCTGGTCTCATGCTGTGGTACAGTTTAGAAATCTACATTTTACAACTTACATCAAGTGAAAAAAGTTTTTAATTAACATTATATCTTCTTTCAGACTATTAAATATATCTTCTTTTTAGACATCATGCTTTATTCAAAAGGTTAAAAGTAGAGTTTACTGAAAGCTTTTGATAACTGCTCACTTCAAAATTTGACAATGATGCTACTTTTACACCATATATTTCTTCTATTTTTTGACCACTCTGGGGTGGTATGTCTGATATTTGCTTTGGGTCTGTTGCTTGTTTTGGCAGAGGGGTATTTTTAAATGAATAGTAATTTATGTCAGATGCCCTACTGAGGGCCATGGTACTCTGAAAAATAGGATGAGTAGCTTTTCTAGAAAGTTCTTTATGTATGTGAGAGAAGATTTGATCACCATGACCCAGTTTAAAACTAAATGTCACCTTGTTCTGCACTTGCTGTATCATGTGTAATAAAAGGTTTTCGAGAGCTAATCTATCCCAGAGACCCCTGTAAGGAGAAAGCAAGACTGAAATTATTAATCTTCCCTTACATGATATATATTTTTGTAATATATCCAGTATTTTCCTCTAAATTTACTATGAAGGTCTAAAGTGATTTATTTTTTAGTTTGCTATTGCAGCATTTGACTGTGCAAGTAGTACTAGTAGTAAGTTGATGCTGTAACTCAGTTTGCAGCAGTGAATGAACAAAAAAGAGGCCCAATTAAAGCATGTAGATAACTGACTGAAATGCTCACCATAAATGTTGGTGATGAGACAACTTTGTTTGATGGCAGTATTTTCTTTCTCTGTGTCCAAAAGATCATTTTGTATGCAGTGGAGCTGTTGCCTGTGTTCCCTGCAAAAGGGCTGAAAGGTTTTGTTCCTTGTGAATGCGACAAGTCTACTTGTATCCTAAGGTCAACCAAGTGTCACCTTGGTCTGCAGTTACATCCTTTCCTGCTGTTTGTTTTTCTATTGTGTAGCTTTAATTGAAAAGAAAAAAAAAGCTTGAATGCATGAAAAAAGGAAATGATGCCATCAGAGCAATCACTTTGGATCTAAGGGAAAAGACTCCACATATAATCAGCTGGCTAAAGGGCATGAGAACATCCTCAAAGGTAATTGGGCACCTTTTGTTGAAGTACTCTGATATATGCCATTAACTTGTTGAGTGTTGCTCAGAAAGAATGCCTTTAGACAGAGGCATGTTACTGGGCCTTTGTTCAGTGCCAAAAGCTGCAGTCATCACAGTGTACGGCATCATCTTAAAGCTGGCCCTGTTCATGTACTGCTTCTGGAAGAGTATGTACACAGCAGGTTCAAACTTTTCATGGTCTGTTTTTTGTGCTCTCACCCATGATGTCCTTTACAAGTGAGTAGGAGAAATGTATGGCTCTTTCAGATCCTTCTCTGAATGACTTCATACCTGCAGTAGTTTTTCTTCTAGAGTATGACTAGAGACCTGAAAATGATACCGGTTGTTTCTGATGGGTCAACTTCATATTGCTCTTCTATTTGTTTTTACTCCATTCTGTCTGCAATATTTGTCTCCACATGTTCCATCTCATCTTTTAAATTGCATAGACTCTAGAGTCTTTTCATCATACATGTTTTAAATCACTGAAATGATGGAACTTAGTCTACTTGTGATCATGCAAGTATTAGCATAAATGTATTCACTAATAATAAGAGGAGCAATGAAAAGATGATTTCCTGTAGAGGTTTTTTGGAACACTGTTGTTTTGTTTTACTTCAGTAATACTGTCTTTAGAAGCATAATGCTGGTAAGAGTAAACAAGTTGGTTGCAGATTTTTTTTTCTCTCACTTTTCCCCACGACTTACCAGGAAAGAAATTACAGATTTCTAGTCTTAAGGTCTCTAGTTTCTTCTCGAAAGGAAATAATTAGCCACACCCCATGGATGTTGTGATGTATGCAATTGCTTCTAGCCACTAGAGAGAATGGTATGGAGGCACTGTTTTGGTCTCTTCTGTCTTTCTGCTGCTGAAATATGTATTTATGCCAAAGAAAATGGGCACAGATTTTATAACAAAAACCCCCAAATTTAGATGAGAGCATTATGTTGAATCTAGTGAATAAAGCAGGGATTTTCAACAGTGAGCATATTACAGTGAAAGCCCTACATTCTTCAATAGCACAAACATGGAAAGACTGACATGATTCAGATTATAGTATTTCTGAGTGAAAGCACAGGAGGTTTTTAATAGGGGGATCCTTGCAAACATAGCTGTGTATTCATAACATTAATATGAGAATATCATTTTCTTATTAAATTGATCTGAAACAGACAACCAGAAGGGCGATAATATTGTGGGATTTTAATATGAAAATATGCAAATGTTTTCATATTATAATTTGAAATCACTTACCCTTTCATGACCCTGAAGGATACTTTAAAGTGTACTTTATTAACTCTGAAGGGTAGTTATGAAATAAAATTCTAGTGCAACTATAGTAGTAATGTAAGATGTTTGTTTTTTGTTGTGCCTGTCATTCTGAAGGAATGTGGTGACATTTCATGCTCTGATCAACAACTTCTCATAGCTGTTCCTTGGCAGATTCTGAAATGAAGAGAAGCTGGAAAGGAGTGTGCAGCTTGCTGCTCAATAGATAAAAGGAGAAAATTGGTCAAGACTTGAAAACATTCACCTTACTATTAAAATACTTCCCGTGATGTTAGTTTCTTTAGGAGCAGATAAAGCATCCCTCTCTAATCAAAGAGCTGACAAATGGCTTATAATCCATTTGCTTTCGACTTTACTTACTCCTGGTACTTTACTTACTCCTGTTGCTTTGGAGGATAAAAGTGTGAGCTAATTGTGGCTTTTAATTTATCCTTTACATAGGCTGCTGAAATAGGAAAGGTTGGCCATGCTGACATCAACAGCCGAACTCCCACTGGTTCCAGTGATAGCAGGATATCACTGATGGAACAGTGCTCTTTATGAGCTGCATGTTTTGTGGGAGTCACAGGCAGTTGAAAGGCCGAAGTCAAGATACTAGAAGTTTCCAACTGGATCAGGAAGGGATAATCAAATAAAGACAGTTCAGTTACCACTGAAGGAAACTTTTAGGTTCTCAGTATGCTGTCCACTTCTCCTAATTTCCAGAAAAACTAAAATTCAATTCTTTTATGGATTCCGGGAACTAATGGTACCTTCTGAGATTCAGTCTTTTCCCTCTGCAAATAATGAAGCTTCTGTAATGAATCCATATGTCACACATGTTCTGTCTGCTGTTACTCATGCTGAATGCTATCCTGTTCTGCATACTGTCCTCAAAACCTGAGATTAGAGTATGGTACAGCTCAATATGAATAGGGGTGACAGAATTTATTCTAGAAAGACATGTTAGCTCACTTGCTGAGGAAATCCGTATTTCTGGAAATGAGGTGAGGGTTTGCTCTGAAAACCGGGAATATAGCTTTGTGCTTTGTTGCTCTATTAATGAAACTGATTTCTGCATTTACATACATGTAAGAAATACTGCTAACAGATTACATGGCTTGCTGTGGAAATAGCTAATTATAGAGGTTACTGCTTCTTTATTCTTCTTGAAGTATGGCTTCTTGTGTGTTGCAAAGATCCTCAGTGTACTAGCTAACCAGGTAAAAGCATCTTATGTGAGTGAGGTTTAACAGAGTTTTAATCATGATTTGTTTTCCTCAGCTTTACTTGTTCAGCCCCTTTTCTGGAAGGTCATTTAGGCAGTGGTGCCAGACTTCCCTGGCTAGATGCATGGGGTTATTCACCTAGTGGCAGGGAAAGCTAGGTGGCTGATTGCATGTGCAGTACATCAGAGGCTTCCAAGGAGAAGAGGGTGTTGAAGCCATTCAGACAGCTGGCTCCCGGCTGTGCTTTTCCCCAAAGGATCTTTAGAAGCGGGTGTGGAATGTGCTGTGAAATTCTGGTAGGGGCAGCCCGACAGCCTTGTGGTAGAGGCAGCAGCTTTGAGAAGGACAATGATCAGGAGCGGGCTGCTATTACTTCCAGAGTGATTTAGTTGGCAGTCCATCTGTGCTGCTCCTCCTCAAGTATTTGTCCAGTCAAAAGCCAGCCCTGGGTTTGGTGAATTGGCCTAGTGAGCTACATACGCTCCCAGGCCACAGGCAGGGTGTTCATGCAATGGATCTGATGTACGACAGAACTTGGTTTATGTGAGTTTGCTTTCCAAGCATGACATAAACTTCAGTGTGACCTTTCAGCAAGAGTTACAGTGGGGTGCCATGTTAGAAATATCTGACCTGGGAACAAGTACTCCTTCAGGCTTGCATGAAAGAGAGGCCAGAGGGATGTGGTGAGTGTATAAGCACAGGTTTTTGTTGTATGTCAAGCCCGTGCACCAACTCTCTGTGTGTACCAAGAACAGTGCAGCCTAGTGTAGATGACCTGCTCTAAGGATAAAATCTTGTGAAGACTGCTGTTCATCTGCAGCATTGAAGGCCTTCTCTAAAAAAAGCAGGATATTAACTGAGTGCTTTAGCCAACACAGTTGTACATTGGCATTGTACAATGCAGATTGAGTTTTAATAGAATATATTGTCATTGTTCCAAAGGAAGATAAATATGTGACATTGACTGGATCTCCTGTATTCAAGAGCGGACCTTTTGGCAGTAGCAGTGAAATAATATACAGCACAATCTTGTTAATTCACGCTAATGACTTAGAAGACCCGTCGCAGATTACTTGATTTTACAACTTAGCAAGTAGGTGAAACATGATGACAAAACTTCAGGGATGCACACTTTAACAGTGTGTGCTCTGCTAATTTACCTCTATAGTAGCAGTTATGCTGTGAATATATTTGTAATAGATGAGTTAATGGACAGTAGTACTGTTAGTTAAAGCAGTGATGATTTAGAAATGACACATTTACAGAAATGACACTGTAGTACAGCAGCCTATTATTAAATAGTTTCAGTGAAACATGACTGATCTACTAGTTCTGCGAGTGTAAGGCCACTGAAATAGTTCTGAAAGTAACAGATGTTGGCTTTTAATATTAATAAAAATGTTCTCTCCTCAAATGTGTCATATCATTTAGAATAAATGTAGCTAAAGTTACTTGGGAAAAGAGTTATCCTATCACAGTAATAGTATACAGGTATATACGTAAATAAAAAGTTCATAAAAATTTTTATCTTCAGGTTGAATTACTTCTAGAGACCTAAGCCTATGCTAGCCTATGCTCATTCTTAAAATAGTAATTCTGAAACACCAGGCTCATGGAACCTCACATATGTTCCAGTAAATTTCTTAGTCTTCAAAATACAGAGTAACTGTCTCCATTATGAAAAAGTCTGCAATTTTTTTCTGGCCATTCTATTTCAGTCTACATCATGTTCTACTTAAGTTGTATTAAGAATGCAGTTTTGTTACTGGCGTGTATTCTCAAATGAGAAAATAAGACTTTTCCAGTATGCCTTAGAAAATGACACTAAGCCATTCAATATTTGTTATGCTCTCAGTAAAAGAAGGAGCTGAAGTCTGTACTGGAATCATCATATACACTTGTTACTGTGCATTGGTGTGTCAGCAGAGAAGTCTGACTAAATAAGGCAATGCATGAGTAGAGCTTATCAGCCTTTGACAGGAATATAGTCCACGAACAGCTGATACAGTAGCCCATCTTTTCTGTGCTATCATCGTCTTTCTACATGGCACCCAGATGTACATTTATCATCTGCTTGGTTGCTGATAGCACTCAAAACAGCCCTCCACCTTTTCTTTTTTAGTGTATGCTCAAAGTAATACAAGTGAGCTGAAACCCTTAGAAAGCTAAATATTTTGTATTTACATAAAAACGTATGTGAAGCTGTCAGCTTTCAAACTTGCGAAGTACACTGTGCCTTCTGCTTCTTTTCCCACCAGATAGTGTAGAGTATTGTGAATATTGTTTGGTAATATAAATAAAAAATAGGAAACTACATGGATTTTTGTGTCCTTATGGTACTGCTGTATGCTAAGAGATGCATGTGTAAAGTATCCATAACTTCATGAAAGCAAGTTGTGACTGATGGTGCCTTCTTCACTCCGAGGGTCTGATACTGCTCAAATGAGTGCCTAAGCTCCCAGTGATCTTTCTGGGAATAATGTTGCACCTTGAATGTTCATAGGTTCATATTAAAAAATATCCAGAGTAAAATACCGTAAGACTGTTTCAGTATCATTTTTTCTGTTTTGCTGAGCGTGGTTGTCAGACTTTGTCCCTGTGCTGTGCAAGAGTTTAGTATCTGGCAGTTTTATCCATAAAGTTACTAGGCCAGTAAATACATTTTAAGATTTGTTAGCACCTGACCTGCTACAGAATGTCCCAGAACAGTCAAACTGGTGACCTGCAAATGTGTTTTGATGCTGGGAGTGGATGTAAATGTGTTTGCATGTGTGACCTTTTTCTAAGAGATTTCTGAAAAATATCAGACATTAAATTCTTATTCCTTACTATGAAGACCAGTCAGTGATTTGAGAGTTCCTCCTTTTCTTGCAAATTCAAATAATTAAACTGCAAGACCAAAGCTGTTGAATTTCTGGCAAAAGTGTCTGTTAAAAAGGTGATCAATACGTTTTTTATCAATCATGAATTTAAGAGCAATAGTGAAAAACCCTCTTGATTTCTCTATAGCACACTTTTAATTTTGTGTTCCTACTGACTGTCATTCTGTTCTATCTTCTCAAGTCAAGCAAAAAGGCAGAAAGGGATGGATGGATGGATGGATGGACTATCATCTTTATTTGTGACACTGATTTGAATCTTTCTACATTAATCCTTTTACACCTGCCTTTCAAATGTCTACCTCAAATTGCTTTTTGCACATTCAGCTAAAAATAGACTTGATAAATTACAGTTATTCTGATTTTTCTGTAAATGCAAAACAGGATTTATAAATTTCTCCATATAAAATCTGATCCAGTGTACTTCTGCCTTCTTACCATATATTTGTATGTACTTTCTACCACCCAGTACTCTACTTTGGCAACTCAATAACTTGCTTATTTGTTTTTCCATATTCTTCCATGACTTTTTCCCTGTTTTCACAACAGCATCCATCAGTATTCCCCCCCTCCTTGTCCTCTGTACAGGAATCATGCTGAGGCATGGAGAGTGCTTTGCCTCATTCTGAGAGCATTCTGAAGGTTCCGGGTTTGTTTTGTGGGAATCTCACATTCTGTTTAAGTGTTCAACATACTGTATACTCAGAGATTAGAGCATATGATCAGAGAAAGACTAAAATTCCCACAGCAGTTTAGGGACAAGTTTTCTGGTAGCAGTCCTGGAAAAGCGTAACAGATAAATCTGAAAAGAAAGACAGTGAGGCTTTTTTGGTTTTGGTTTGTTCTTCCTGCTATCTCTTCCCTAAGCTTGGAATGAAGAATCAAGTTTCTTTCCTTCAAAATTTACTTTCCAGTCAGGACAAAGAAAGGACTTGCAACTCTGCCATGGGGAGAATGCTTACCTCTTGTACTCTCTAGCAGGGTATGTGCTCAAAGTATTCGTTTCTTGCACACCACTTAGTGTCACAAAAATACAATATGCCATTTCCTAATCAGGGGCTGTGCTTGTAAATCCTATTGGCACAGCGAGCACTCTTCCGAAGTTGGTTGTTTTCAAAGTGTCTTTTCTTCTTGCCCAATGCAATGTTTTAAAAAACCAAACCCTGCAATTTTAGCTGAGATCCATCTTCTTCAGTTCAGTAAGCTGGCTTAAATGCCCTAATGTGAGTTCACACATCAGTAGCATTGTTGTATGCAATATAAGTATCAGAGATGTCATTCTGTGCTCTGAGTCCATCTCTGATAATGGTCCTGAGAGAATAAGCAGCTCACTGGGATGTTTGCCATTAGAGCATGTTGGGAAGGTTCACAGGAGATGCAGTGTAATGGACTGTTTTTGTGTGTGTAATAGCTCCCTTCCAAAATAAGAGTACTTCTACAGTGCAAGTAAGGACACTTTCAGGCTGCCTTTTTGACACTTCCCTGCTGTGCCCAAAATACTCCATTAGTTTTCTGGAGTGTGTCTATCATACACCTATGTGATCTGTATGGAAAGAAATATGATGTGTCCAGAGAAACAGAGAAAGCTGTGCAGCCCTGAATTTAACTACCATGACTATGCAGACAAGCACAATAAAGCTATTAAAATTCTTTAGTCATTCAGGGCTACTTGATTTTGAGGAATTTTATTAATTACTTTCATCTTTTCAATTTCTATTTTAATGCATTTTAATTGTTGTAATCATACTAATTATGTAGACTTAAAATTTCATGTTTTCTAGTTCTTTTAAACATACTCTGCTCTTTATAAATATTTTATTATGTTTTCATAGCACACAAATTTAATGAAGTATGTATCAGTTAAAAAAAGCTTGAAGCAGTCCAGGGCTCTACAAAACAGGCCTTGTAGCACCTGAATATGTAACAGCAAGTGTTTGGCAAGCTATACTACTATATTATGTATTATTAATTATACATTATTGAGGAAAATACATGTTGATAGATATTGAACTTGAACTTTTAAGAAATGACTCATTTAATAGCAGTCTTTTTAATTGCTAAATGAGACAACATGATTAGCCTTTGTAGAAGTTCAGTTAATGTCTACACTGAAGTTAAGAAATGCATCAACTTTGCCTGTGGGCTGGTTACAAATTTTCAACCTGTGTCAACTTCCATTTCATGGTAGGTGTATTTGGCATACATCAGGAACTCTTTATAAAGAGTTTACATTTAGTGTATTTTAGAGATGTATTCTCTCTGGTTTTATGCTGAACAGTAACTCAAAAAATAAGTGCCTCTGAGAAGGGAGTTTAGTCATCAGAGATAGTCAACCAGACCCGACCCCCACAATCATATTTTCTTAGTAATAATTACTTCAGGTTTAAATTTAAATATTTTGACTAAAAAGCCAAATGCATATATTGGAAAATATCCATGAATTATTTAATCTTAAAAAAATGCAAACCAAAAAAACCCAAAGAAGCCAACTTTCAGGCCTTCTGCTGGGAAGTTTAGAATTTGAAAGTTAGCAGCAGAGAAAGATGCCCATAAAATTACAGGTTTTAACTGTGGAAAGACATTTTTATGCTGAGATGAAACACTTAACTTTGCTATGATGAGATTAGATTTTCAAACTATTAAAGTTTATTCTCTCCTTTTATATGGTTACTATATAAATGTGTAACTTCCAGAGAGCTATAAATTTTGGCTTTTCTTAGGAGAGTCTAACTTTATTGTTAATTAACTGATTTATCTTTTGGATCACATTATACATTAACAAAGTGAATTCCCACATGTGTAATAGATAATCTGTTCAGAATTTTCTTCATTACATTGCAGTGTTTACTGCTCATCCTGCAACTCCAGAAGCAGAGAGTCTGATATATAGATGTAATGTCATCTTCTTAAAATGAGTGTTTTGAAGGCTTTCATTCTGAAATCTATTATAAAAAGTTGATTAATATTTTTGAAACATTAGTTCACATTCCTGTATGGTTTTGGATAGAACAAATAAAGTATGGGAAATAAACTTTCTTTCAATACACTTTACCAGCTGCTCATGGACAATATTAGAATCATAAAATGATTTGGGTTGGCATGGACCTTAAAGATCATGTAGTTCAATCCACGTGCCATGGGCAGGGAGACCTTCCACTAGACCAGGTTGCTTAGAGCTCCCTTCAGCCTGGCCTTGAACACTTTCAGGGATGGGACATCCCCAACTTCCCTGGGCAACCTGTTCTGGTGCTTCACTGAGCACTGAATTCTCAGAATTCACTGGGCACTGAATTCTCTGAGTAGAGAATTTCTTGATATCTAATTTAAATCTGCCCTCTTTAAATTTAAAGCCATTCCTCCTTGTCCTATCACTATCTGCTGGATATAAAGTCCCTCTTCCTCCTTGCTACGAGCCGCCTTAAAGGCTCTGGGAGGCCACAATGATGTCTCCTCAAAACTTTCTCCAGGTTGAACAGCCACATCTCTCTCAGCCTGTCTTTGTAGGAAAGATGCTCCAGCCCTCTGATGGTCTTCGTGGACCATTACTGTCCCTAATAAAACTTCCAAGCTTTTGATGGATGCAGTTTTCAGGTTGTAAGCACACATTCTGGTTCAGGGCACCAAGGGCTTTCTCAGAGGTTCCCAAGTGCTACTTTGTCTACTGACATGTCCTGTTGCATGTATTGAAAGCTATAGTAAAGGAGAGGGACAGGTCCTATGTGTATAGTCTGTGTAATAAAGAGGTTGAGGTCTGTTTTTTCTGAGTAAATATGTACTTTTCTAAACATGAAATTACTCCAAATGTATGGTGACTTACTGTTTTCTCCTACAAATTGGCTTAATTTGAAATATTTTGTCTGTTTCTGCTAAAGCTGAAATTACCAGAAGAAATCCCATTGCTTTTGATGAAAGCGATAAAAATATCAAGCTTCTATAATTATTTGTCTTCCTTGGTATAGTTTATACTGAGGGGCGAACATTCCAGTATTTTCTCTAAGGACTTCAAAGGAAGATTATTAAGAAGCTTGGGTAGTTCTTTGAAATGGATGTGGGAGAGGTAATCTCTGTGAGGAGCCTATTCCTCCTAAGAGAAAGAGTAATCTCCTTCGCCATGAAAAGTATGTGAGGTTTGTAAGGGTTGTCTGTAGTGTGCCAGTATGAACTTTTTCTTTCCTATGCACAAGTTATAATATGCTAAGCAAATATTTATTAACAGACCTTTCAGAGGCTGTGCCATGTCAGCAACTGCACATCCTGGGTAACCAGGAAGCTTAGTTGCTTCCTGCCTCTCTCACAAATACCACCTTCGTTGCCTCATTGTATCCTAACACCACACATTAGCTCTTTGCTTTCACTTACAACAAATAAACTGTAATTACACATACTGATATTCATAATCTGGTCCTTGTCTCTAATTCTTTCCCTGTGTCTCTGGGAATTTTTTTTCAGCACTTAAACAGCCACAGCACCATCTCGCAGTTAGGCTTCTCAGAAGCACAGAACGCACGAGGTTGGAAGGGACCCAGAAAGATCATTGAGTCCAATTCCTGGCCCTGCACTGAACAGCCCCAAGAGTCCTGACAGCATTTTCCAAACACTGCTTGAACTCTTGTTGAGCTCAGTGTTTGATCACTTCCCTGGGGAGCCTGTTGCAGTGCCCAACTCCACTCTGGGGGAAGAACGTTTTTCTAACCTAAAACTCTCCTTACACAGCTTCAGGCCATTCCCTGGGCTCCTGTCACTGGTCACCACAGAGAAGAGATCAGTGCCTGCCCCTCCTCTTCCTTTCACAAGGAACCTGTAGACTGCAATGAGGTCTCCCCTCACTGTCCTCTTCACCAGGCTGAACAGACCAAGTGACTTGTGGCTTTGTTAGTTGCTGCTGGATTTTGGCTAATCATATAACAAATTATTGTAGGGTTTTTTTGCTTCTCTGCCCTGGCATTTCCCACAAATGCAAAAGCTTATTTATAATTATTTCTTTACCATTGTTTAGTCCAGTGCCTTTTTCTATAATGTAATGTGTTTGAGAATGACCTTTCCTTAATGGAGCCTTACTGCCTTACCTGTCTTTTGTAGTCCCTTCCAGTCTTGGTGTGTGGTGGCTGGCTATTTTGCAAGCTGTCTCAGTTGTAGAAATTTTAAATAACCAGGGTAACTGGGGAGATGCTTGCTTGTGTTTTCCTGAATTTTTTCATTTTTATGGATTTGTTGCATTGTCGTTCTATGTTTCTGTCACTATTTCTGTTGGCTTATTTGTAGGCCTTGGTAAGATGGGTACTGCAGTGTGCACCTGTTCCTCTAAATCTTTCTCCTCTTTTGCATCTTGTCCTTTCTTGAAAATGCAGGGTGAGAAGAGGTGAGAGAAAGAAGACCTGCCAAAGGAATTTCTCTTTCAGTGTTGTATTTCACTTTCAAGTTTTTACCTTTGTCGCTGTAAGATCATGTGCCGAAGTCTTGGCGATGCAATAGCTTGAAGTTGTTAAGAATATACTTGGGAGTGGGGGTGACCATTCAGCCTGTCTGCAGCTGCCTCCTCAGTGTCCTTGAACAAGAGGGCTTAGGAGTAGGCTGAAGGGATTGTCTTGCTGATAGCAGCCCACTCCTGACTTCCAAGGGTTTTCAAACACAGCTGAGAGTGGGTAGGGATTTACTGGGTGGAAATAATGTGGATGGGACCCATCAGATTGGATGATATATACGTTTTTCAGTGACTATCTCTGTCTATCTAGCAATGTAGTAAAATGAGGAACCACTAGTGCCAGGTGCCTTGGTGGCATGGTCCCTGCCCTGCCATGGTGGGACATGCTGTTAGTCCATGGCAGACACAGTTATTTAGCAGCAATAGGAGAGCAGGGAAGGCATTTTTCTCCGCTTTTCCATTCTCTGATTTCCTGAGTATCAAGTGGTGGGCAGCAGGTTGTTGCCAAGCAGGAAGGAGCTTGCATCTGCACACACAGAGGAAGCCCTGCTGTGTCCTCAGGCCAGTGCCATATCATGCCTGAACCGTGCCTGTGCTGATCTAACCAAAAATGGGCTTCAGGTATAAGTGATGTGGCTGTGTTTATTGTGGAAGAGCTCAGCTATTATGCTGCAGCCATATCTCTATCTACAGTTCTGGATATTTGAGTGCTGTGGCAGATAATGAGTTATTTGCATGCGGTTTTTGTGTGACAGTGTGAGCACCGTTATCCCTTTACCCTGGGGGTGCTTTTATGCAGCCATGCTACTGACACTCATGAGTGCTTTATGTTGGCTCTTTTATGTAGTGTTTTTTGTAGTGTTTTCACTAGCTTTTGAAAGTGATTAAACCCTTTGTACATTAATATCTCCTTTATGTTTCTGACATAGTATTGCTAGCTAGCTTTTTTTTTCTGCTTTCACTGAAGGCACTTTGATCATCAGGACTAGTCTGGCACCTCCTTCTTGTAGGGAGAGTGCTTTAAGAAATCCTTTACAATTTTTGCTGTTCTTGGCTGCATCATTCCTGACTCCTCTGAGCTGTCTTCAGAGTAATTAACTGACTCTCACAGATTTGCATTCTCCTGTAACTGAATTTAGACTTTTACATCCTGTGTGTTGTAGGTAAAATTTAAAGACTTGTTTTTCCACTTCTGGATCATTTCTAGGTAAAGCTTTTTCTGTCAAAAGCTTTACTGTTCTGGACACACCCTCTGGTATATAGGTAGTGCAGATTCAAACTGGAAGCAGGCGCCCACAATTAATGTTTTACACTTCCTGAGTTGGTGTCCTAATTATCAGCAGAGACACAAAGGATGTGGGGACTACAAACTCTGCCTTTGGCAATGTTTTCTGAATGCTGACCATAAGCCACTCATCTCTATTTAAATGCATGAATTTAGAGCTTAAATTCTTGAAAATTTTTATGGCCTGAAACTCATTATCACAGAGCTGCATAAGTACAGATGAGAGAATGTATTTTGAAAATGTCTCTGAGAATTTCCTTTAGGCAAGTTGAATTTTCCTAGTGCTTAAAGTGCTGCCCGGTACCTAATCTGTATGTCGGATTCTCCTCCATTCACTCTGAGAGGATATAAGTATTATTTCTAAGCATTAGGATTTTTACTCCTCGTATCTAAACACAGCATTGTTGAGCTTCATAATGCTTTGCTTCTGATCCTGTGCAGTGTAAAATGAGAGCAGCTGAAATATCTGTTTTACCAAGGCACTTTGAGGATAGATAAAGTATGCATGCTGCAGAGATGGGGTAAAAATCTCATCTAATGAGTGGGTGAACGAATTTAGTGCCTGCCTCTAAGGCTGAGTACCCAACACAGCTAATGAAGACTCCAGTGTCATTCAGTTTGCTTCAGTGGCTGCTGAAAAGTTCATTCCTCGCTGTGCTGTTTTCATCTTATATATCTGAACAATATGGACAACACTGAAGATGACTGAGGTAAACTTCAAGGTGAGGCAAGTTACAGGTGTTGAGGGATTCTTGTGTGTGTGGAGAAGAGTGTTGGAGCAGACACAGGAAAAACGATTAAAGTGTATTTCATTTATACACATTCTTTCTATATCACATGACAACTCCAAGTAGGGGTAGGAAAGCACATTTAAATCATCTTTTTTAAATTATCCAGAGCAGTAATAGATAATGTTATGTTGGTTGGTACATATGGATTCTGTATTTCTTTTACCCAAAAGGTTTATTTTAAAATAAGTTAATGTAATTCAGGTTTTCTTTTAATACATGAATGACATTGCTAAAACCAAGCAGTTTATATTTTTGATTCTCTACTTCATTGGGATGTTTTATTCTTCAGAGAGACAAGCTTTTCCATGACAGCTTATGTTACTAAGAAGAATTTTTAATTAAAATCATCATTATATTTTTTACTGATACTGGATTTCTTGTCTTTTCCAATAGGACTGACATATGATGTTTTATGTAATGCTGTAGTACTATATAATAGAATTTTCACTGCATCTTTTACTGAAAGAACCGAATAAGTCACTGTACTTGAGAATTTTGAACCAATCCTGTTTACATGTGCAAGTAGGAAGAAATGATGCACCCTTCCCCCTTCATTGTTAAGTGGTAAATTGTTGCTATGGTGATCATTCTTTCCATCTCATCAGCTATAACCTGGTTTTCCACATCAACTGAATAGCTTCAAGCAATGCATGATCTTTATTTTTTATATATATATATCAGTTAATATTGTTTTGCCACATAGTTATTGTCTTGGGACTTACCATCAGCATCAAGATGCAGTGAATGCAAGATAGTTCTAATTTTGTTGTATATAAATCTGTGTACTCATTAAAACAATCCTCATGTAGCTGCCAAGAACTTTTAAGTACATTTATTAAAGGAAGCTTATTTTTGATGTGTACAGTTGATTATTTTCCTTTCATTATTCAGAGTTTATAGGCTTCAGTAGTAAATATGTGGAAAATTTGTTAAATCTCTGAATAATATCTCCGTTAAGTAATGAGTTGTTTGTTATCTAAGGTGATGGAAACAGCATAGTTGTAGTAAAATTTCACAGAGCAGTTTTATTTTCTTGCTGTGAGAACTGGTACATATGAATTAAATTCAGAGAGATGCCTGCACTGGGGTGAGAGTAAGCCAGGTGAGCTGTTGCAGAGTCACCAAAGATAAAAATGGATTAATATGGTCTGTATGGGGTCCTATGCCTATACACAACAGATTTGTGTCAAGAGAAAGGGAAAAATGAGTATGTGGGCCATCACAATATTGCCTTGAAGCCAGATGTCCCTTCCCTTGTCCCCAGTACCAGGTTTTTCAAGAAATGGGCAAGCTTTATGTTATGGGAAGCTTTGAAGCCATAAGTAGGGCACTGGTGTATAGAATGATAAATGTGAATCTTACAATAACCTCTTTGAACTTAGCTTAATGCTTTTAAAAGACTGTTTGTCTAAACTTATTCATTTATTGCTCATTACAGTCAGTCTTTCCTTTTCTTCAAAGATGTCAAGCTCTTAAAAATGTGACCATATTGTGTCCTGCATTTGTAGACAGCATATGAACAACTCTTGTGTTTCTGATTTTACTCATGTTCTAGTTTTTGGTAGGGTTTTTTTGTTTGTTTGTTTTGGGGTTGTTTTTTTTGTGCAAACATTTTCCTCTGCTTTTCATCTGCATCACTTGTGCCTGTTTCAAGTTGTTTTTCCTGATCAGTAAAGCAGCAAGATCATATTTTGTCTCAAGTGAAATTTTATATTTATTACTGGGTTTGAGGGTCCCCAAGAGGCCCTGAACAGCAAAGTGTTTGAGTATATAATATCATGTTAAATGATTCTTAATTATCTTATATGAAAATGCAAGTAGAATCTTAGTTTCTCTCCTAGTGGTCTTCTTGGATTCCCTGTAGGAGAGTGTTTTTCATGTCTCAAAATACTGTGCTGCCATAGGCAAACTTCTATTAGATGTTCCCGACCTATGTTTGCAGTGAGGGATGTTTTGCTAAAGAATGTCAAAGATCATCTCTCAGTAGATCAGCCTCTTCAAGGATATGGTGAGAGTTATAGTATAAACATAAATGCACTACCTATGGAGGCAAACTAGGAACTGGATTAATATTTCAAGTAAGCAGGATATCTGTGCACACTCTTAAGTCTAGAGGACAGTGTCTTGAATTACTGCATTGCATAGCTCTTTTGGAAGTATTTACTGCATGACTCCCAAAGTATTAATCCTTTTGGCCAAAACACAGTTCACTAAGTAGCCTGAGAGAAAGTGTGCCATGGAAGTGAGGAATGCCGTATTTCCTTCCAGCTGCAGAGGACGAGAAGTAAGTTACTGAGAAACCATATTGTACAGTTGCCTGAGCCAAAACAGCCATTACGGGCTTCTTGCAGTTACTGTTTTGTTTTGCCTGATTTTGTTAAGTAGTATCATATTTTATTTTGTGAATCTGCTCATCTTTGTCTCATGAGCTACCTCATTCCTTTATTTTCCCCCTCCAATTCTGTATAATAGTAGAAACCGAACACCTGCAAAAGAATATACACTGTGAGGTACAAAGTCCTTTCACATATTTCACAATCACACAGATAGACTTTGTTGTCATGTACTGATCCTTTTTTTGTTGTTGTTGTTGACAGAGAGGTACAAACAAATCCAGCATTTGGAGCAAAAGCTGGTGAAAGGGAAGCAGCTGCTTTATGTTTTGTTGTTGCATTTTCCAGGATAGTGTTTCCTACAAAACCAGAAATAATTCTTCTCTGAAGAGGAGCTGAATGACCCAAGACTCAGTAGCCCCCAGAGCTGAAAAAATAGCTTGAGTATTCTTTATACCAAGCCCTTTTATTTGCTTAAGCTTCTCACTTCCTTGTTTCTTTCTTGAAGCCTGTGGTTTCAAGTTTTAGCCTGCAGTACCAGGAACCAGTACAAGGAATCAGCTGCAAACATGAGACACAGACTGATCCGAGTTCAGGAGTGACTGTCTGAGAATGGGGGAAGAGAAGATGGTTCCTTTCAGCTCTGCTTTTCCTTACATTTAAGCATACATGCAAACTATAGCCTTGTTTTGCCCAATTTTTTTTCCCTGTGCAGTCCCTTAAAGGGACTAGTGTGTTCCTTTGTTGTATGAGTGTAATCTGGAATTTGATGACCTGGAAAAAATGTATTCAGGCAAAATGCCAGCCAGAGAAGAGAATCCTCTGAACAGTAGGACCGTGCACATGGGACCTAGTATTTCTTTCTATATTATTTCCCTTTAAAGTAATAGCAGGGAGTGTTTTAATGCTTCCGCTGCTGTTGTTTCTGAAACCATGTACAGGTTTTTATAGTGTAAGATCCGTTCAATGAAAGACAAATATAATTTAAAATCAAAACAAACTCATATTTGCCACATCAAAGGCCATAAGATAGCTGTACGTCATTCCACTCAAATTGTGTAAGTGAGCACAGGTTGCCCTGTTTAATCTTGATAAATTCTATTTGTTTTCTGTAGCCAATATTCTGTTTATTTTGCCACTCATTAATTCAAATTCAGATTCTCGTGGATAAAGTGGTAAATAGACTTTATGGCTATGATATGTAAAGATGATTTCTAACCTATTTCTTGGCAGTATTGAAATAGCTTGATTAGAGAATACAGCTACAATAGTAAATAATTTCCATATTAATTCATTATCCATAAAAGCATATAATATACATATAATCCATATATTAATTTAGTATTTGTGTAAAAAACCACAAATTTTAAAAATTACCAATTTGATCATCTTAAGAATAAATGTGTTCACAAGGAGACAGTGTTCTCTCATTGCCACTCATGTAAGTAAAGACAGAAAAACTGTTGATACTTGACAGAGAAGTCTGTTTCTATAGGTTGAAATGTATGGCTTCAAACAGTTTAAGCTAGAAATTTTGGTGATTAAAAAAAAAAAGGCAAACACCAACACAAAAAACAACCACCACTACCACCCAAAAAAACCCCAAACATATACCCCAAAAACCTCTTTCCCTCTAGAGCCTTGTCAACAATTGAGTTTTTTCTTCTACCCTAAATGTCAAGGATGCAGTGTTCTGTTTGAGTGGATGTAGCTCAACTCCAGAATTCAGAGGCTGTCCTTAATGCTTTTCTGACCTCCATAATTCACAAGGATAAAGACAAAAATGGCCCACATGAACGATCATATGGGTATCAAGGAATTTTCTAAGCTCTATTATTTATTTTTTAGATTTATTGGTAAAATTTATCTAAAGGGTACATTTTTCGCATTTAAAGTTTTTATTTGCTTCATGTTGATTCAGTTTCACTTTCAAATTCTTTAATTTCTGCTGTTTGTCCCCATGAATAGCAGTAGGCTGCTTTCACAGTTTAATTGTTGCTGAGCATGTTTTGTTTCCTTACTAACCTGTTTGTCTTCTTGCCTTTTAACATTTCTGATCTCTGACACAAGCCTGACACTGTTAAGAGGCGATACCATTGTTCAGGGAACTTGCTTAAACAACATATGCTTTGTTCCTTTTAAGCGCTCTAAAAAAATGTGATCAGAAGGATAACAGAGAGAAAAATTGTCAGATCTTTCATAAATATTTTTTGTCTGAAATGAGTGATACTACTACTGTGTTCCACAGCCTTTTATCATAGCAAAATATGAAAGAGAAACATGATTTTCTCCACTAAAAAAGCATTATAATAAAGGAAAGCAAAAAAGGGTTTAAAAAAATGTGATTTGAAATCAACTGACAACACCAATGCAGAGATTTTTTTCCTCAGCTGAATTATTTTTAAACTGTTTAAAATTTCCTATATATAAAATATTCTGGATTAACTATGTCTAGTTCATTCATGTACTTTCAGAATAACAGTGCTTTTTCCTAGTGTTTTTTGAAAGTGCTTGATGCAGAGATGATGCTTGATGCAGTTTGCTTCATGATTTACTCAAACTAGTGGTTGCATTTTACAATGAAAACAAACTCTGTTCTGAAATAATTTTCAGATGTAGGAAAGAAGACCACTGAAGAGAATGGAAGGATAGCATTAGTACTGATTATTAGGCATTGTGCCATGTTAATTGTTCCAAATAGCATACCTTTTTACTTCAGTTTAATTCAAGGACAGATGGATATCAAATATCTCTTTAAAAAAAAAAAATTAAGGATATTTAAGTTTCTGGATTCCGAAGTTCACTTTGTAAGAGTTTCTAAAGCTTGTGTTAGGTGTAATTCATACTCTTTAATTCAGATACATTGTAGGAGGAAAAGAATTAGCTGGAGGTGGACTCTTCTTTGCTTAATTATCCCATCTCCAACAGGGCTAAATTCAGCTCTGACATAGGCTGGCAAAAATCTCATTCACACAGCGGCAACACTGCAGTACATCATGCTCCAGTCTCACCAGATGGCACTTCTTCTTCAGGTGTGTGTCACTGTAAGCACATATACACCTCAGATAGGTTAGACAATGGGAGCTGTTCAGTTTGTTTTTAATAGCAGCACATTTTCTGCACCTACACCCAGCTTAGCTGTTTCATACTTCCATGTAGAATAGCAAAGTACAGGATGTGTAAAGCTTCCAAGTAGAAGGGTAGCATAGAAGGGGCCTTATTTCCCTCTCACTGTGAGAGAATGTTTTGGATATTGAAAATACTTGTTATCAACCCAAACTATCCCAAAACTTTCCAGAACATATGGAATCATGACTCTGCCCTGATCCCTGGTTCAGATGCCCTCTGCCAGATAATCATAAACTGTAAATTTAGTCCACCTTTCAATTAACATACACTTCCTGCACAAGATAAAAAAGTCAACGATTCTTCTGCTAGGGAAATGGCATGTTCAGATGTTCTGTATGTCTGCCCTTATCTGCTGTAATTCACAGAATGTGAGGTCGATGACAAGCTGTCTTCTGCAGCAGCTCATGGCCTCATCAAACCTTAAGCGAGCTCCAGCATTTCGATTGCAAGCAATTACTGTCCATTAAGTACACCACTGAGAGGACTAATACCCAACTGCCAGAGAAAAATGTCACAGAATAATAAAGAGTTAGCAACATACTGATGCTCTTACACCCTGCTAAGGTATAAAAATTTCAGAATGACAGCACCACTGATGCTCTCAACATGGACATCAGTAGCCATAGTTACTGCAGCATGGGTCTCGTCATTGATCCCAGTTACAGGGAGATAGAGCCGCTTAATTTGGTCCATCACTGAATTTGAGATAGCAGCTAGCCCAAATAAAAATTGTAGTACCAAGTGCACTTTATATCTATACCATGTTCCTGGAGGAGGTTTGGTTCTCTGGTCTTTGCCCTTCTCACTGAACAAGCAGCTGTTCTCCTGTGCTGAGTTTTCTACCCAACCCCAGTTTATTTGGTCTCTTATGAGAGTGTCGTGTGAGTGTTTCTCAGGATTGATTGAAAGTGGGCAATTCAGCTGTCAACTGCTGTTTCACTTTTTTCAGGCATTGTCTTGAGAATTGGTCTGCGTCAATAAGAGACAATAGTCTTACCCTGTCATCCTCTGAGGGTTTTGCCATTGAGGAATGTGTATGTAGAAGAATTTGGTCTCATGGCACATCATTAATGAGTGTGGAGATTTAGAAGTCTGAGGCACACATGGTGGTTAACATCAGGGAAGTCCTTTCAACTTCTTATTCATGCAGGGTTATCTTCTGTATTAATGCGTGACTGCTAGATTCAGCAAAAATAGTGTAGTAAGCACAAGCCAAAGAGATGAGATTTGTAGAACAAGGCAAGTGAAAAAAAAAAGCTTGAATATTTTTAGAGTGATTCCAGTTGAGCCTCCTAAGTGGTGTTGGAGGCATTCTGACAAGCAGAAGCATCTAAGGACAAGGACCCCAAATAACTTGACCTTTCTGTGTAGAAACTGTAGTTCAGCTTTGCTCTTTGGCTGACTGCTAAGTCTTGCAGGCAAGAAATCATTTCATCTAGGGTGGGAAGACACCTTGTTCACATGACAGCAAAGAGCTCAGTTTTGGTGAAACAAAAGGGTCCAGCATTAGCCGAGTGGGAAGAAATGGACACGTTGGATATCCTGACCATTTATCATATAACTGTATAGTTTCAGGTGCTCTGGAGGAGGTGGGACCTTTTTAGAGCATGGAGATTTGGTAATATAGACTCACTAAAAGAACTGGGATCTCTTATCCTGGGTCGTGACGGGGGCAACACACATGCTCCCTAAGAGACTGTATAATTACCAAAATAATTGTCCCAGCATTGCAAACAGAGTCTTACTACAAATGTTTCTGCGTTGCTCCTGTGTGGGAGTCATCCTTCCTTGTTCTTTGGCACTATTCTTGTTCCTGGGGTAACCTGATAGATTTAATAAAAAATCAGGTAACTCTTTAACCAACACTAGAAAATACAGTTCTCAGACCCCTTCTTGCCCTGTTCCCTCAAGACTAATTGTTAGGATCTCAGATGGCTGAGTCTTTAAATGCCATTTTTCCTGACTAGTCCATTCAGTTTCAATTTTCCATGCCAGAGACAGTTTTATTTCTTTTCCTTCTCCAAAGACTGTTTTATCTCTGTGAAGTCTTTTTCAAACAAAATTTATCCTCTTGTTTCATGTAAGATCTTTCGATGAGGGTCCTGCTTTCTTGGCACTGGAATCTGTATTTTCCCAAGGTGGATAAGAAAGGCAATTTCTTTCCTCTCCAAAAAAAAACCCAAAAAAAAAAAAAAACCCACCAAAAAAAACCCCAAAGTTCTCCCCATGCTGTCTCGCTTGTAGGCTGGTAATACTTAATTTTATCATACCATGTTTAAAGTGTAAGATCCATGCATTGTTTCTGGCATTTTTACAGAGATAGTGCAGGATATATCTGAAATTATCAATAAAGGATGCTGCATCTGGAACTTCTTCATGATGCTCTCACTCTCTATAAAACATATGATGTGTTTAAAATAAGGAACTCACATCTGGTTTTGCCCAGTCAGCTAGGTGATAAGAAAGAAATATAGTGCAGTGATATATGATACAATGTGACCTGTATGCTTTCTGTCCAGATATTACTGAGTTGACAGCACTGCCATTGGAATTGTTATTCAGATCTATTCAACACGAATAAAAGACACTGGTTTTTTTCTGCAGTGAGGGCTTTCCTAAGAAACTTACAGAGAGGTTGAGTTTCTGCACATACAGACTCTGATTAAGTACATGAAGATCCTACACCTAAGAAGTCCTAAAAGCTTTCTTCGTATGTCTTCCCATTCTGTGGATATCCAAGCTTGATTGTAAGGTAGAAATCTAGCTCCCATACTGACCCTTCAAAAAGAGGTCATTTGTATCTTATTTTCTCAGTATTTGAATACTCAGAACAGGGCTTTGCTACTAAGCAGGTCAATCATTTAAGCAAAAGTAGTTTGGAGGATTTTGTAGCTAGACTCACTTGTATAAGAGGTAGAAAAAGAAACTGCCTGCCAAAAGCAAATTTCAACCTCTGCTGAAGAATTTCTTCATAATTGCTGGCAAACTAGCCCATTGCAGTAGTTTAGCAAGTCTTCTAAGCACTGGAGTTTATAGCAAAAGTTTGATTCATTTCAGGGGGACTTCCACTGCACATCTCCCTCACAGAGAGTGAAAATGTTATTTATTTGATAAGGTTACAGAGTAAGTCTCTACTTGTTACAAAATTATTTCACCTTTCCAATGAGAAATTATATTCCATGTGCACCCACTTGCTGCTGGAGCACACTTGTGCCAGAGTAGCAAGACTGCTCCATGGAACAGACCCTCTCATTTTGTTAAATAGTGGCAGCTAAGTATAGCGTGAGGTCATATTCCATGTTCAGTAGACATGCACTGCATCATCGGTAGATCTAGCTGGAATTCTGTCATTTGTTGAGGGAGAGATTTTTATTGCTGTTATTATTTTTTAATTACATAAAATGTGTTAATTTTTGAATTACCTTGCACTGATCATATTGAATTATCAAATTCTCCAAGAATGCACGTGTTCATTTTCCCTGCCCTTCCAGTGGCTCTTCAAGTATGTCCTCCATTCCTCCTTTAAGACCCCAGCAATGCAGGCTTCAGCAGAAGAACTGAGGCATGACTGAAGCCTTCCCAGCTGATGACCTTCATATTTCCCCATGAAGTTCATAAAATAAGATACATATTCAGGTGAAGGTGGATCAGTACAGACTCTAGAAAGGAGTCTTGGTATACAACCTGACAAATAAGTTGTTATTTGGGTGATTTAGCCCAGGAAAAACAAGGGTCCAGGAAAATCTTAAAGCAGCTTTCCAGTACTCAGAAGGGGCCTACAGGCAGTGTGGGGAGGAACTCTTTTATCAGTGAGTATATGATAAGGCAGAGTGTTTCAAACAGAAGATTGATGTAGGGTATTTTTAGGGTAGATTTGGATTACGTATTAAAAAGAAATTCTTTACTGTGAGGGTGGTCACATGATGGAACAGGTGGCTCAGGGAAGTTATGGATGCCCCATCCTTGGAAGTGTCCAAGGCCAGGCTGGATGGGGCTTTGAGCAACCTGGTCTGGTGGAAGGTGACCCTGGCCATGGCAAGGGGTTGAAGCTGGATGATTTTTAAGGTCTCTTCCAATGCAAACCACTCTATGATTCTGTCATCACAGGATAATTCATCCAGCCTGCAGGGTTATTCCAGGACGCTGGTTTCCCAAGATGCTTGCCCTTGACATGGTGAGGCTCCTTTAATGTCCTCAAGAAAAGTAGCAGGTGCAAATATTTTCCTGTCAGTTCCTGGTGTTCAGACCCTTGCAGTTACCACTGGCTGTCAGCAACATGAATTGCTGTAGCAGCAGCACTTACTCCTGTAGTGTTATTTATTGAAGCCACGACGAGTGCAGGACTCAGATGGGTGTGTAGTCATGCCCAGCACTTCTGGAAAACACTGCCATGTGTGTGCAGCACCTTTCAGTGCAGATAGAGTAGATCCAGTGCTTCTGGCGAGCGTTGGTAGCCTTGCTACGCAAAAGGGAGCAACATGTGGCCCTTCTCTGATACTCTTAAAAGCTCAAAAACCTGCAGTTTAGAAAGGTATTTTTACTAGGAGACTCATTTTTGAGGCTCAGTAATTGCTTGCCAATCCTGATCTCAAGTTTGGGCCTCAGAAGAACCGCTTTTTGGTGGGAGAGGGAGCGCATGGTATCACCTAATAGAAGATTCTTGTCTTGCCAGCTGTTCCAGTGTCACAGTTGTGTCATTAAAACCCATCAACTGTTAGATAGTCTTGGAAAGTCTGATAAATCCATGTTTGTGTGAAGAGAGAGCAAGGAGACATTAGGACTGATTATTTGGGGATTTGCTTTCTTTTTCATGGCATGCAGTAGTGTTTGCACTAAAATTCTATCAGTAACTCAGAAAAGAAAGCACTTGCTTTTTAGAGTAGACTGGAAGAGAATGTCAAGGCTCCAGACAAGGCCTGTAATAATAAGAAGGAAAAAAAAAATAAAAAAGGGAGCAAATAGACCATGACCAGCTCTGCTCAGAGGGTCCAAAACAGTAGACTTTCATGAGTCTGCAGTAAGTTGTTGTTCTTATGAATGGTTACTGCTAAATATGTCATACAAGAACAAATCCTCAGCTTTACTGTGCAGATCTGCATGACTTCAGCTGAACAAAGCAGTCAAGGACTGCTCTAAGCAGGAACAAATAAGCTGCTGTGAACTCTCTCAGCAGTCTCTGGATGCCACAAAAGCCTTCTGGGCATCTAGGCAAGATCATCCGTTCTATGTAAACCAGAACAGAGCAACATTCCTGGGTTTTCATTTTTTCTGGTAGCTGATAGGACATGGTGGATGTTTATTCTAAGCTATATTGGCAGCATTACAGATAACTACAGAGGGTAAACATATGCATAGATGTTTATTGGAGGGGGGTATGTATATGAGAGAAGCTTATTTTAAAGCTGTTAACTTCATTTGTCATAAACTCAGGTTTTGCATTTCCTTCATGCTGGAGATAGCAAAACCTGTGAAATAGCTGTCAGCTGCCCTATGTCTGAAATGATCTGATGTTATTTTCAATCTGCAGTGCTCTTTAGTTCAGAGGAGTTACATGTTTACAGATGGAAGGATCATCAAAGTCTTTCTTCTGCTTGTTTAACCTGTTTGGTTTCTTGATGTTTAATATATAATATGAGCAGCCTGATTCGTATCTGTCAGCCTGGAGAAAAGGCAAATTACTTACAACCATCCCTACACTTGAGTACTTGTCTTTCATGGAGAGCTTAGGCCCTTTGTAATTAAGCTGCTCAATTCTAATAGATGAGTGTTTTCTGTTACTCACATATTCCTGTGAATTTTGTAACTGTTACCTTTAAATAACCAAAAAAGGAAGAACTTATTCCAGAGTGGTTTGCTAGACATTTTTCTATCAATACTTTTTTTCTGGACATCTGGCACCTAATCAGGGAACAGAAACGAGCCATGCGAAGAAAGATAAGTCCAGTTTAGTTTTGGCGCTTAGGACACAAAAAGTAAATTTAAACACAGTTAATGCCTTTAGGAGGCTGAGAGTATTGCACTAGATTTTAATGCCCAAAGATTTTAAAAGGCTGTTAAAAAAAATCCTGTAACACTGCCACAGATTATTTGACTTCATGGCAATATGTTTGTCATTTAAATAGTTCAATTACACCACTTTTTTTTTTACTTATAAGTGCATAAATGCCACTATTATATCTCATAAATATATATTTTGTTCATCACTATGTTCTAGGCATTATTTTTGTTTTGTATTATTTTCTAGACAATTTTGCGCAATGCACGAAGCTCTTCTATGTTTATTCTGTGGTCAGTGTATCCTTTCTGTTGTCATTTGTTATGAAAATTTTAATTTTGTAATACTGCTTTATTTTGAGAAAATTTAAGCAAATGTGTGTGCTAAGCTTTTGTGCACAGAGAAAACAAAGTAAGAACCAAGATACTAAGTGTGTACTAAAATTGCCATATAGTAAGTACAGACTGCCAAAATCAGAAAAAGCATGAAGCGTGCTCCTAGAAGTACTCATGGTTGGGGAGTTTATCTTGCACTTTTTGAGGCCAGTAATACTCACAGAATTTTAACTAATTTTTCACATTTTCCTTCTCCTTTCTGAGAATGTACTTTTCATGCAACAAGTGTGTTGCGAGTTACGAATATTTTGATGTTCACAGAGATCAGATGTTGGTCTTATATTACATATATTATTCTTTGCTAAAATATCTCTAACTCTGTGGACTTCTTTTTCCTTGAAATGAAAAAATGTTAAACCACATCAACTCTGTATAAGGGAGAGATTAAGGAATACAGACATCGTCATGGATGACATTTTACATAGTTTTTCTGAAAAATTTTACTGATTAATAGGGCTTTCAAAAGTTTTCTAACTAGAACTGTTCTAACAAAAAAAATCAAAATAATGACATTTGATATAATATTTTCTTATTTTTAAAGTGGTAAAAATCAGTAGAACACTGAAAATATAATATTTTGAATGGAATAAACAGTCCATTTGGATACCAAAAAAAAAAATCTAGTCTCTTCTTGTAGGCTTTTCTTTGTTTTCAAAAAGATTTTTACAGATTTTTAGCTGTATCCCTGGAACAATGTTGTGGCATTCTTATACTTAAAGAGTGTAGAATAGCTTCCAGATATTGGTGCTGATGATAGCAGTCATCATATCTACCATTTTATTTTATTTGTCCCAGATGGAGAACAGTATTCTTTAAAAAAATCTGTCTTGGGGGGAAGTGCAATGATCTAAACATACCTTACAAATTATCTAAGCAAATGATCACAGTGGTCCATGCATTCCTACTTCCTTGAGTGGGATTGCCTTCACTGTGCAGAATCATTATTACAATAAATTCTTCTTTTCATGAAGCTTGTATGCTATGATGAAGGGAGGAGAAACATAGTTATCTCCTTTCCGTTTTTCTTCACTTAACTGTGTCATCAGGAGCAGCTGAAGCTCAAGTGTGTATCCTTTTTCATGCTTCCAGCTAGATTCAGAAGCTCTCTTCAGCCAAACAATATAATTTGCTTTAGTGATTGGAAACAACAAATTGTTTTCAGCTATTCCCTTATCCCTTTTGAAAAAAAAGTCCCTTCCTGTCTGCAGGAATTAATATTATGGGGTCAGGGAACTGGAAGAAAATACTGCTCACTAAGGAGGCTTGGTAATAAAATAGAATAGACTACAATCTGTCCTATAAAGCAGGATAGAGAAATACACATCAAGATTTATGTGACAGAAAAAATACTGTCAGTGACTCACCATTGACAAAAATGAGGGAAAACCCCCAATGAGCATAGTATGCAAAAGTGTATTTTGTCCAAAGTGTAAATTTTCCCACAGGAAAACTTGCATTCTGCTTAAAGTGATGGTGCTGATCTTGATGAAATTGAAGACTGTGCCATCTTTAACATATAGCAAGGTGGGTGAGAAACCCTTTTCTCACAGGTTGCAAACAGTAAGACAAGAGGAAGCAACCTCAGGATGTGACACAGGAGGTTTAGATTGGATATTACGAAAAATTCCCTCACCTAGTGGTTGCCAACCAGTGAAACAGGCTGCTCAGGGAAGTGGTTGAGTCACCATTCCTGATGGTATTCAAAAGACTTGTGGATGTGTGGCACTCACAGATGTGGTTTAGTGGCAGACTTGGAAGTCCTTGGTCAGTGGTTTGAGTTGATGATCTTAATGCCTTTTCCAGCCTAAATGATTCTATGGTTTCTGTGCTAGTGCTATGGTCAAGTAAATCAACACAAAAGCAAAACTCATTCATTCAAACTACTCACAGAGTGGTAGCTAAAAATGAGCACCATCACATGAAAAGCCAGTTCCTTTATACAGGGGCAGAGTATACAGGGGCAGTGCATCTAAGCAATTCTAGGCTAGTGGGACGCCTAAAGTTAAGGAGAGTGCCATGTAAAGCAGCCTCTCTAGTGATGCTAACAGCAATTCAGAAAAATTTTGTGAATTCAGACATCTGCATCTGAGTCTTTTTCCAAACAGGTGAGCAGGACTGAGGGCCTGAAAGACAGACTAGGGAGATTGAGCTAATTTATGTCAATTGTTGAAAGTGGATTTTCAGAAATAGAATCTTCTGTGGATGCTGTCCTTTGTTCGCCTAAAATCTTTCTGAACTGCTGTGTGTATGTGACTGGTATTACAGAATTGAGTGCCTTGGCATTCCTTAGTTGCTGAGCTGTTCTGGGTTTATTGATATGGACCCTAGAGGTCTAAAGGACAATACAAACATGTTCTAAAGCTTGGCATAAGAAGGCAGCTGATTCCTCCACAAGCACATAGATTGGTGTTTGTGATATTTGTAGGCACAGCAGGGCATGTTCATGCTGACCACTGCAGGAGTCTGACATTTGTACAGTTCAGAGCCCCAAACTGAAAAAAGTTCCATATTTTAATGGAGTAAGATGGGTGTCTCCAGTGGGATGATCAGAGCCCTTATGTCATCTGTCTGAAATACCTAATGTAAACAGTCCCAAAATCAACCAATCTCGCTTCATGTAAACAAAAGACTATGTAATTCTTTTCTCAGAAAATGGATTAAAGAGCACTTTTATTACATGCCTAATATCATTGCAAAGGCTTACAAATATCCATCTTTTTCCCTCTAAAATACACCCATAAGATTTCAAGGTTGACTGTGCCTAAGTACATTTTCTAATCATTGGAGCAGTTATGTCTTTATCTGAAACACTTCCCTGTTATGTCTTCCCCATATTCCACTGTCAGATACCTGTGTGTACACATTGATAGGTGGTTTCTCAGTGTTTTTTTTTTTCAATAACGAGTAGATAGAAGGCACAAGAAGTGTAAGTCAAAAAGCTTGTCTTTTTAGATCTACAGTTATTCTGTGGAATAATGTAATTGTGGGAAAAGTAATTACTTTTTCCTTCTTGGGATGTGAACAAGCTGGCCATTGTTCCCTTAGTGGTTCTATGGATGCTGGATTATGTAGTACAGCAAAAACAAATTCCTCAATTTATACTGGATTTTTGTCTCCAAGTGCATCAAGAGCACATTAACCCTTCCTTTTGTGGCGGCATGTGGGACTAAGCCAGCAGGGTGTCATCTGCCTTTGTGCTGCTTTCCGTGACCATCTCCAATACTGGCTGGATTTTTGTTTGCCAGTGTTTTGTTTCAGTTCACTTCAACACAGTGGTGTTTGGAGTTGCTAAGATTGAACTTCATGTTGCAGTAAACTGTCGATTACAGCAGCTTTAGGTTACAGTAAATTGTCCTTGGGGTTTTTGAGAATTCAGAAGTTGTGTAACTTGCCAGCTCTACCACAGTATGTTTTAGCTTGTATTGAGACATTCTAAAAGTGAAATATTGGACAACTCTGGAACAAAAAGCTAACTCCTAAGGTAAAATGCTCGTGTCAACCGTTTTCTTTGATGTCTTCTGCATTAAGCTTTGAAATGTATCACAGTTAGCTTTTAATCCATTTTTATGTACTTTATTAATTCCATGTAATTTATGCTGTTGTTTAAATACATTGCCATAGGGTACAAAATCAGAAACCTTAAAAAAATAGTCCAAGTATGTTAAATCAAGGCAAACAAGATAAGGTACAGGACCCATAATCTTTACATGTGTGTGAAGTGTTTGGCAAAATACTTTGTTAAAGTATGATATCTGGTACAATACATTGTTAGCCTATAAATCTCAGTGGAAGTAGACCAAATTTATTTATGCTGTTTTATGCCTAAAACTGACATCTGGTTTACCAGTCATTAGCCCCAGGTTATGTTTTCAAGTACCAAAACCAGATTGGCTGTTTGCCAAGTGTAAGGAATTTCCTCAGCTTTTCGGGTGTCATTAACTAAAGGTTAGTATTTTTTAAGTTCCTCTAATATGAGTAAGGACTGAAAAATACGAGAAATGAATTTAGGCTGGGAAGGAGGAGTTTTCAGAAGCAAAATCCATTAGTTAAGATGATACAGATTGATGTGCCAGCAGTGTTTGCATAATAGACCTGCTCATGCTTTACTACATCAGACTTCACTGCTAGTACCAAACTAGTCCAGGTACTGAGTGAAGTCAGTTCATAAAGAAGGAGTGGCTGGTTGAGATTAAAATTTAGTAAAGCACAAAGGAGATTGATAAAGTTTAGCTGAGGGCATATGTCTCATTTTGTTAATTCAACCTGGAGTTTAGGATCTCTTTAAGTTTCTTCCTGATGTAAAGCTCTTGTATTGCATTATGTATTAACAAGTCTTTTTCCTCTTCCTGTTTCTCTCAGAGACCCCCATTTCTTGCAGGTCTTCAGTGACCTACCCTCACTTCTAAGCTATTATAGCAATGAGTTGCTGAGAGTTGTGAAGCCAAGAGTTCTTAGGTAGCTGTACACAGTTATGCAAATATGTAACCTTAATTCTGCCATAGCTGAATTTTGGTTTTCACCCAGTATTGTCACTGAAAGAAGCTGAGAAGAATGACTAGCACACTTGATAAATTCCAGTCTCTCACTTCCAGTGTTAAAAGATGCATGGATGTTCTATATATATTAAGCTTTCATTACCGATATATAATATGAGGAGAATATAGAAATAAAATGAGGGCAAGGAAAAAAAATTGTCTACTGAAAAGCTTCCTTAAAGCCTTTCTCTCCAGCTCATTTTACCTGGAAATGCTGCGGGTCTCTGTACCAATTTTACCAGAACTTGGTTTTGCAGATTGCAAAGTTTGTCTCTGACAGATAGGAACAAATGTGAAAATGTTGGAAGGTTTTATACCTGAAAAAAAACCTCAACGCAATACTGTCTGCCTTCTAGAACAATGACTGCATTTTAGAATTTAGGAAGGAAGAATTGTTTTTCGAGAATTCCAGTTTCAAGACGGATTTTAATGGGTAACATTACATACACAATATGTAATGTTACACAGATCAACCTGATAGCTGTCATTAATAAAAAATATCTCTTGAGAACTTCATGTAGGCTTCGCCATTACTGATTTTTTTTTCCTTACAATACAGAAATGTGTTAATTTAACATTGTAACTTTTAGTCACGTAGGATAATGTGATAGGAGCATAATTCTGTGTCATATATTTGGCAAATAGAAAGCAAAATTTTTTTTGTAATTTTAAGAAATAGAAAGCAAGCTCCTGGGAAGCTTTACGCTGGATTCACTGTGTTTAATAAAATCTGAAAAATGAAACAAAGTAAACATATGCTGCTTACATTTTTAATTGACTCTGAGTGAGGCAGCATTGCAAGTGTATTGAAGGATACCATGGAAATAGAAAATAATCTGGAGGGTTATGGATAGTTCTAAATGGGTTTTAAATTTAGATAAATGTTACATAATGCATTCCAGGCACATGGCATTATATATAAGCATTGTTGCTGCAGAAAGGGAGATAATATTGTTTAAGCTCTTCAAGCCTCAGCACTTCTCATTCAAGTTATTTTTCATACGTACATAGATAGAAATCTGACCATAATATTGCTGAAAGAAGGAGGAGCTGCTTGAAAGAAGCCTCTGGCTCTGTGTTTATAATTTCTGAGTAGTTAATACGATGTGTTCCTGTTTACCTACCCAGTGAAACACAGAAAAGAAAGATATCAGTAGTGATACCAGTTGTCCCACAGTCTAGAAAATTTAAGGCTGCTGTAAAAACCAGACCCTGGCATGCAGTTTCTCAGGTTTTCAGTCAGGCATTGATCCCCCAGCCTTCACTCCCTAGTCACAGAGACTGGTATTTATCAGGTATCTATAGGGACTCCACATGCTGCCATGTGCTACCAGGACTTCCCATGAGCTATAGCTACAAATTCCTTTTTAATATAAGTACAGTTGGATTCCTGCCCCAGATCCAACTTAATCTGAAGCTCCTGTCTTCATTGAATTTACCACCTTTGTGCATTCATTAGTGAAGTGGTAGATTATCCCTCTAAGTATGAATTGATTTTGGTAAATACTTTCATTTTTATATTAATCTGAAAGCTTTCAAGGGTGTGTTGGACACATCATGTGGAATATTAATGATAGTCCTGATACTTTCCTGGAGAAATACATATATAACCACACAGTAATTCAAAAGTTACTAGTGTATATTAGGTATTACAGTTGCTGAGAAATAATTTTTACAAAGAAACGCCTATTCACTTAAAATAAAAGAGTCATTAAAGGTCCTTTGCTGTGGATTAGAACCTGAATGCAGCATTGCAAAGCAGGTTAATTATCTTTCTGTACTGTTTTGCAATCTGTGGATTCCTGCTTTCTTTCCCGTATAATTTCTATTTTGCTGCTGAAACATGAGATCAATCCTTCCTGGAAAAAACCTATCTCAATCTTTTTCTTGGCTGAGGAGAGGAAAGGAGACTCTTTTTTTTGAGTTCTGCTTTCGAGAGTTCTCATAAAGATCTCTTGTCATAGAGAAGGACATAAAGTTCCCTGGAGAAAAAAAAACAGCTCTCCAAGTAGATGGTGGTCATTCAGATGTGGGTCATTTTGACATGATATATTGTAGTCTTAAATTTCTAAGAATGCTTGCTGATAGCAAACAAAACTTGGAGAACTTACAGTGACAAATTTACCCCCAAAATAAAAGGTAAATAAAGCTTTCCAAAACTGTGTGAAGCATAAATGGAGCAGATGGATTCTATTTCTACTTGGATAGTTCTCCTTTACAAACATTGTCATTCAAAACTAAAATATTTCTCCATAGTTGCTGATAATAGTAGTCTGATAGTGTGTGGGTCAGTTCAAGGCAGAATAAAACAAGTACAGACAAAATGTGGTATCAAGCAGCAGTAATTGTATGCAAGTCATCTGAAAAACATACAGGCAGATGAAATGTCGAAGTCAGAATAAAAAAGAACCCAGGAAAACAAATAGCAACAGAAAAATTATTAGAGTCTTAACACTTGGAATTAAGTGTGCAAGAAGTTTAAAAATTATCTAAGTATGCAGTTGCGAATGGAGATGATAAAGTACACGTTGCTGAAATTAGCCAGTGAAGCATCCAAATGCCAAGGTGATAAATAGCCAACAATTGCACATTGTGGAGAGCCTGCATTCCCAGGCAGGGCACAGAGCTGCTGTTCTGTACAGAAGGATCAGCTCTGCCACTTTCTCCCCCATTCTTGTCACTTTTGTCGCCGCTCGTCAGCAGTGAGGAGGCTGTCAGGGAAGTGTCTCAGCACAGGCATGTGCACACGCCTCAGTCTGGCTGTGGAAGGCCTGCTCAGGAGCATAAACGTGTTCTTGTGCCTGGCCCTCCGGGGCTGGTTAGTTCCTCTTGCTGCATCGCCTCTCAGCGCTGAGGCTCTGCTCCTGTGTGTCACTGCTAGGACATGCCTTGGCACGGCTCACTCCTGTTCTGGTCTGCTGGAACTCCTCACTGAGAGTACAAAAGGGGCAGAACAGCAGGAACTGTGAGTTGAAAAAAGAGTTGTGAGATAAGGCAGCCGAGGAAAGCTGTGCTCATTTACCTTCTGTTCCTTTGGCTTCTTCCTGTTGTGATCTGCTCTGCCCAGCTTCATGTGACAAAGTTACACTGGCTTTTTACTGATATCACCATTTAATTCCTTAACTAATACTGTACTTTTCAACAGAATGTCTGTTTTGCTTCTTGTATTTAATAATATAGAAAATTCATCATAGGCATCAATAAATAAATGTATTATCCTGGCAGTATGTTTTCCTGGTGCTGGTTGTTTAGTATATTAGCTTTTAAAATGTCTGTCTTAGCAGTAGCAATAGTATTAGACTCTTTTTATATGGGAGTAGTCTGGTTGTTTTTTCATCACAAAAAGATGACTAGTGTCTAGTTTATCTATGAACAGACTACATTATTGTCTCACAAAACAATGTCCCAGTGCTAGGATTGCTTCATTAAGTTTATGCTACATAGACATAATTATGCAGGAGCTAAGAATAGCTCATCTAATTGAAAATAATGATTATAGAGAAAGAACGGGTTTGATTACTGTTACTGAGCAAGCACACATCATACACCCATTCATGAACTCCACAGAACACATATGGGATTATATGGTGTATTTGTTTTATTAACAGTTTCTTTCCCCCATCCTGAGTGAAGGTGTTACAACTCATTCAGTCATTATCTTTTTTCTCACAGACCTGGGGAGACCTGCAAGGAGGCAGCATAAGCTAATATTTATCCAGTAAATTATGACAGGCTAAGCTTTGAAAGAACATTCAACATTTATCCCCACACACATTTTAGCGAGGATGTAACTTAAATAAATCTTCTCCAGGCACCACAGATGAAACTGTCTATGTGGTTTTTTTTATGTCTGTGTTTATACTAGTACCCTACAGGATTAAACATCCTTTTAGAAATGCAAAGTCTGCCATACTGTTAATCTCTTGATGCTCATTCTGGTTAATGCTAACATTTAATTCTTCTTTTGTCTAAAACACATAGAACCCATCTTCATGTCTTGAAAATAAAACTGAATTTTTACAGTGAAGTTGTTAGAAATTTTCATTTATTTAATTGCTATTCATTGCTATAACCAGGCACATGAGATAAAATTTGGTGTTATTGTTGTCCTGTTAACTAATTTTTTTCTTACTTCTGTGTCAGTTTTCCACTAGAATGTTATGAGAAAAAGTGATAAGATCACAAAATTTAATGTATTTGGTTTAGAAATGTTAGTAATATCTTTAGAGTCTCAAAATATTCTGCTGGTTTGCTATGTTTAACTTCCCCTCTGTTCTAACAAGCCATTTCATAGCTCTAGGCTATGTGCTAATGCTGTAGAGGCACAGAGAGATCACTGCCATCAGGAATTTTCAAACAGATGACTGGAAAATGAAGTGGTGAGGGAAGATGGGACAAGCAGTGATGCAAACCTGCAGTAACACAACTATCAGTTTGCAGTCTGGAATCAGAGGTCTTTGCACAAGCTGTTCTTGAGGGGTTTTGAGAAACAGCAAGAGGAAAAAAGTGGAAGCAGAGTGCAGATTACTTTACCAAAGTATTGTTGTCTTGACTTCAGAAAAGTTGCCTTTTCAGATTGTTTTTGGATTAGAAATTCAGTGAACTACAAGAATTTAGGACAGTTAAGTCCACATTTCTACAAATGCCTATTGAAGTGTTAAACACATTTTCCAGGCTGCTCCTTACCAACATGATCTCATTGTGGAAAACATTTTTTGGGCCAATATACTTGAATTTTGCCTGTCATAAATTTTTACATGGCACCCAGCATTGACCCAGCATTAACTGTGAAATGTGGTAAAGGTAGTAGCATTCCTCAGTCCCTTTGTACACCATGTGTCCTGAAATCCCAGAACCCTATTTAGGAGTCAGTGTGGTGGCCCAGTCTGACCTTCTGTACACTTCTGTACACATTCTGGTAACATGTAAATAAATCCTAATCCTGTGTTTCTGTGAGATAGTATTCTTTCCTTCTATTTAGAAATTTTAATTACAAGCTTGGGCTGTAAATTGTGTTCCTGCAAGTAAATATGATCCAGGGATGAACAGGACTGAAGAGCTGAGAGGAATAGTGATTTGATCCTGAAGTACTTCACTGATTTGCAGTTCCTCACAATTTGTCCTAAGAGTGCACTGTACAGGATAGTGTATGATAGCTGAGACCCTTTGCTCTCACATGCTTGATGCAACTGATAAAAGACTCCTCTGCATATAAACTGTTTTCTGCTTTGTACAGAACTGCACATGCAAGAGCTAAAGCTGATGCTGCGGATCAGGCTGCTCAGGCTGCTCGCCAGGAATGTGATATTGCAAGAGCAGTTGCCAGAGAACTTTCACCAAATTTCTACCAACCAGGTAATTGTAGATTGGGGTTTTATGTGGCTGTTTGTTTTATTGCAGTGAAAAGATTTTGTGTTAAGTTAAAGCGTTGATTCCATCTTGAAAGTTGTCTTTTATACGTAAGTCATGTATATCTCCTGAAGAGTGTACATTGCTCAAGGAGATTTCATTTTCCATTTTTAATCATGTGGTGACTATTTCTTTCTATGAAAACAGTTGAGTGTTGAAAAGTCAGTATCAAGCATATAACTTTGCCTCAGATTAATAGTTTATTCAAGACAGTACCAAAGACTTCAGCAATCATAAATCAACAGAAATTTGGATTAATTTTATAATGTATTTATTAGTGGGAAAATCCATAGCTTTTTTTACTGACCAGTGGAATTCCTGACAGTCTTGGTTAGCTAAGGTGTGAATTTTGGAGAATGCTTTACCATCAGACATACCTAACCTGTAAGGGAATCTTCCTCTGTTACGCCTGGGGTGCTCTGTAGAACATTAGTCCCATATTCACAGTGGTATAGAATTAAGTCTGTCTCAGTTACATCAGCATTGCAGCCCATTTTCATCTGTCATAGGGTTTGGAAAGTTGCTATAGGAAGAAGCAAAGTTGGTCTTGCTTTGTTTTTCTGCTATCTTTCCATGAGGTTCATATTTCTGCGTACTGCTCTTGAGCTTAAAATTGGATAGATAAAATGGAACTCCATTTGCCTGTTTAATGTCTTTTCATGTCTGCCCTTTCTTTCACCTGTCAAATTGAGTTGAGTCATATCTTGTTATTACTTTTCAAGGATCTGCCTGTACTCGCATGCTAATACAGATTATAGCTCTGAGATTCATTTTCACTTACTGTCATTTTCTGCTCATCTTTGTTTCAGACACAAACTTACTTACTTAAATGCATCCAGGCTATAATGACCCACAAAAGCAAAGAACAACATTCTGCAACATTTTCTAAAAACACAACTATTTACTTCAATTTTTAGTTCAAGTGGTCACCATATATAACTTGTTACTAAATCTTTACTGTCAGTTACCTTATAGAATGCTTGTTTTTTTCTTTATTCCTAAGTATTTGGTTGTAGAGAGAGAATGTGTTTTGGGGGGAGGGAATTGGGGACCTCTTTTTGTATTCATTTAGTGCCTAAGTCAAGGCTTATTCACCTGGTTCGAATTTTCATTCCCTTTACCAGCCTTGCAGACTTTCTTTTTATACATCCTGATATAAATTCATCTTTTTTGAACGTGGCAGTCCAGAGCTGTTGGTAAAACTCAACAGAACTATTTCCAGTAGTAAGACTGTACTAGCTTTAAAACAGTACACATATGTACTTCTCACTGTTGGGAATTACCTCAGTACTACCTCTCCTGTGGATTTGTATTATTGGCACATACTTGCTGCTATCTTACTTGAGTCTTTTTCATTTTTCATTATTTTATTCTCCACCAGCTGAAGAAATCCCAGTTTACAGCAGCAGGATTATCTTGCCATTCATAAGTTAACAAGTGATAACCTTAGCCATGCAAAGAATTACAGCATTTGGAAAGAAACTATTTGAAAGCTGCCAAACCCTTCAAATAAAGAAATTACTAGAGTACTTGAGTGAAAATGCCAGCATCTTGACAGTGTGACATTTGACACTGAGAAATCACCCAGATCAAGAATTTCTAAGGTGTCTTTACTCCCTGCCGCAGGAATTGAAGTAGCATTACTGACAAATCAGCTGAGACGTGGGAGAGAAGGTGTGGGATCTTATTGTCCTCTCATTTGAAATTTTTATGCTATTTACTGAAGGGTGTAGTTTGTATCCCTTCCCCAAGTGCAGCTGGATATTTGTGGAATGACACAGCAAAGCATTTCTCAGAGTTTGTTTACTCTGTTCTTTGTGTGGAAACATCTCTCAGCTAGCTCCTAGCAAAAGATAAATACCTTTTCTGGACTCTAAATTTTGAATTCTGTAATTGTTTCCAACATAGTCAAATGCAGCATATTTGTATACATTTGAAAAAAAAAATATCTATTCCTATTACGCGAACAACTTTTAAATGCCAAGATGTTCACTAAATCTCAGTTATCCCAAATAAACTCCTGCAGACCACCAGGTTCACACATCATTGTGATGATTCCAAGTACTATCATGTGTAAGATGTTTTCCAGGCTCTGTGTACGTGATGCCTTTTTCAGATACACTTTTTTGTGTGTGGTACCAGTTAACCCACTCACTTGTATGCATACTTGTTTGTTTAAGCATTTCCCAAGAGTCATGCCAAGAGTAACTGGACGGTGTTGCTGTTAGCTTTTATCGTTTATGGTAATAAAAGAGATCAATATTTCTAAGTAGTTACATTTGCTCACACAAACAGAAGTAAATACCTGCTTTTCAGATCGCTTTTTTCATGTACTTGAATGAAAAGTGGGTAACTGTTACTGCTTCCTAATAGCAAATTCTTGGTTTTCTTCTGTTGCTTGAGCTTTATATTTTTGCAGTATCTGTAAGTGCTGCTAAAAGGTATCAGTAAGTGTTCTGTCTCATTCTCCTAAACTGTAGTTAATTGAAAGCTTTCCATTGTACTGAATTGTCTTGAAAATACATTATGATGAGAAAGTGCAATTCTTCTCTTATTTCCTTAACTGCTTCGTATGGTAGGCAAGCATGCTGTCAGCAGTAAATGTATGTAGCATATCAACAAGACTCTTGAAACAGAGACAAAAAGAAGTGAAATACAAATACCTTTCTCTAAAAAACAGAAGCATTCTCTTCTGTCTTAATGAGTGAGCTCTGAATTACTTGTAGCCTAAAACCATTTCAATATTTGAAAACATTTTGATAAAGCTCTTAAATTTCAGGTTCCTAAAAAGCAACTTTCTGGGCCATACAGCCTGGTGTTGTACACAAATTATAATTACAGTGAATATTCATCATTCATTGTACCATGGCAGTTCATATCCCAAATACTTTCGCTCATGTTTCACCTTTATATTCACTAAGGCATTCGTCAGAAGCTGCCAAGAGGTTCTGCCTTTTTAATGTAGTTTAAAAGGAGACTAAAAGGAGAACAAAGCAGTAGGAAGTAAAGTAGCATCCAGCAGGTAAGAATAATAATGAGGTACAGTCTAGAGATTCAGGTCTCCCAGTGATTGATTGCCTTAGTATTTGCATATAAGGAAAGCCAAGTATGATTGAAAAGGTCAGAGCCATGGTGCAAGGACTTGCAAGGTTGCAGAGAGCTGTCTTCCCTGAGTTTGTTCACGCTGTTCTCAGGCAAGACCCTGCTTCTACTTTTGCTGTAGCAGGTATTTGGCTAATGATTAATAATTATGAGGATGTGTGTCTTTGCAGAGCCCTACCCGCAAGGCTCTCTATTTTGTAGATTTAGCAATTGTTGTACTCTTTATAGATACCATACTTTACTGGCCTTTTTATCAACAAATAAAACAAATTTTTGAGAAATCCCAGCTCTGACCTGTTTGTTTCCTCCAGGCATCACTAAACTTGTGGATGTGTCAAAAGAGAGCACACCAGGACAGGAAACAAATGAAACCTGAGTCATAGCCTCATTCAAGGGAGTCATCCAGGGACAGTTTGAGATTTGTCTTTACTTAGAGAAAAAAATAAGTGCTGTTTTGTGTCTCTTGTTAAAACCTAGAGAAGAACAAATGACTGAGGGGAATACTGTATCAAAGGTGTAACAGAAAAGAAAGGTTTTCGACACTCACTTTAAAGGGGGAGTATTGTTCTAGTCTTGCACAAGGTTAGTGAATGCTTAGGCTGACACATTCATTCTAAATTCACAAACCATGTTTAGGATGTGGTCATGTAAACACACTATCAGGAGGTAAATTGAAGTATGGACTTGCACAGACTGGACAGCTAAGCCATAATTGTCTGTGTGCATATATATCCTGCAGCAAATGGATACTGCTCTTTCATTCAGTTTGAATGAATAACATTTGATTAAATGAAAAAGTACAACTACTTTGCTGCAGGGTAAGAGCAGTCTGGGCACTTTACCATAGAGCAGTAAAGGTCTGGAAATTCAGATCTGAATTGTTTTCTGGCAGATTATTTGTCAGGTCAGCCAGCTGACAGATGAACATACAGGGATCACCAAAACAATTCATCCAGCCTTAACAAGGCATGAGAGAAATTAAGGAGCAGTTTATAAATTAAAGCTGTTCAAGTTTTGAGATGGAGAGAATTTCTTTAGGTGAAATATATGAGCAAAGACTTTCTAATGATAAGAATAAGAATTTGGCATGGTTTACTGGTATTTTTTACTATAAGATTTCGTTACTGTTAAAGCTTCAGTGTTAACATGCTGAATATTACTAGTTTCAGAAATCAGTATTTTCAGTTTATTACAAGGCAATTTGTAATGGCCTCTAATGACTTAAAGAGGAACTGTGGTTTACATTCTCTTTTGACCAGTGGTAGATGTCTGTAGCTTAAGAAAAACAAAACATCCTTCCCATCTTCATCTTCTCTGCCATCACCACCTCCTCGAGTTCTCAAAATGCAAACTCCATATGGACAGGAAAGAGAGATTTCTGGCTGATGCTAATTAACTGGAATGTCCTGGCTAAATGCATGTGGGCCAGACCAGATAGTTTTATTTAAAAAGCCAATTACAATGAGCATTTTGCCTGATTAAAGTTACCAGCCATGCCATCAGTTTGTGCCTTAAAGCATATGGAAGCTCACTCGTTATTCTTAGTCATACAAGAGCCTGTTCATTTTCTGAATTTATTCTACATATGACTTCATTATCCTCGCAGATCTGTTATTGGGTTTCTTGCTATGCCATTTTTTCTCTACAATTTATTGCTTCTATCCTCTTTCTACAGAACTCTGGAGAAGCCAGAGCCTATAGATGTATCCTAATGCACTTCTGTTGTATCCAATAATCAAAGAAAGAAGGTGCATTAAAAGAAAAGGTGTCCATTACAAGCTTTATTCTTGTTCTTCCCTTTCTTTTAATAAGTCATGTCATACCAGTCTTCACAACATGACTTGCAGATTTGTCCCATCTCACCAAGCCCTAGGTAGAGATGCCCCCACCCTTCCACATTTTTCCTCTCGCCCAGTGTGAGGGCCATCCAGCTTGCCGGGAGTCTGCATCCATCCTGCTGCACTGCCTAACACACCTGCTGGCTCAACCCACTCCTCAGTGTTCTTGCAGTGCATCTGGGACAGGAGAGCACGCTTGGGAGAAGGCAAAGCAAAGAGAGTTTGTGAAGGCGTAGCCTTAATTCTTCAGGATTCTTTCTCAATCCCTCCAAGATAATTTTGAGTCACATAATCAAATTATTTGCTTAGGAAAAAATATGCCTAATTAGTTTTGAGCAAATTAACTTTTAAAACTAATAACAGAGAACCAGTTTCCTGAAGAGAGATAAAGCTATTACAATCACTGTAATTTTCACTGACTTGCATAAGTAGTGAGCTAGTTAATTTGCATCCAGATGGGAGTTGTGATTGCTTAGTAAAGGCTGTGGGATCTGACCATGAAAGTAGTTAGAAGCCTGGACTAACTTCAGTGCTGTCTTAGCTGTGTTGCTATCTTGGAGTAACTTTTCAAATTCTAGCCTAGCTGTACGTATCTAATGTGGCACTGTGGGAGTGTTAATTACAGGTATAGTCTGAGAGAAAGAGGTCAGTGCTTCCTTTCTGCTGTTAAAAACCATTCGTTTGCTCTGAAAAAGGACCATTCCTTCCAGGACACTGTTGGCCTGCTCCAGTGAATTTCTATATTGGTCTGTCATGGTGTCCAGCCAAGGACAAGATGAAGTAGAGTCTATCACATGGGAGTATTATCACAGTGTCAAAATTTCCATTATAAATCCTATTTATAACCACGTCATAAATATTTGTTCCATGTTGAAATTCAGCTAACAAAGAACTGAGAACTTTCCTTACAGTGCTGATTTTCAGTCGAGTGTGGTGATCTATTTTGAAAGGATTTTATTATACTAGTGGAGATTTAAATTATGTTTAAAAGGTTAGGTTTCTCCTGTTACACTTTTAACATGTGATGTGGACCATTAGAGAAAAATAATCTTTGCAGCTGCATTCTGTGTTTGTCAAGGCCACAGAAATAGATGACTGATATACGTGACCTTTTATTCCAAGAAAGTGTGCAAAATTTAAGACTTACATAAAATTAGAGAGACTCTAGGGAGATACCCAAAAAAGAAAATTCTAGTTCATAATATAGACCTGAGTTATGTAGAGTAATGTTCAGTATGATGTGGAAGACCATGTTGAGAATTTGGAGAAGATGAAGATTTCTGCCTATTAATTCAGTAATAGTTATTCATTCAGATCATTGTCTGGGCAGGAGTAAAACCTGGAACTGAAACACAGCCAGCATGGAATTGGTAGTTTTTGTGTGGTGAAATTAAACAGGGTGAAGATTGTAAAAGAAAGGTAGAGAGTCCAAGAACAGAATAATCAGGGATTATTGAAATCGAAAATTTTATTTTCCTTGAAAGCATGATTTAAAAATGGTAGAAAAATATAGGTAAATTATACAGATAAATCATAGATGTTAACAGACAAGAATTGTTCCAGAAGAGGAGAATGGTCACCTGTGTCAAAGGAGGGTAAGAGTGAAGTACTGGTACTGAAACGTGACTAAGAAAATCGCAGAGACTCTTCAAAAAGTGTCAGATGAAGAGCAGAAGGTATTTTGTCAGAGGCAGTTGCCAAACTGAAGAGTATTGGATAGATTTGGAGGAGAAGAGCAGTAAATGGATAATGAAAGTTTAGACTTTAAAAATGAAAACTTAAAGCACTAATGTGAAAGGGAAGAAATGGCACTGTAAGGTCAGAAGTGTAAGTGGCGTGGGGAGTGGGCTCTCTCTTAAAATACAAAAGAGTAAAAACATACTGGAAAGAGGCCGGATTTGGATGCAAGACTAAGCAGCTCACATACCCTGGTTTTACCAGAATTAAATTGATTGTTGTATTTCTCCAGTTCTGGAATTTGCAGTGCAGCAATCACTTCAGGCTCTTACACTTTATAATTAATTTCAATGCTAGATACAGTAAATTAATTTTGCTGGAAGTGTGGTACAGCTTAATGAGTACTGTTTTTGAAAAAGACTGGATTAACCCTCAACCTTCTGAGAAAATTCATAAAGCCATATACTTCAACAGCAGTAAATTTCAAGTCTCTTTATTTTACTCCTGATTTTACATCTTTCAAGTTCATAATTTCAAGTGTATTTTCTATAAACACGAGGCGGTAAAGGAGACTTCTAAAACAATTGTCTGACATGGTATCACACAATCATGAATCCATTAGAAATGTCTGGATTTTTAATTAAAGGCAGTAATGCATCTCTAGAGCTGTAGAATCAGTGGAAATCTGAAACTGTCTAGTTATTTCCATGTTATTTTGCCTACTTATATCTATGTCTATATATTCAAAAGTAATGTTGGTTGTTTGCTAACATGCATGTATTTACCGTCTTCCTGGTTTTGAACCTTTTTAGAACATATTCCACAGGCATAAGAAGTGCTGGCATCTACAACCCAAGCCCTGAGTGCATATCCTAGGCCCCGCTTTTTCCTGTAATGGAAGAACAGAAGGGTGTTCTCAGAACAGGCACTGTCTCTTTATGTAACAGGGATTTTAAAAGAGGCAGAAGTTAAAAGGGCTTTGGCAAAAAATTCACTTGATTATTGAATTTACTAAGAAACAGTTCTTATGACAGGCTGACAGACTTGGCTAGCTGGAGAGCAGATATGAACCTGCTCCTGTGGAGGTCTGTTGCCAAACTCCTGTGGAGCAGCATGATAGCCATGCACTGGAAATGTGATAAGAGAAGTAAGAGAAGTAGCTAATACCCTTCCAGGCTGTATATACAGAAGCACGTCATGGAGAATGGTCCTTTCTCTGCATGATCCCAGTGACACTGAGTAAAAAATACTCTGTAGAACTTTGGGGATCATCACATCAGAAAGATCTGGACACACTGGGAGAAATGTAAAGGAGTGTGAATTCTAATGGGTAAAGACAGCTATTATGCCACATTAACAGTCTCTCTCTATATTTAAAATTCATCTTCTCAGAGAATATTGCAGTTGCAATGAGAATAGGATTACTGCCTTTCACTTCTGCCCATCCTTTAGGAGCTTAAAAAACACTACTTTTGCAGTTAACAGCTGCCCCAGTGCAGTTCAGATGGAGTAAAGTAAGTCTCTAGGTTTTCTGTGAAAAAGCTAAAAATTTACCTTCTCAGTTATCGCCTGTTAAGCAGCCTTCAGGCTTAGAAGCATTCAAGTGGATTATAGTGCATGTGTTACTTAGCTGGGATCATTCACATTAAATACAACGTGTGTACATTATCTACTGTGGAAAAATGAAGCCTGTCCTAGATACAGGAGTCATATGCATCACCATGTAATCTTGACAGATATTTTTTTGAAGTTCTGTCAGTATTCATCAGCAGAAAGGTAGGGTAAGCAAAGCAAGCCATAATTAAGATTGCTGGTCACAAGCAATTTCTGTAATTTCCATAAGCTGATGTGCCAGTGAGGTGCTAGAGATAGTTGTGCAGCACTCACAGTGCCCTCTACCAGATAAGATAGATTTGTTAGATTTTTCTGGTGGTATTGATTCCAGAAGTATAAAGGCTTACACACTGCTGCTATGCAGATACAGTTAGGAAATGTTGCCCTGTTTTGGAAATACCGCAGCAACTTCAGTCACCTGCTAAAGCAGTTACAGGAATGGGGCAGAGTTTGGATAAATAGTCAGAATAAATTCATTGTTCTTGTTACTGACCCCAGGCAGTTTTTGAAATTCATTAGTGTGGTCTTTCCTGACTTCAGATCATTTGGTGTGTATATGTCTGCACTTTAATGATGCATTTATAAACCTTTACAAGAACAAAATCTTATTTTTAGGGATTCTTTTATCCTTAATGACTCCTTAGTTGTTGGATAATACAAAAATGCAAATTACAAAAATACTGTTTAGGTTCTGTATGCAGGTGTGGTAATGGTAGGGTAGCTCAAATTAATTTCAGATTTGGAGGAACTGACAGGAAGAGAAGAGGCAGTCTGGTTTTTGTACCAGTAGAAATTGCATTAAAATCTGTTTCATCATCCTACTGCTAGACTCACAAGTTGGTGATGTTACCTATGATGTGAATTGTTTGGCTGAAGTCCATTTCCTTTTCTGTTGCCATTGCTGTTGCTGGCAGCTCAAGTGTGCTTAAGTAGACGTTTTGATATTTTCCAAAAGCGTTATGAGATAACATGGTGTCATATGCTTTTCAACAAATACCTGTGCAAAATGCAGAGACACTAGCAGTAGTGAGGTCACACCAAGAACTGTATTGTGCCGTGTAAATATCACAGCAGATTAAACACAGAGGCATAAAAACTAGCCTTGGATTTGGCCAAAGTGTGTGTCTGTCTCTGTATGTGGGATTAGTAAATAAGTAACTCAAGGCTTTTGATCTCAGCTGAGTCCATGTCAGGAAGCATTTGATGGGTGTTTTGAGAAGGCTGTGTTGCTTTCATTGATGTCAAGGTCTGGAAAATAAAGCATTGACAGATATTTTAAACTATGTTGTTTAGAATACTGCACAAAACTGTTTCCTGAGCAGGTTTGAAGTAGCAACCTTGATATGCAAGAATTCATGTGTTTAAGGTTCTTCTGAGCAAGACATTTAATGAGCAATTCCTACCAGTGAATACTTTCTGTAGGTCCTTATCTTCACTTAGCAAGAAGGGAAGGTTGCATTTCAAGTTGCTTTCAAGCCTGCTTGTATTCAGTGATGCTACTTTTTAAAGTTAGTCCTAGGTGGGCTGGGACTCCCTGGGGAGATACGTGTATTCTGACTTTTACATTGCTGAATGATGATGTGGCTTTGTCAGGTTGTGGCAATAGTAAAATATCACCTTATATTCCATCTCTTTGTTGCATTTTTCGGTCTTGTTGGTAGTACATGGTTTCAAAGACAACAGGCTGCCAGATCAAATCAGAACAGTTTCATAAACTAAAACACATGTAGGCATCAAATCTCCAAGACATTCATGGATTTAGTGAGTACCATGTGCTGGCTTCAGATTTGCCTCCAGTCCAGTGTGAGAAAGAAGAGTATCAGGAATACTGCTTAAGGAAGCAGCAATGCCAAGAACAGATTGAGAAGCCCTGAAAGTGTAAGCTGGAGAAAACTTCTGCAAAGGGAAGATATCTTCAAAGAAGGAGGAGTAGGAAATGAGGAATTGCAATTAAGAGTTAATTAAGAATGATTATAAATAATAAACTTTATATTTTGGAGTATTTTTGGGATTGTGCAAAAAAAAAGAAAAAATGGACTCCTCTCCCTCTTGTTTACATTGTTTACATTGTAGTTTGCTTTCATAGGCAGCCATGGTACTTACATGCTGGTGGTATTAAGTCATGGGGTGGGGGCAGGGGGGAAGCATTTTAAGGCAGCCAAATGGAATTTTAAAATTGATCCAGGAAAGATTTTTTTATTTGCCCTTAGCTAGGGAAGCTGCTTAATAGCGTTTAAAATGCTGATCATACCTCACCAAAATGCAGTTGCCATGAGAGGATAAAAGTTAAATCAGCCATCCAGACTTGGGTTTCTTCTGCATCTCACAGAAAATAGTGTCAACAATCCCTTCCATTTCAATTTTTTTTTCTCTTTTGTGACATGCTTTATTTTTAAGCCTTAGCTAATGTAGTTTTTTAATCTCTAAAGCATTCTCAAGTGCAGTTAAAGAAAGTCATTATTCCAGGTGGCATAACCAATTTCAGATGGAGGGCAGCCAGGCCTACATAGGTATTTTTAAATTAAGGAATTCTTAAATAACTTATCTGTGCATCACTAGGACTAAGACATTTCTTATATTGCTGCACATTGACCCAAGCATGAAGGAGCTGCACTATTTCATGCCCTATTGCTGCAAAACTGCATCCATCAGAAAGGTACTGCAGACACCTGGGGTGATAACCTCTTAAGGTTATCTTTAACTTAACTGTTAGGAAGTCTTTCTCTACCACAAGGGTGGTCAAACACTGGAACAGGCTTTTCTCGAGAGGTGATTGATGCCTCAGGATTGTCAGTGTTCTACAGGCAGTTGGACAATGGCCTTAATAACAGGCTTTCACTTCTGCTCAGCTCTGCATGAGTCAGTGACTTGGACAAGATGATTGTTCTAAGTCCCTTCCAACTGAAATGTCCTGTTCATACTACTCCTACTCATACCTAAATCAGGCAGAAGTGTTCTCTCAGAGCCCTATGGCTCTTCAAGCACCTTGCCTTACATCCTTTAATTTCTCTGTGGCAATGATCTTTAGCCTTGATTTCCAGACCTATTCAGTCCCAGTTCAGTCTGCCAAACGTTACTAAAACCGTAATCATATCTCTGCTCCAGTGAGATCATCAACACGTTTTGCACATGGCATTGCACAGCCCTCCATTCAGTTGGGCTGAATTCAAGCCAGCAGCCTAGCACTTAAGAGGGTTTTTTTGTTCCCTGTTACCAGTATAACCGTCAGAAAATTAAGAGCAAAACTGAGGAAGTACTAATGATCTTAATTATAGTTCTTCCCCCTCCCTTCATATCTGCACAGTGAAGAAATAATAATAAATCCTATCTTTCTGAAATTTACTGAATATAGTTATTTGCACTTCCATAATGACTCACTGAATCACTTCTTTTAAGAGATTGATAAAATTGATTATTTATATTTCTTCACCTACAGTTACCATCCTAAGAAATTCTTCTATACTGGATGTTCTATCCTGAAAAATCCTAACATAAGGAAGAAAGATCCTTTGATCCTATTAACTGATCCTCTGATCAGTCACTTGGCTTTTCAAAGTTTTATTAAGTTCACCAGAACAGCAGAGAAATCCTATTGTAAGAGCATGCATATTGTTGCCAACAGTGACACATTAGAAAACTATCAAAAACGTTAGCAGATAAACCAAATTGTTTTCACTGGCTTATTTTATGAACAGTATATATCAACCTGTAGTACCAACACTAAAGTGTACATTTTCCTTTTTTAGTACAGTTCATTTAAATACAAAAGTTTTAAGCTTGTGCTTCAACCACATCATGCTCTGGATTTGTATTAGGGTATAATCTGCAGTAAGAAACTTACTTATCATTTACTATTTCCTTCTCTCTTTGAATTTAGATTTGGTAGATCAGCTCTCAGCCTTTTTTGCAAGAAGACATTTATGGTAGGCAACAAACTTATGGTCAAAGTGCTGTGTGGAGTTTTGATTACTAAAGAGACTTACACTCCATTCCTAGTTTTGACAGAGTCTTTCTCCGTGTCTTTAGGTTTGTCAAAGATTTAGCAAAGCTTTGAGCATGTTGGTACTTTATACACAGCTGAGCAGTAAATTCAGAAGAGTTATTCAAATGAAGCATGTGCTTTGGGTCATTATTTCCTTTTGGGTTAGCTTCCCCATCACTAAAATGGGCTATTGGCATAAGCTTTAGTTTTGTACTTACAGATTCTGAACTTTTCAGATCGGGAATTTTCCCTTTTTTTTCCTAGAAGTGTTGAGTAGTTCAGTAAAAAGAGGCATCTAAGCTTGGAGGGTTTACGTATAGACTACACTGTTCTGGTTGAGCAAGTAACTTTGATTGTGTGACCATTACCCCACAGACAGATGTCAAACATTACAGTAAAAATGGAGCATCCTTCCACTAACAGTTCATACATGTAAACAAAATTAGGAAGTGAAGTATGTGCTTCACATGTGGAATTTATCTATAAGCACAACATAAATTTTCTCATAATGATAAAATCATAATATTATTTTTTATTTGGGTTTCTCTTTATAGCCCTGTCGTTTTGTTAACTCTCTGTGTAGCACTAAAGATAGGTTACATCATAACGTGTACTTTAGTTTAGAAAGCAGAAATAAGCATATGTTTATCTACTAAGTATTTCTAATATACCTTGAAATTGAATCACATCACTCAGCATCAACAGTACTTTAAATATTTTATTCTCAAAAGATTATGTTCTGGAGCCTGCATTAGTGGCATTACAATCTTTTTTTGCTTTCAGTAGACAAAAAAATTTGTCATACAAAATACTTATTTTTCCTGAATTGTAAGAATGGTAAGATATTTATAAAATCACTGATGAAATTGCATGCATGCCTTTTCCTTCACTATCTTAGATGTATTCTGCCATCCTTCTCAAGCTTCAAATTTCATTCTGATCTGATGAGGCATGAGGTCTCAGCCTTCTTGGGAAGCAGCGGCTGCATTTACAGTGTCCTGCAAGATGACATTTTCAGATGCTCCTTGAGCCGCAGTGCTGCAACAGCCCTATGCTGCCAGTATGTGTGCCTCACTAGGCTGTGGGGGAAAGCATGTGGCTGTCACCTCTTTAAAAATGGTGTGGCAGAACCAGGGCATCCTTCTCTTCTCATTTACAGGGTTGGCCGTGCTGTCACATCGCTTACTGGAGCCCTTCCAGGAGGAAGGACATACTACACAAGAACTTCACAAGAAATTCTAGATTTAGAGCAACCATGAGTGCATCTTCAACCAAATCAAAGGTTCCCTCATCCCACAGCCATCAATGAAATGCTGTTCAAGCTGACCATCAGACTGTATGAGACTCTCATGTGCATACCTTGCACACATCCACACAGTCCTTTGGCGTTTAGAGGCTGTTCTCCCTGAATACTGGCTAACTCACACTTTCATGGTGCCATCCAGTTGCTGGCATCACAACAGGTGTGTGAGCCAAAACCACCCCATGGCTGACCTTTAGCAAGTAAAGATGCATCACTCTTGATCCAATGGGAGCACAAGCCGGCATGTCACCATAAGAAAACACACAGGTTCATCTTACCTTTACTTGGTTAGATAACATTTCTTAGTTCTGCTTTCCAGACCAGGTTCTCCTTAGGCATTCGCATGGATCATGTCTAGATCTACTGCTTGCTTCCACTGCAAACTGAAGAACCAGAGTGCTGTGTTTATTTCCTGGTCAGATAATCCCACTTTACCTTCTCCCCACCCTCAAATTCTATCCTCTTCCTCATTAAGATCAGCCAGCTAAGAAGTGTTATGGGAAGGGATGTTAGTGACTCTCTTTACAAATTCACTTGGCCCTTGTTTCTTTAAACTTGTGCTGTAGATTGCTCTTATGGTGAAGGACTCCCTTAACCATGTCTACAGAGTCATGTCTTTAAGAAAGGGGACAAGGTAAATCCTGACAGCTCCTAGTACTTAGAAGGGAGTGGGAGCTGAGTTCTTGCTGCCTGGAGTCAGTGGTTTTGATGGGTGCATAATCCAGTTGTATTGGATACAGTGAATACACATTTAAAAAGTATTTGAACAATCTCCAAAGCTAACTTCAGCACAGGGCCAAGAATTTCAGTGTTGGAAAGACTTGCCTGACAAGATTGGAGGCAAGGGATGTATCTTTAATATCCATATGTGATGTACTGGGGGTGGGAGGGAAGGCTGCTGTGCCAAGGCAATGGCTGACACCCTCAGAAGTTACTTGGATGCAGCATTCTCTGGTGGAGCTCAGTGTCACATAGCATCAAATATTGCCAGATACCCAGTAAATAAATGTGTGGCATGGTTAGCCTGTAGAACTTAACTTCTTCAGGAAGGTGCAGATTATACTTTTTACTTTTCACTCCACCAGTCTCTTGGGGAGACATGGGAGGCTGCGACCATGGGTTCCCTTCTATTTTCAGAAATTCCAACATCTTGAAGGTCTCTTGATGAGAGGGACTTTCTTTGGCCAACTTTGGGAGGCTTTTAGTTGATTGTAGGAAAGGGTGGAGAGAGATGACATTTCTGAGGTCATTTCTGATGTAATTTTCTGATGTTTTCCTTATGAAAGTGTCTTCAGTTTGTCAAGTGCTGTCAGATATTAGTAAAAGTCAAATCTTCACATATATGAGCAGTGCAGAGCCGTCACAGTAAGTGAATTTTCAGAATTTAGGCTGCATCGTGAGACTGAAGAGATAGTATTCCAATTGGATGTTTTAACCACAGCAGTCATAAAGAGCAAAGTAATACAAATATGGATCTGTCCATAATAAATAAGCATTGCAATTTGACAGCTCCGTGGCTTGGGCTTAAAGATTAGTCAGAGCTCTTTTAGCTATCGTTTTCTCTTTACACCCCTAATTATATCTAATGTGAAAAGATATGAAAAAGAAAGTTTATGCATGTTAAACCCCTCAGCATTACCTTATGTATCTCAGCAAAGACGGAAGGAAATCCCCGACATGACCGAGAATTTTTTGAATGGTGGTCATACCTGTAACTTTATATATGGAAACTCTCAATTTGCGTTGTACTGCCTTTCCCTTTTACCAGGAAGATTATAAAAAGCTGTGAATCAAGCCTTTAGTTCTCTCCCTCTGTGCAGACTTAACTCCTCAAAACTTCCTCCACAATGTCATTTGAGAACAAATTCTGGCTTGTCTGTGTCTACCCTTCTTTCTTAACAGCTCCCTATTTCCACCCCTGGTTTTCAGAGATGCCAAAAATGTGATTTTCCTGCTCAAAAGACTTTGCATGCCGAGTAATTCTTCTTCTCAGCAATGCTTGCTTACCAGATGACTCAGTAACTTCCAAAAGCTTCATGCTGCTCTTCCTTCCTCTCATCTTCGCACTGCGTAGATATGCATATGCTTCTGGCATCTGTAGAAACACTGTATCTGCCTAGCACAGTTAGAGCCTCCTTTAAACTCAAAAGCAGAAAAATGTGTGCAGATATTCTTCTCTGGGCACAGAATTTCTCTATGACTTAAAGCACAGATAAGCCTCACTTAGAGAAGGGTAAAAAAATGCAAAGGAAAGTTGCGGTGCTAGCGAGGACAGAAGTGGAGAAACAGTTGCAATGTATTTTTCAGAAGCCATTCTTGAAAATACAGGAAAATTGTTAGCAGTTCTTTGTTTGCAGAGCTCCCCAACTTCTGACTTTTTCAGGAGCTGATCCTGGAATCTGAGATGTGACTTCTAGGAAGTAAAACAGAAAATAATTGCCTACAATGCATACAGATTTACAGGAATTTTGTTTCTTCAGCAGTGTTTGCTCAAGTCTTACCATTGAACAATTAAATCTGAAAACCGAAACTTGGAGCAGAGCATGTCAGCCAGTTTCTGTTTATGTTAACAGCTGTATTAGACATGCACTTTGATAAGTGAGTCCTAGTAGTGAATGTGCATGTGGGTGTTTAGCTAGAATCTGGGGAGAGAATGTTCTTCACACTTGCTGCTCTGTAGGTATTTTCCTGGTGAATGTAAGAGAATTTGTATTCCTGCCTTCTAAGCAGGAATTGTATTAGCAACTAGAATGGTTAACCTGGGTCTTCAGATGGGAGTAATTGGTTCTGGAGAACAAAGCCAGCATGTGAGAGTTCAAGGTATATACATGTGTATATAAGACAAGCTGACGTTCACCCCAAGGGGAAAAAAAAGCGATTCAGGCCATTTTTCCTGTAGCTTATAAGAACAGAAGAGACATTTCGTTCTGATGGTTAACTACCTGTGTATCAAACAGGTACTGTGATCATTGGAAGTTAAATCTATTACAGTAGTCAAGCAAAATGTACCTCAAAGATGCCTCTCAGAAAAGGAGTGCTAGGTGATGTGAGGTTAGTCAGTCTTCAGTCACTCAGACTTCACTCAGGAGCAATTTACATACCATGGCCCTTTGAGAAACTGAAGATGTAGAGTGACGGAGCCAAGTTAATAAGTAGTTCCAACAGTTATCAAAAACCTACAGTAACTCCAGTGCCTGGGCAATTTGGAGTAAATCACTATGGATGTCAATGAATTGTTGGTAACATAGAGCCCTGCCTGCATTTTAGCAAGGCAGTGCAGTCTGAAATCCCAATGCAATAGTTTTACTGTGAACCTTGTTTTGATCTTAATATTTCTATTACACTGTTTTTCAGGCCCTGATTATATCAAACAAAAATTTCAAGAAGGAATGGATGCAAAAGAAAAATCTGAAGAAAAAGGTCAGGACAAACCACCCACCCCAAAAGAGTCACCTCACTTTTATCGAAAAGGTACTACACCCCCTCGAACCCCAGAAGCAAGCCCAAGAAATAGTCCTCCTCTTTCTTCTGAGACTTCTCCTTCAAAACAACTGAAAAAGCAAAGCTCCACTTCTGGGGCAAGACTCAGTCAAGAAAAAAAGCTTATAGCCACTGAGAATATAACACCCACAACTAACAAGCCTTTATATTCAAAAGCACCAGTGAAGGAGGAAGTAGCTGGGAAACTCCAGCCAAAGTTTTCAGCCCAGAACAATCCCAGCAGCACAGAGAATGGGGAGCTGCATGGTCACTACCATGGCTATTATGTAAAAATGAATCCAACAGCGCTTCCACAGGAGCTCAGGGAAGAAGATGAATATGCCAACCGTTCACCATCAACACTTGCACGGATACCACCCTCTCAGAAGCCAAGTCCTGCTAGATCTGGGGGTAAGCCAGATGCCAAAGAAAACAAGCCTGACATAAAAATTAAGAAATCAGAATTTGCTGCACCAAAGAACCCAGCTAATAATGAGTCACATCCAGCAATGGCGAAAGAAGTAGGAAACGGCTCGGTAAGTACTGCAAGAAACATTTTCACTTTCACTGCCCTTTTGCCTCTGGGTGCTGAGCTTTGCCACGTAAGCGCAGGAGAAGCTCGTTTCTGTGAAATCTTCATCTGGATCCAGTCTGCTAGCTAAAACCCACTACACTTGGAGTGAGGAAGAAATGTTCCTGTCTGGAAATGAGCAAAAGAGTTTTAAAACTATCCTTTCAGATCAGTGTGAATCTTAATTTCATTATTATTTAAAAATAATAAAATTATCAATAACTATGCAGAAAAGGAGTGATGACTAGTAGCATTTCTATTTCATGTTAGAAGAAAAAAGCCAGAGTATGAAATTCAGAATCTCTGATGATGATTCTGTGATTTTTGGGCCAAGAGAAACTCAGGAAAGCATTAGTTTTACATCCTAAAGTGAATGAAGAGTTCTAGATAATTGTCATAATGTTCCTCTTTTATAAGCATTGTTTCTTTGAGTCATTTTTGATGGTACTCTACAAAACAAACAGTGTGTCATTATTGATAGGATAAACAGAATGACCCATTTAAAGAGATCCAGATAACCTAGTACTGATTGCAGGCAAAGCTCTTGAATAATTAACACCAGACTTCATTAATAAAGAATTTAGAAATAAAGAGGGGGAGTAATTTCCAACCAACATGAATTCTAAGAGGCCTTGACAAACAAGTTTGACATCTTGTGTGACAGAAGGTGTGACAGAAGAATCATAATCTCAGTCAAGGAAGTCACTTGATTTGCTTTTACATGGTCATGTATTCTGACAAGGAAACCAGCGTAATGCAAAGGCTAAATGTCACATTAAACTTTTTTTTAAAACTGACTGATGGTTCTCAAAAAGTAGTTAGAAAACCATCAGTTATTTGATATTATTCTGGTGAGGTCGTTCTTACATTAATTCTGTTTTTCTAATCACATTCTTGTTAATGACATACAAGAGGACATGAGAGTATTGTCCATGAGGTTACAGAAGGCAGAGAGACCAGGAGAGCGGTCTATAATAAAGGCAAATACAAGCTCATGCTTTTTTATTTATGCAGAAAATGAATAGAGCAGGATACATCCTGGATATGCAGGATCAGAACTGGAAAAGGTTGGTGGATCAGGAGCAAGAGAGGCAACTGAACATGAGCTCCCAGTCTGCTGCTGTTGTTCAGAGATGTTAATATAATCCTTAGATTTATCAACAGAAGAGATTAAGCAAGAGTACATGGGAGTCTGTTCTGTCTGCTTTTGGCACGGGTGCAGCCATTTCTGGGATAAAATAGTGTCCCTAAATCGGGGATTTAAATAGAAAAAAAAACCTTGAGGGGAAGTCACACAAAGAGCTGCAAGAATAATTAAAACATATCTTACAATGAAAGATTCAAGGTATAAAACTCCTGACGTACTAAATCACTTTCTGTAAGTGTGCTTTATAGAACAGCAAATGTGTAAGAAGATCCAACAGCTAGAAAGACTCAGATAAAAGTCTTGTTTTAAGTTGATTATAATGATCTTAATTAAATGTGCCATCAGTTTTCAGATGCCAGGGTTTTGGAGCCATCACTGAGTAGTTTGATAATGAGCATTTTGCCAAGATGATATTCTCTAGTACTGCAGGAAGCTTTTATTCTGTTTTGTGCAGATCAAAGTAGATGTTCACAGAGGTTTTGTAATCTGCAAATCTGTATTACAGCTGATATCAGCCCTTTAACCTTTCAAATCTCACAGATATTACTCCTATGTAGGGTAACACAAAGCTGACAGGCTTGTAAATGTTGAGTGAGCATGTACAAATTTTAGGCTGAATTGGAATTGGTTTTTAGCTCTGGTGAAGATAAGTCACTAGAAATAGTCCTTATTTTTCCTTCATTCCAAATAGTATTTTGGAGCTGAGGAAGGCTTCATCTAAACAAGTAGGGTACCTGAGCAGCAATTTATTGACCTTCTAGAATAACCAGGATAAGGAGCATGAACCTACAGCCTGTTATCGCAGAAGGTGTAAAAATGATGAGTTACTGTGCATTAGTTACTGTTTGTTCACTGATACTGCAGTGATATCTGGGAACTCTACTCTAGGTCCCTCTACTTTATTTGATGCATTCCAGTCTTATTACCAGCATTCCAATATGAAAGGAAGGAAGGTAGATTATATTAATTCATTTTTACTGTAACATTATCTTAAGATGTATGTAGATGGATGTGGGTGTTTTTCAAAGATTCTGGTCTGTATGTGCCTGTAAATTTGCCATTATAGACTAAACTTTCCACATGCTTATTTCTTGGAAGTGCTGAGAGTAAAAATGCTAAACTAATTAAAGCAAAGGAGAGTAGCCGACTGGCCTAGCAGTCTGAGGGAGAAACAGTACAGAATGACTGTTAACTTTGCTGGAGGCTTTTAATTTTCAGGATCACCTTTCAGCTTCAGAAAAATAGTAGCCTGTTCTGCAGTGCTCCTGGACTGAGCTCAACAGTGTGTTGGGATTAAGCAGTGACTAAGCTAAGAGAGCAGTTACTGAGGAGAAGCCAGATTCATGGAATCATAGAATAGTTTGGGTTGGAAGGGACCTTACAAGAGCATCTAGTTTCAACTCTCCTGCCATGGGCAGGGACACCTTCCACCAGACCAAGTTGCCCAGAGCCCCATCCAGCCTGGTCTTGCACATTTTCAGGGATGAGGCATCCACAGCTTCTCTGGGCAACCTGTGCCAGTGCCTCACCACCATCACAGTAAACAGTTTCTTCATAATATTTAATCTAAACTTGATCTCTTCTAGTTTAAATCCATTCTCCCTTTTCCTAATAATGTACTCCTTATCCCAGATATTTCTGAATGTTGAGAGACTTCAGCATTCTAGAGTTGCATTGGGGAATTATTTTATTTCAGTAAGAAACTGCAATTGCTTTTTAGTCATTCTGACAAATGGTTTTGTAATGCTTTGAAAGCAAGTCTGCCTTAGATCCTCCATAAAGTTCTAAAATATATTTGTTAAGGAATATGAAGAGAAAAGAACTCTCACTCATGAAAAGAGAATGATAAAACATGGTTTTGGAATGCAAAGAAATGAATCTATTAACATTTATTGAGCACTTCTGTTAGATTGTCTGAAAGTGCTGTATAAAATTGTGCTGTGGTTTTTCCAGGTTTACAGTGATAACACATTAAGAGCACAGATACGGAAGGGAAGATTTTCAATTCTCCCTTCTATGTGTCTAAATCAAAGCTATTTTTCATACCTGCATGAAACATCAGCTCTAATTTCAATTAAGAACTTTAAACTACTTTATTTGCAGCAAAGCTTGTAGCAACTGTTTTAGTTATGAAATTCATGTTTCATATTTTCTGTGAATGTTACGTCCTTAAGAATGTCTTTGAGTATTATCTGTGCAATAAGTTAGTTATGGGAACAGTCGTGATTATCTAAATATGCCCATTTCTGGCATTATACTTGAAAAATATCAGCACGTACTTCTTATGCCACACATATAAGTGTGTTTCTCTGTGTACTTAGTCTCTGATGTTCAAAAATCAAAGTTCAAAATCATTCTAGAACTCATAAGAAGGAGTCAGTTTTATCAAGGTGAAATCCTGCATAAGACACAATGACAAAGTCACTTGTCATTTATGAGAGATAAATCACCCCTCTTTCACTGAGAATGAGGCTCCTTCACATTACCTTACATTTACCACAGTGTGAAGTGTTCACAGAGACACTTGACCACAAACCAGTACTGTTGTTTCTAACTAGTCATTAGCAGCCTCCAGCCCCAGCTTCAGCTTGCATGCTGCTGTTCCACCTTGAATATGAGCTGATTGGAAGTTCTCTTGGATTTGAGGGAAAAATAGGATTGAATTTCACAAAACACTATTGTATTGTACATTCATGAATAACTTCTTTTTTTTGCCTGATATGTGCTGCCCTAGGACAGATAACAAGCCCCGGCACAAGTCTTTTACTAAATTGTAATTTTTTTTTTCACTTGGCATGTAAAAGTTTCTAAACACACAGTGTTTAGCCTGGTTTTTTACCTCTATGTTACACAGTGATTCTACTCCCATCTTTTTGTTCAATTCTCATCTTTTTGTTCACCTAACATCCATTTTGTAAGGGCTGTAAATACTATGATGTTTGCAAAATAGATCAGTATTTGCTGAATCCTAAAAAAACCCTCTGAGCAAGAACTTTAGGATAAATTTAATGGACATTCCTAATGCAATGGAATTACAAGCCTAGTGTTTTATTTCCTGGCACTACATTTTAGGAAAATAACTTTCTTTCTTCCCCAACTGGAAATTAATCATATGGCTGTATTTTGAACTACATAAATGTCTAACTTACAAGAAGCTGAAAGGGTAAATTTAAGCAGGACTGAAGGTTTTCTACTACAGCTTCTTTAGTGCACCTGTTCCAGTCACTCTAGGACTGTTCAAACTAATTTTGGCTTTTGCTATTTTAAGCCCTTGTGGGACACTAAAGCCTTACTTGTGGTACTTGTCTTAAAGCATTAAATGCTTATTTCAAAGGTGTCTACAAAACAGGTGGTAGTTCATTGCATAATAACTGTGTGCTCCATAAATGTTGTTTGATCATTTTTTAGTGTATCAGGAAATCCTGCTTTGGGCTGAAAGGTATAGTTATCAGAAGATAAAACACAATGCATGTAGCAGGCCAAATATGAGCTTATATGAGCAAATACGAAAATATGAGCTTTACTTCTTTGTATAAAGAGATATCTTTATGATATTTCATTATCATAAAGAGATAACGTATTTTTCTGTGATCTTTATGTGAACTCAACCGCCCAGTTCTGAAAGTGTCACTTGCTTCTGTCTTTGTAGATGAGACTTCTTTGATTCAGGGCATAGCCCCTGGGGCTCTTAACCTAATTTATCTAATGTTACTGTGGTGAGATTGTTATACCTAACCTGACTGACAGATGCATCCAAAAAGAAGTCCCCTTCCCCTCTAACAAGCTTATTAATTACCTGAGACTGTGCATCAGTGATACGGAGCTGCCATTAGAGCTGCAGTCCCAATTTGGCAATCAGCAAAAATCTGTCTTGCAGCTACCAGGATGCTGTTCAATGATGTATTTCAGGTAATGAACAAATTCTTGGCTCCTGTGAAGACACCGTAGGTTGCAATTTTTTTTTTTCAGTTGCAATAAATCAATGTGATTTTCATAGATCTTCTTTTCAAATATGCAAAATACTAGATGGCCAAATCCCGAAAAATGTTATTGGTACATGGCAATGACCTTCACAGTTCCTTGCCATTCCTGGTGCAGTACAAATATACAGTGCAGTATAACTGTAAAATCTTCAAGTGGGATTCCAGCCTATAAAGGAACCATTGACCTGATTTGGATCACATTGGCAGTCCCTATTAGTATCATAGGATTATGAAACCATAGAGTGTTTGGGTTGGAAGGGATATTTTGGGACCATCTGGTTCCAACCCCTGTGCCATAGGCAGAGACACTTCTGCTAGACCAGGTTGCTCAAAACCCCATCCAACACGTCCAGTCATGGGGCATCCAGAGCTTTTTAGGGAACCTGTTCCAGTGCCTAACACCAGAAAGAAAGATGTTGAACCCACATCTGTGTGGAAATTAATAGTGTAATCAAATCACACTTCTGCAGAGAGCAGGGCTCCTCACAGTGCTGTGGCAACCATATCTAGATCTGTGCTTTCCTTTTATGCCTGTTCTCTGTCCCCAAGTGTCTCATATGCTTTGGCACATGGTGAGTCACTTCCACGAAGGAGGAAGTAGTATGGTTACACTTCTGTCCTGTGACCTGATGGTTGAAACATGGCACTGGCAAGTGGGAACTTGTTATTCAAAATCACTTTGACTAAGGTGTCATAAAACCTGGTCTTCAATTTCCTAGTGAATATTTTAGACATTCCACCATTAAGCAAAACATGAGTGCTACTGCCAATACCATTACCCCCATGGCATCATTTAATTGGCATTCTGATAATCTCAATCTTTGTTTGAACCTGAACACCTCTGAGTTGGTGCAAAGGGAACTTGATGGCTGTTATGGGTAGAGGTGCTGATGAGGTTCAGACTCACCAGAGATTTAAGCAATACCTAACATAACATACTTTGTGACTTAGTCAAAAAGTTAGCAGCCCACCTGTGGCCTGCCATCTGAACTACTGGGTAAAGGTGTGTTCTGAGGAAGGTGTTTAATGAGGCTGTTTCAGGAGAGCATGTGATACAATAATGACATGAGTACTATTCCATAGCTTCCCAGTTACAGTGTTGCAGAAAATTACTAATAACACCTTAGCATTCCAGAAATTATACAGCTGATGTTAGCATTGTGTTGTCATGAACCATAATGAACTTCTGCAAGGCATACCTCATGTGAACAGTGAAAACACTGTATCATTTCTCACTCAATATATGCCTTCTTAAGCAAGCCAGTGATTCTTGTGTAGCTCAGAAGATAGTTTTCTGCACGGATTTTCTGGTGGGATTTGTGATTTAGGAAAGTGTTGTCTAAATGAAAATTTCTCTGTTTCTGCTTACAGTACAACTGTAAAGAGTATAAAAATCTTTGTAAAATTAGGTTGTAATAAACCAAATATGATAGGAGTTGAAGAGAACTGAGAATTTTCATCTCTTTGGACATTTTTTTGAAGTTGATCATTAGAAAACATCCATTTTTAAAAAAAAAAAATCCAAAATTGCTAAAAAGAATTGAAAAAGTTCTCTGGCTACACAGAAATACTGAAATCGTGTAATGATTTAAATTTTCTAACCAGTTTTAGCTATAGCCAGGAATGAAAGGAATTTTTTGACTTTTCATTTCTTCAGTACATAGGTCTTTAAGATAAGTGTCTGAGTAAATCAAAACAAGTTTAATTTTGCAGCTGAAAAATGCATTTTAATCTGCATTTTAATTTTAATGGAAGCAGGTTTGTTAGTGCAATGGTAAGTAAATCTTCTTTTCTATTTGGGTTATCAAAAAGTGTATTCTTTTAATAAAGCATCTTTGTTATGTCTGTTTTGGAATGGGTTGGAACTGGAAAAGGAACCCTCTGTAAGAATGAAGATCAGCACCCTGGCTTCCCTAAAGTAGTTTATATTCTTTGTTTTGCTTTATTTTAAGCTGACATGGTTTTTGTGTTGATGCGTTTATTTTCATTTGTTGATGCATTTTGTATTTGTCAGGTGGCTTAATCTCAGTGTGATTAAGAACAGTGGAATAATATACTCTCACCTGTATTTATCCAGCTCATATTCACACAGATGATATTTATCTCACCTGAATATCAAGGGTAGTGGCTGCGTTTCAGCAGCAGGGTCTGTTTCCTTCAGAGCAAAGACAAAACCTAAAGAAATTGTGAAGTCGGGTCTCATCCATTGCTGTGCATATGTGGGGGCTTGTATTAATTCTCATATCTTTATTTTATTTTCAGGGCCCTAACTCAGTCATGATCGCCCTGGTAATGCTGTTGAATATTGGTTTAGCCATTCTTTTTGTCCATTTTCTAACTTGATTGGAATTAGGAAAGGTAAGAAAGCTTTCATATAAAATCACCATATCCACCCCACCTTAAATGATAAAGATTTAATTTCTTCACGTACTTTTAATGTTCCCCACTAATTTTAGCTATGCCTGAATGTGATTCAACATAGTTATTTAATATTGTAACTGTTTTGACCCTTCAGTGAAGTCATGACAACTAGTGGTGTTAGCCCACAGTTCTCTGCAGTTGTGTCATCAGCCTTTTAAATGGCACCTGTCATACTCAGACACAGGGAAGGAGGCTTGGAATTAGGATGGGACGCAAGAGAGATGAAGCTTGGAAAATTCAGCCAGGGGCCCAGATCAGTTTCTCTGCTGGTGGCTCGTGGCTTTGGGGTCCTCTGAAAGCTGAAGCAAGCAGCCATGTTGGAAAACAAACAAAATAATCTGCTGAAGCAGCCCCGCCAGTGAAGTGCGTTGGCTTCTCCATCTGTTCCAGCAGAGTGTAACTAAACTGGAAATGCACGGAGCTGCACTTTTTGTTGATGGAAGTTAACAGCTGCCTTACTATTTTACCGTCTGATGTTTTTAGTGGGGAGATGGGAAAACGACTGCCAGAGGAATGTGGTCAGAGGATTCTGTTGCTGTGGAAGTGATTCCAGCGTTCACTCCTATCTCATTAGAAGAAATAGTTAGCAACATCAGTCACCAGTCTTATTCCATTACCTGCTGCTTTTAACATCTCCTGCAGTGTTCTGGGAGATCGAATTTCATTTGCCTGTGCATGATTCTGTTCATTTGTTGTTTATGAAATTTGATGTATAGCCATAAGTAGTGTTTAGTCCAACCTGGAGAAAGCTACCAGTTCTTCTGAGCCGCAGAAGCAGAAAATCAAATATATTTTCCTAGTCCAGGGATAAAATTCTTAAATTCATTTTCTTAAACCTGGAGAGCCATTTTGCATTAAGGTTCAGTAAATAATACACCATTACTGCAAAACTTAAAGATACTGCTAGCTTCCTTAAAATGCTCAAATACTTATGCCAATACCAAGCAAAATTTTTCATAATAAAAAAAAGAGAATCATACATTGGTACAAGCACATTCTAAACAGGATATAGAATATCAAAATAAGCCAAGAAAGGTGAGATATAGGGTTTGCATGTTGACTTTTTTTTTCTTTTTTTTTTCTTAATTCTGGTGCTGTGGTAATTGGTGATTTGAATTATTATGTTGCAACACTGAGGTATTTTGACAGCAGTTAAAATAAAGTTTTGTCCGGGTGCACATTAATGCCAATGACAGTAAAGCTAGCTAACGCTCGTAATAAACCATAACTTTAAAATGCTAGATTTGTGTTGAATACATTCAGGTAGAGCATTTAAAAATGTTAACTGATTGTTTATCGATTTGATGCCTTCAGTGTCTTTTAAGTCCCATTTATAATTTTACCTCAGCATTAAAAAAGCCTCAACATTTTTCATTCGGAAAGTTTGTCTTAAGTAGTTTCATAGCCCTTTGTTCAAACGATGTGATCACATTTCTTTTTATGTGCCATTGTACTGTAATTATTGTACCCTATATTAATCAAATGCATGCTTATTTATTGAAGATATATGGTGTGATCATTTGGCAAGCAAACATTTTAATTTAAAGCTGCAAAAAGCAAAGGGCTTGTATTACGGTTTATTTTACCTCTATTAGAAAATCTTTCATACAGTATAGTTTTTGAACCTGTTTGTAAACTTTCTCAGTTTTTGCATGGTTTAATGGGCAACATTCTTACAAAATACATTAGCTATTTTTTGGTGCAGCGTAGTGAAGTACCGTAGGTATGGACTGAATGTTGTGCAGCAAAGCAGCTCCAAGCAGGGCAGTAACACCGTGGTGTTTTTTACAGAAGTATGTTGAGAATCCTGTGTTTTGACCAGTGTGGATAAAGAAGAAAGCAGAAAGAGAGCAAATGAAAATAAAACTTGTATATTTATTTTTAAAAAGAAAAAAAAAAGTTTAAATTGTGTTTTAAATTTAGGAAAATAATTTTTAAATGAGAACAAAATTTTAAAAGTTACTGTGTAAGCCTTGAATTAATGGATGAAATGTTCCATCCCACTGTTAAATCACCCCCTGTCTCCTTACATGGAGAGGTAATTTTGTAACTGACATATTTAATTCCTATTAAATGTTTATTTAAAATACTTTATGCTCCGGAAATAATGGGTAACAAAGCTTATGAAAAATGTTTATAAATTTAAGTAAGCATGTTAGTACCATTTATAAATATGTATGATTTATAAGCTTTTTTAAAACAAAGCTCAAACAAATTGTTGGTATTTTTCTAAAATGTGCACAGTTGTATTTTACATGAAAGGCTATTTATAATTGGTTGTTATACTGTACACTACATTTTGGACAGCACAATTAAGCCTGCCAATGTACTTAAAAATGTCATTTTGTCTATTTAAAGTTTCTTGCTGTCAAAGAATTAACTCTTTATCTATGAGTTTCTCTATTTATAATTCTTGACCCAAAATGTACAATGTACAGTTTTCACAACTGTATTTGCTCTAATAAAAATAAGTTGGTTATTAATAGTGTTTTGGACTACTTTTTCCTGTTTATGAATTACTTTGTTCACTCTTTCAAAGCAATTTTTTCTAACTAATCAAATAAACAGGAGTGAAGCAGGAAAATGGGTGAAATTCTAGTCCCTTTGAAATAATTGTGAGTTACTGTTTTCAACAAAAGTGATTCTGGGAAACAATTAAAAATAAATTTAAAAAAAAAAAAAGTCAAGCTTCCCTTTGTGTCTTCTTTTATCTTCTGATACAGGATTTTGTGTCTTTATAAATTTAGAATCTTAAATTACACTCCCAGTCCAAGTTGGTTTGATCAATTTTAATCGGTGAGTGACCGATCCATTAACAGCTGCTCTTCTGGGGAAATCAATTCTTTGGGCTTCACTGCTCCTCGGGATCTTCATAGGTTCAAAATCAACATGAAGTTTGTGAGCCAGTATTGACACAGAGAAAATTTGCCATTACAACTGTCGCAAAACCACCATATTTGCTGAACTACTCAGTCAGCTGAAAATTTCATTTTCCATGATTCCAGTTCATACTAGTAGCCAATTGTACTGAAATCCTAATATTTAGTTGAAGAGGAGAGAATTTTTTAATAGTTCCTATTTAATGAAAATATATTTTTAGGAAGTAGTCATTACTGTCTTGTTCTTTAAAATAATTCTATAAGCATGAAGCTTACCTTTAAGAATTTTTATTTTCTGCACAATACATGCTCCCTAAAGAAAATCTTCGGCTCTTTAAGGAGAAAAAAATGCATTCTCAAGAAAAATCAACAAAAATAACTTTAATGCCAAAAAATTTTAAAGTCAACTTCAGCGAGATGATTCTTCTCTGACACTTGTGGTCCACAGTGCATATGTTCAGAAATGAAATTAAAGTGTCCATGAAATATTTCTTAGGGTGTATGAATGTGATAATATTCTCAGGCATACAAAAATGTGAACAGCAACAAGCAAAAGATGTGCACAGAAATAGAGTTAAAAAGTTCTCGTAATTTTCCAAGTCGTTTCCCATCTGAGATGTTTTTCCAGTGGTTTATATTACAAGTGGTGTTACGTAGCCACACATCCGCTGTGCCTTAAGGAAAAAAGCCCCATGGACACACAGTACAACCTAAGGCTTCAAGATCTACTCCAGCATTAAAAATTTCACCCCACTTCCAGCAAGGAAAGCTTTTCTCAGGCAAAGTAGTTTCTCCTGGCACAGTTGTGTGTTTGCCCACAGGTGCCAGTAAGCAGTGAGCTCTCTCAGCCTTGAATCTCAGGCCTGGTTTCTTGGACAGCTCCATTTATCCGGTTAAACCATATGTGCAGTGTACACAGACAGCAAGGGAACAAGGGTGAGGTGCCATAGGCTGAAAAAAAAAGGGAATCATCTGTCATAGCTTTTAAGGCCTTTCTTTACTTAGTGTGTGTGTATATAAATATTAGTTTGCCTTTCCACCAGAAAAGCAATAGGAACATGAAGAGTGAAGAATTGTTGTCATTTGCTTTCCAAAAGGAGGGATTCACTTTTAAAGCAGAAATTTTGAGACATATGGCTACAACTTGCCTTTCAGGTACAGGTGTACGTTAAAAAAATCATAAATACAGCCTAGGGCTAACTTTAAAAGAAGTGAACACCTCTTTATGAGAGTTAAATTAAAAACCTTGAAGTAGTTATCTACATAACTTTTAATGATGTTCTGTGATTATATATTTGTTAAATTCTCTGTTAAGACACAAAGCATGAAAAGATTCTGACAATAATGTAGATGCAAGGATAAAATCCTGGAGAATTCAGCACATGCTGAGCCTCACTTATATTCTTAGTTGTTATTAATAAAACATGGTTGTGAATTGTATCTGAATGGTTTTACTCATAGCTCATTTGAACTGTTTAGTCTGGGGAGATGGTTCTACAGGCCATTCTCCTATGGAAATGTAATTCATTAAACAAAACAAATTAAGAGAAAGGAGATTAATTCAGCCTTTGAAATGAAGTAGTCTGCTCATTCTCTCATTTAATATTCACAGAAACAGCCAAAAATAGAAATTATTTTAAGTCTGAGCAAGAAGTTGTGTATGCCAGCGTGCTATAGCTGAGCCATCTACAGTATCCGTCTCTGTTTTTTACTCCACACAGAAACTGAGAACTAAGAGACATTACACTTCCCACCCTTGTAGGAGGTAAATATAATTTCCATACTCAATATCTTTAAGAAAAATAGTCTATAATGTCTATGGCTATTAACAAGAAGGAAAAAAAGCCACTTTCTCTATCTGAACAGTTTATGTTTTGACCGTGACTGTAACAGCAGAACAAATACCTCACCCCCCTAAAACCAATAGCAAAAATAAAGCTGGTAGGAGAATTTGATAACAATCTCTCGTGTTTCTTCCTTTTATTTGCTACAAAGAGGGGATGGTGGGGAGAACAGGGAACAGCTTTTTTTAACCAAATAATTGAAATTTCATCATGTCAGTATGTACTTGCTTCAGCTAATGCTTTTCACAGTCCCTTGGGACTGGTTATCTAGGAGATTCTAGGTGCAAACTGGCAGTATGTTGAATGTCGTTTCTTCAAGAGGGCTTTGAATTTTTCCCAGTAATGAAAAAGACCCACGATTTCACTTACCACCGCCAAAAGTGGGTTTGGTGTTACTTTGCTGTGCCATTGTCTTTCTAATTGTGTCCTTCACTGCCCACCCACCTCCCAGTTCTGACAAATTCAACTTAATCAGTTTTGCCCTGCATGTGGACATTGCCCCAAGACTTCAGCCACTCACTCCAGAAGCTTGTGTTTTCTGTGGGCCCCTTGTTCAGTGTTTTTAGCTCTCTGTGGCTGTGGAGCCTGTCTCTCCTGCAGTTTGCCCCACAGCAAACTGCACGTGTCATATCATGGGTTTTATTGGGTCCATTCTCTGCATACTGTCAGTGCTGGTTTATGCAACTGTATTATAATTTCAAATCTACTCTCATTGTCTCCAGTGTCAGGACAGTGATTTAAATACAGTGTGTGGGAACTGAGAAGAAAAATACTGAAAGTGATGCCATACACAGAGATTTCTGATGGCTCTTCGGTATTCGTAGAAACCAAGGTAATGCTGACATTATTAGGAAAAAAATCTGGTATCAGCTGGGTTAAGAACTCCTCTACAAATTCCAGCACTAAGATGGGGAAAAAGATTGGCCATGCACCTGAAGCTGATTCTCAAATCAGAAGAACAAGGAGTCTGAGGATTGTGATTTACTGGGACAGTACAGTAAGATGATTTCTGGACCTGATAGAGATACATGTGGATTGTTGGACAGGATAAAATGCATCCTGTGTTGGAAATCTGGGGTTGTTCTTCTGCCTGAGCTTACATATGTCTTCTTCCATGTCTTATACTGATTAATCAGGCAGCTCTGTGGAAGCTGGATCACATACATTTAGACAAGGACTGGATCTTATATTCGTAAGTGCCTTCAATACTAATTAAGTAAAGAGCAATAAATGATAGGTGAATCATAGTCTTTAAGCCATGGGCTTTGAATTCTGCTTTTTTAATGTTGATTTCTCCAAACTGGAAGAAGATAGAGAATACAGTCAAAGAGTAGAATTTCAGGTGTTGTCTTTCACAATAATAGGTGTGCTAATCCATGACAATACCTGAATTCCTTTGAGATCATACATTAATTTGAGAAATGTGTCTTTCTCAACCTTACATTCTGGCTCACTGGATAGCAGCTCAACACTGTATTAGACCACAAAACGCAGATGCTGACCAAGAGTTCTGAGAATGGCTGCCTATATTAATATTTCTTCATCTACACCTAATGATCTAAATTTAAAATTTTCCCAACTTCTGAACATCCCATGGTTAATATTCAGAGACATTTTGGGAAGGGGATAAGGGGGAACTCAGATTTGACACTGAAAGCTGCAGTCTATGAAAATGTTAAATCTGGCCTACAAAATATGCCAAAGGTTGAAAGCATTTAGATCTGGGTTTTGAATCAGTTATTGGAGCTACAGGCTCTGATTTTGGGATTTCAGTCAGAATCCAAATCTGGATCTGATTCCAAAGTCATACAAGTGAAATACTTAAACCAGGAGTGCTGTTAAGGAAGGGGCTGGAGGGAAAGGGAGTTACTTAAAATCAGGCTGCTGTAACTCTGGGTTAATTAAACCATTACACTCTGTACTTCTGGAACAGTGTCATTAACTTTATTTAACATAGCAATTTTACTATATTCAGGACATGTTCCACAGAATACCTCAGAAAGTATCATCATTCAATGTAATGGTGCTTAATTACTTACCCAGTTTTAGCTGCAAAGTACTTTTATCATGTAATACCACCAAGTCTTCAAAAATATTGTAAACTGCTTTCCATTTAATTATGACAGCTCAGTTCTAGATTTTGTTTAGGCAACTGATGAGAAAGTCACTAAAGGATGGGATCGGCTACCATGGAAACAGTGAAGACAGAAGAGCACCAGCAGCATTTCACAGGGCTAGGACTAAAAAAGACATTCTGCATAGAGAAGTTATTTGAAAGACATTTACATCACAGCGGATGGCTTCCATGCATTCCTGCCATTCCAAGACAACACATTCCTGGCATAGGCTGCAACAAGCCTCCACATGCACCAGTGATGTACACCAGAACAGGCATTGTCAGAAAGACTGGAAATGAATCTTTGGGAACAAAGAAGTACAGACGTTGAAATCTAAAGCAGAAGAAAGAGGAAAGTATGGGGGAAAGGAAGAAAGGGAAAAGGAGAAGCTATGAGGAACCTATATGTGTTAAAAGGCAGGGTAAGAGATTGCTTATAAGGACAAAAATACTAAGGAAATGGACAACATTGGACCCAGAAGAAAGTGGCATTTGTTAGATAGGAATATGAATGGGATAGAAGACTGAAAAGTCACCATCCTCAGCACTCAAACAGCTGCTCTAGAAAGCTGCTTTCCAAGCCCACGGGGATTAAGAAAAAAACAGATGGACTTAAATTGCATGAAAATTGCGATCCAAGTTAGGCATAAAGAAAAATTCTCTAATTGTTAGAATATCTTTGAATTAGATTACCACAGGAATGAGAATATTTAATGCTTACTCTGAACAAGACTACAGATTGGAAGATTGCTGAATATCCGTTAATGGCCTATTTTCCGTGATTCTATGATAATTATTATGGAATGTGAAAATTAAAGGTGTGGTGGGAAGGAACTGGGGGACAAGAGAATGAGTTCTTTACTTACAGAAGAAACTTAAATGAGACTTTACTGCAGGAATAAAGTAGGAGGATGTTTGGACAAGGCAGATGAGAGGAACAATAAAATGTGAGCCGTAGAGAATGAAGAAGAGTGGCAGGGTTGACAGAAGGCACACAAGAGCAAAGGGAATAAATGGGCAAAGCCCACAAGTGCAGGGTTGCAATGCAGGAAGGAATACAGTCAAGAAGTGGGCTGGAAAGCCTTGGGCAGTCCTGAAAGAGCAGCCTACTGAAGCACAGCAGAGAGAGCTTAGGAGACAAAAACATAAAGCAACACCAAGGGAGTATCAGGTGTTCAGCAACACCACAGGTGTGTCCATCTTGGTCATTTTCTCAGCTGAAGATACTTGGTGGAGTTTGATACAATTTTTAAATTGTGGGAATAATTGAAGTTATCAGCAGGCCTCCTTTTAATAATTAAATGTTCAGGGAAACATCTGTGTCCAAAATCTACAAAAAACAACAGCTTGCTGTTACAGGCTGGCTTGAGTTCCACTGAAAAGAGTCAGTTATGCAGACATGGTAGCAGTGCATTTTATTAACTCCTTGTGTAAAATTTCTCCAAGAAGAATACTTTATATAATGGGAGTTTCCTGCTGTTCATAAAGATGTGATAAACCAAACAAACAAAAAATTTAACCACTGCATAATCATACTAGCTCGCTATTTGAAAAGAGCCTTAATGCAAATTTGCAGGTTTATGTCTCTGAACATCGCAGATTACAGAAATGTTGTTGGTATTTACAGTGATTCGTTGCTGTACCAAATGTTGCATATGCTCTATAGACTGGCGTTGTGAGTCACACAAATTACGTAACATTTGGAAATACATTCAGTCATCTGCTTGCTACAGAAATATTGCTAACAGATTCTTCACTCTCTTTTATCTCTACAGTCTTTGTCACCCTTGTTAAATGTTATTTTCATGCAACTTCCTCAAGGGGAGATGACTCAGCGAGCGAGTAAACGATAATGCTCCATTGACACCAGTGGCCATATGTGCTGGTAATCAGGTGCTGCCATCCCCTCCTCCTTGACACAGCTAGCAGTTGCATTGGGGTTTAATTGTGTCCAGAGTGCTATTCCATACTGTGTGCTAGTGCAAATGTCACCAGGAACAGGGTGAGAACATAACCAGTGAAAGGCACAATCAGTAATGCAGCCCTCCTTCCAAACAAATAACAGTTCTCTGAAGCATCAGCATTGCCTCCTGACCACACACCTTTTGGCCTGTCTGCTGCCTGACCACACTGAGAGGAAAGATGGAGTTTTCCCTAAAGGTGAACAAATGTAGGATCAAGGACAACTTTTAGCCACAGAGCCGTTCTGGTAAACCAGACTTCACTCCATCTCCTCTGATTTACCTGAGGGCTAATCAGTTTATGCCAGGTCCTCAGAAGGCTGTGTGGGCACCTGCACATCTTTGAGGATTTAGGGCTTCATCCAAGCCCCCCTTCTTTCTTTCATGGAAGGTGGGAGTTTGTTGAGGTTTTTGCACACACACACATGCATGCACTTGTTGTCTGGTGTCCATCCTCAGGCAACAAGAAACAGCAGTTGTACTGTTTTCTGCCAGTAATTGGTCATTTCTCCCCATCAAGCAACCTGAAGCCTGCAGAGACATTTCAGAAACTCAGCATGGACATACGAACTTCATCCTTTACCCTGAAGACTGAGCACTTCTGTAGTCCATTTCTGCCAGATAGGTAAAAATACAGGATGCATAGAGCATATGGACAGCTGTAAAGTCTATTATTAATGCTTCTGGCCACTTGTACAAACTTCTTTTTAAATTATTTTAAGCATCAGGGCAATTTCTTTGGTTGCATATATTACAGGTTTTTAGTGATTGGCATAAAAAACGTCAATCACAGGCTTTGGCTGCCAGAAATAGGGGCTGCTAAGTGTTCACATAGGTGAGATGTCATCTTGTGAAGAAAAAAAAAGCAGAAAGAAAAATATTTTCAATTCACCTTATGACTAGTAGCTAATTGGCTGACATTTCAAAACCCTGTGCTCGCACATCTCACATTCTTCACACTAAATGAGAGAGACTGAAAACACTGAAGAAAATGTATTTTCAGGCATAGGAAGAAGCATCACTTGAATTTACTTTGGATGGAAATGAGAAGTGCTTTTTGGTCATATTTATGACTCAGAGAAGCTCAAAGCCCGTTTGTGCACAGTGGTATTATGTACACAGGGGCCAAGCCTGCGTCTCAAAGGCCGGCGAGACGGGCTGCACACAAACACCCTACTGAGGACACCCTCTGTGCGGGCACAAGGCTTCTTTCAGTTCCCTCTTTGGACAGCATTCCAGCTGCCAGCCAGCTGTAGGTACCAGCTTTAGGGCAGAGGACTGGTGATGTGACCCGGGGCTGGAAAGCTGGAGCACCCTGGGCTGAGGCAGAGGCCTCCTGACACCCTGCTTGCCCCACCAGCAGTGGGTCTGGAGCACTCCCTGTGTCCTGGAGAGGGCAGTGGTCAATGATGGTGCCACAGGAGACCTGCACAATGTGCCTGGCTCCTACAGCCCCCCAGAGCTCGGTGCTTACAGCATGCCATTAATGGTTTGAATGTCACAGGAACCACAGTTGTTGCATCTAGGCACCTATGGGGTATTTTCAGCATGTCAGATAGGTCTTTGTCAAAGCCCCATTGAACTACTGTGAAAATACTGGTGGTAGAGTAAAATAAATTGGAAGGAGAGCATAAAAAGTTGCCACTTGCAAGACAAAAACAGAAACGAGGCGCTTCCATCCTTACAGTTGGTGCACGTGACTCAGGAATAAGGCTGGCGGCCAAAACTGCCCGATTGTGCATATCAAGTGTCCCTGTATTGGGAGGGAATGTCCTGAGGAGCTGGCTGGCCACTGACATTTGGAAAATGAATGAATTGTACTTGCCAGGTGCTTGAGAAAACATGTGGCATGAAATAGCTGGCATGACATGAATTTGCAGGCAGTGTTTTATTTCCTATTCTTCTAGACCTCCCCACTGTATCAGGGGACTAAACAGGAGCCTGTTTCAGAGGGCATCAAATATTCCAAGAGGATGGTTACAGATATATTTGCAATATATTAAGCTTATAAAGATGTATAACTAGAGTAGGATTCCATATGGGATATTATCCCAAATAATAACAGCAGTGGAGACCTGAAATGGATCTGGAATGCTTGCTGTGGAGACACTGGGAAAAGTCAAGGTAAGAAAAAGTGAAAATAACTCTGGTATTTCCAGAATTTATGAAAAAGGTGAATGAATTTTTCAGACATGAGCTACCACTGTTGTTTATAGACCTGCTTTAACTAGGAACAGGGTAAGCCCTGCTCTCTGCCACCCTTAATTTTTCCTTTTGTGTTTTGGTGGGTTTTTTTTAAATGACACTCCAACTAACTTTAATACTTATCACAGCAGAGGTAATTGAAGTCAAGCATAGATCAGATCTGATGGAGCAGTCACATGTTGCTCCAGAACCACATTTGAATCCTTAATAATCTGTGTGGCTTAAAGAAGACATTGTTCCTGGAAGCCACAGGTGCTGCTTATGGCACATCTACGGTAGACAGATCATTTTAACCTGCCTTTGTTGCTTTACTCAAGTCACATAAGGTAGAAGGTTAATATACTAATTCAGTGGTAATGGTGAATAATCTGTATAATTCATAAACTGTAGAAAATTCAATGGCAATTAACAAAGTTACTGTATAGCTGGAGAGGAGGTCTTAGAAACCAGTTTGCTTTCTTACAAGAAAAATTACTGGTCTTGAGAGAATTTTGACTGGCTATTTTAGATGAATGATGCAAGTAGAAAAGCCAGGACAGAAACATGAGCTACCTGTTTCCTCCTGACATGCTAAGGTTTGCCTGCCTCACCTGAGTTGTTCCATGTTCCTCAGAGATTCACACAATTTGGCCCTTTGGTCTTTAAAACAAAGGGGAATCAGCAATCCAAATTGTAACATTTTAATAATGAATATGTAAGAGTTTACACTGATTTTCCTTTTTAATACTGAGAAGCAAAATTCAGTCAGGACATGGGTGCAAAATGTGCTGTGCTGTCACAGCTCCAAAGAGAGGCAGCAGAAGGATTTGATAGTGGACATTCACCATTCAGCCCTGGAGACTTCAAAAGTCTAAATTGTGATTTAAAATTTACAAATAATATTCTTAACCTTTCTCTTTCCTTCTTCTCCCTCTGGCTCACCAGTAAATTTGGTATTTACTGAAGTGTCTGTTTGTTTACTGTTTGTTTAAGGACAGAGAGAGTTGTTTCTCTTTGGCTTCACATACACGATTCTTGTCAGGAGTGTGTGACTTCTGAATGAATACCACCCACTGCAAAAGTTCAGGCAGACCAACACATTGGGTGATTTACCTTCTCTCACACAATTTACTGTTTTCACCAGGAGGAATAGGAAATTTAGGAAGCTTTTATACCATGTAAATAACATCAGAATATCATAAGCACATAAATAATTACTCGGAATCTAATAAAAAGATTGGTGATCATTTATGACATTAATTTAATTGCATTAATGATGTAATTAACATTGCTTAATTATAGAGTTACTGTTACGAGTGAATAACTAAACATTCATCCAAATGCAGGAATGCTGTCTTTTCAGGAGGAAGGGACATTTGCAGGACAATCTTCAGCTTCTTCTCAATCAAGATGAAACAATGAAATAAAATTAATCTATCTTTTGTTTAATTTTTTTTACCACCTTTGTAAAATAAATCCTTAATAAATCTGCTTGTAAACATTCAGAAAATTTAACTAAAGCTTTGCAGAACCCAAGAGTGGGCATATCACAGAATTTTTAGGGTTGGAAGGGATCTCTAGAGGTCATCTAGTCCAACCCCTCTGCCAAGGCAGGGTTACCTAAAACAGGTGACACAGAAACATGTCCAGGTGGCTTTTGAATGTCTTCAGACAGGGAGACTCCACAAACCTCCCTGGGCAGCCTGTTCCAGTGCTCTGCCACCCTCAATGTAAAGAAGTTCTCCCTCATGTTGAGGTGGAATTTGTCGTGTTTTATTTTATGGCCATCGCTCCTCATCCTGTCACTGGACAGCACTGAAAAGAGTCTGACACCATCCTCTTCTCACCCGCCTTTGAGGTATTTATATGTATTGAGTAGATCCCCTCTCAGTCTTCTCTTCTCCAGACTAAGCAGGCCCAGCTCCTGCAGTCTCTCCTCATGAGAGAGATGCTCCAAATTCCTTTTGCTCTCTGCTGGACCCCCTCCAGTAGCTCCTTGTCTTTCTTGTACTGAGCAGCCCATACACTGTGGTAAATTTTGGGATGTTCATCCTTGACATAGAAACTGAAGCCTTTCTGCTAACAAATTTGAGACAGCATTTGCAAAGGGACCTGCACTTCACTGAAAGGAGGGAGATGTGAGCTTTCATGTGCCCTGTGCCAAATCTGCAGTAATTGGTAGTCAAGGTGCAATACTGCTCCAGCGCCTCAAAGCATTGGAGTTCATGCAGTATATCCCACACTCAGGAGCAGTCTCTGCTTGCAGCTTCCATCCTTGGCACTTTAAATCACTTTGTGAGCCCTGCCACCTGCCCTGAAGCTGAGCCAAGAGGCTCCTGCTTCCAGCACTCAGAGCACAGTAACAGAACAAGCCCATCCAGGCAATGGAACCAATGGGTTCCATAACTTCCATGGAGGGAAGGGAGCACAATGGGCAGCTTTAGCCAGCAATGTCCGAGGCCAGATAAGATCAGCAGCTGTGGCAGCAACCAAAACTGCATGAAATCCCTGCCCAAAAGGTCTCACACCACAACAATGGCTCCATCGTACGAGAGGATGTCCCTGCCATCCATGGCAGTCGAAGGGGAGACACCATCACACACACAACTGTGCTTCAGCCTTTAAATGGAGATTTCATGCTGAGACTCCCTCCAGCCGAGACAAGCTAAAGCTATCAAAACCAAACTGCAGACCCTTCACTTTAGTCACTCATAGGACATCCTGACCAGAGCTCCCTGCCAGCATGGCCAGAGGGCACTGGGGGTGTCTGCTCCATGGTGCTCCAACAGAGAGTTGTGCACTTCCATGGTCATGGTGCTGAGACTTTCAAGTTTATTTCATCTAGCCAGTGCTCATCTATTTTCCACAGTATTTTGAAACTGCCTGGCATCAGAATTCTTGCTATTTATAGTTTTACGTGCAACTTAATATTTACTTCAACCTCCAATAGGGGTGCTCATTGTAAATGTCAGCAGATTATGTACTATGGCAAATTAATTAGTTATGTAATTATTCTCTTTTTAGGGAGCAGAGACTGTTAATACTTGTTGGATTACTTGAGCATTATGAACCCTTTGAAGTTCTTCAGCATTTTTGAATCTTTAGTTCAGGACATGCCGCTTTAAAGCAACAGTGCAAATAATATCCCAGAGCTCAGGCACAAAGAGGATTTTTTGTTTAACTCAGGTATTAACAGTTCTTTGTCTCAAATGAACATTTCAGTTGTGCTAAATTACAATGAAATTCCAGTTGAAGCATGTGAGATGGGAACATTTAATGAATATATTGATGAATGTTATTATGGTGACTATCTGCTATGTTAAAAATTAAAACACTAAAATAAAGTATCACCAGCTGTTACCAAACAGCTAAACAACAGCAATTTTTTCACCTTGCACCCTAAAATAAATTTTAAAAAGAGAAAGATGAATACTGAAATATAGAAATCCACGTTGTTTTGTACTTTAACTCCTTTTGATGTTTTTGGAGTATAGTTACTTTTATTTATTTAAACAGGAAAAATACATATGCAAACTATTGCTAGCAAATGCATAACTTATAAAAGGGTGCAGTTCCTTTGAAATATGACAGGCTACATTCTCACAACCAGCACCACAATTAAAAAAAATTATTAAACACTAACAAATAAAACCTGGGTGCTTGCTAAGTTGGCACACACACAATGGATTTTCAGGTACAGAGTGCTGAGGGGGTTTTATATTTGACATTGGAGAGACCTCTCACTGACAATTTTGTCACTGCTGGAGGCCCTGCTAAGCAGCCACATGTGCAGAGTAATAGTAGAAGTTCTCTAGGATAGGACAAGAGGGGACCAACTCAATGCTTTTATTTTGTACAGTGTGTATTTCACTTGTAGAGCTGACAAGTAAATAACGTGTGTCACTTTGTTGCCATCACTTAACATCTATTAGGAGATGCACATTATTTTTCCTTTCCAGTGTAATTTTACTTTAGATTTAACTTTACTTTAAATGTAGAATATTTACTTTAATAATTTTACTATCAGCTTTCCAGTTGAGAAACAAAGGATCTGTGGTTTTGTTACCAGACTGCCAGTCCACCCTACTTGTAAAAATGCCTCAAGATCAAGGAGGATAGGCAGCTGTCAGGAAAGAACCCCAAACTGCAAAGCGAGGCTTTTGAGCTGGAGAAAACATGTCTGAAGGAGCTGTCCCCAGTGGGGTGGCTGGGGCAGGCCTAAGACACAGCCCAGAGGAGCACACAAGCAGGAAATCAGGGAAACAGATGGAGCCGTGAGACAGGGAGAGGGCAGGGTGTAAATCTGGTGAGCTAAGCAAGCGGACACCATTGTTCCCAAACCCAAGAAGTTCTTCCACCGGAAAGATTACAGATTGAAATTAGTATCCAAGCTCTTTGGTGTCCTGAAATTACTGCACACAGGGGTCCCATTAAGGAATCTGGAAGCACAGCTTCCCTTGTTAGAAATAATGGAGTCAGGAGGGTATTTTTGCCATTAGATTTATCTGTCTGAAAGAAATATATTTAGCATATGCAAAGCACCCTACAGGAGCTCCTGGCTGGGGCCAGCCGTGTCTCCCTGGTGGATCCCCTGCCTGCAGCTTCCTGGGTTCCCCATGAGGGTGCTGTACCACAAACATCCAGCTCAGAAACACTCTGCTCCCATTTGAAGGCTTGTTTGATTTGAATTCATCTCTTCTGCAGACATAGAAGGAACATGAAGGTTATCTTCTAGCTGAGGCCCCATGGGATGACACAATTTCCACACCAGAGCTGTAACTTCACTGCTTGTTGGTTCTGCTTGTTCGAAGTCATCACTGCACAGAGTCACATCAGCATCAAGACAGCTGTAGTAGGAAGGAAAAAAATAATTAGCACTGTCTGGTTGCATTCCAGCTTGCATGTATTCAGCAAACTAGCTGTCTAGTACTGGGAATAATAAGTGAATTTAAATCACTATTTCATTTATCATAACTTCATTGATATTCTTTGTTAACTTCAAGGCGTCCTGAGGGTCATGCACAGTGTAGCACTGTTCAAGAAAATGAACAAACCACAGGCAGCTCTGTTAAGCCAATTTTTCATCTCAAGGCTATTAAAGACTTCAGAGAAGCGGCATCCCCATTACTGAGATGAGAAATTGGATCATCAGCTGATCTGGATGATGTGATTGGACATGGTCTCTTCTTCTCATAGCAAGTCTGCATTTAGCTATAAAAAGCGAATCCTAAGAGATCTTCAAATTAACAATATAAGCTTTAGAGTCTATAACAGCACTGTAAGTACTTGGACTAAGTTCATAATTCAAAAACAGAAAGGGCCAAGTTTATCATTCTAAGACCAAATTATGCGTTCTACATTTTGGATTTTTAAGTATACCTGAATAGGTTTGAGTAGTCCTGCCAACGACTATACAAGTGTTAAAGTACAGGCTCTATTCTGATGTCTCTGACTTATATGGTTCTGACACAATTTAAAATGAGATATGCAAAAACCATGTCACATATGTATTCAGCAGGAAGGAAGCACATAGCTCATGCTGCTAGCAGAAGACAGAAAGGATATCAGCCCATTTTAAATATAATATTTAGCAAATTGTCTTAGAGCAAAAATTGCAAAGAACCACTTTCTAACAGAATTGCAAAGAACCACTTTCCAACAGCTGCATACATTTTCACTCCCTTCAAGACTTACAAAACCATTCCTCTTGATTGTATGGACAGTAATTGACATCCTAAGACCAGAGGAATGTAAAAGAACTTATAATTTTGACCATTTCATCAAGCATGTATTTACATTTAAGTTACCATCTATTTGATCTCCTCCAAAATGAGTGTCAGCTAATCAATCTGAACATTATTTAGAAAGCTCTTCAGTATCATCTCAGAAACTACAGTCTCTCTACACATTTAATTCTTTTAGAAGCCATATGTATTGGCCTGAAGTAAATAAAAGAATGGCTGTATGAATAACAGAAAATTTTCATTCTAGCCATAGAAATAACTGGGTTCTAAGTGAACTCTCCCTGATTATATGGTTCACCCATGGCAGATGGTATTGTCACAAAGAATTATGAGTTTTGTAGTTTGAACTCTCGTGCAAATCACTCTAGGATGGAACATAATTAGACTTCCAGCCAGCACAGGTGCCTTTACCCTCAGCTCCCACTTACAAACATGGAGATTAGTGCTGGGAACCCAGGACAGGTTCAGCTGAAAGCTACTATCTCTAAGCTCATCAAAGTGCTGCCATCAGGATGCCTCACAGAAAATCAGTTTGTGAAGGATCTCTTGGAGTAAGCTCAGGAGGTTCATGCCCATTTCTTGCAGCTACAACCACTGCATCATCAGCACCTACACTGCTCCCAGAGAGTCTGCTCAGCCTGGTCCCAAACCTCCCCAGGGACGTAAATTCCCCTACTTCACTTGGCAGGCTGTGCAGAAGGTCCACATGGAAAAAACAAATGTTTTTAATGTCTAGACTCATTAATGTTCACACATTTCAGATAAGATTGCTTTAAATTCACTGGAATAAGCACTCAAGCAGAGTAAGTTTCAGAACACTCATGACCAGTCCAAGATGTAAGGTTGTTTAAATACATACTCTTAAGCAGGTCTGTGTTAAAGATGGGTTAAAAAACTCTGTCTTACGATGATGCTTTTCAGCGGGTCCAGTGAGCAGAAGATTCATACTAAAATGTCACTTGTCCTACCTCTTCTGTACGTTGTGAGCCTCTGATAAAGAAATCTTGCAAGCCATTGATCAAGACTTATTCTGGGCTTGTGATTTGAGAATTTTACTTTCTCCAAGGTGTTCAACGTCTGAATATTTTCTTTCTATATTCCTCCTATATAATGCAAAAATCAAGCTACTTAATAAAGTATTTCAGATCTGCATGTCTTACTTTGAATGAAAGTACTTTCTTAGGAAGAAAGGGGAACAGATGCTGAAGATAAAAATTCTCAATCACTCCGAGCTGAAGTCTGGCAGTTGTCATCAATATAGATCTCATGACGCTGCTCCCAAAAATGGAGAATACACATGTTAGCCAATTTTTTTCTGTATGTAACAGCAATGTTATTCCTGCAGAAGTTTTGACTTAATGTGATATTTGGTACTTTCTGACAAAGATTGTTACGTAGGATGCTGTGAGCTCTCAATCTGTTGATGCATTACTTTCTGGAAGTGGGTGTATTTTAGTGGTAAATGTAAGGGATAGACAAACAGAGGCAGAAATCTGAATAACTCAATCTCATGATTGGGTACTGCTGTATGCCCAGTGGGGAGACTTTTTGTACCCCTGAATCGTAGGCATGCTCTTCCCACAAAATATGGCACATTGTTTAAATGTGTTTAAGTGTTGTTAAAATGTGGCATTGTTGTTTAACCCCAGCCAGCAACTAAGCCTAGCACTGCCACTTGTTCACACCCCCACCAGTGGGATCAGGGAGAGGATCAGTAGAGTAAAAGTAGAAAACATCTTGTGGGCTGAGATGAAGACAGTTTAATAGGTAAAGCAAAAGCCTCGCACACAAGCAAAGAAAAACAAGGAATTAATTTATGTCTTCCCACGGGCAGGCAGGTGTTCAACCACCTCCAGGAAAGCAGAGCTCCATCACTTATAATGGTGACTTAGGAAGACAAATGCCATCACTCCCAATATGTCTGTTCCCTTCCTTTTCCCCCATGTCTATATGCTGAGCATGATGCCATATGGTCCGGAAGATCCCTTTGGTCTTTTAGAGTCAGCTGTTCTGGTTGTGCCCCCTCCCAGCTCCTTGTGCGCCCCCAGTCTCCTTGCTGGTGGGATGGGGCAAGGAGCAGAAAAGGCCTTGGCTCTGTGTAAGCCCTGCTCAGCAATAACAAAAACATCCTTGTGTTATCAACACTGTTTCCAGCACAGAACTAGAACAGCCCCATACCAGCTGCTGTGAAGAGAATTAATTTTACCTCAGCCAAAACCAAAAATGTATCTCTTTGTAACTGTGCTGGAATAAAATGTGCAGTCCTTGTTCAACAACACACTTGGGGACGCAAGCAGGTAATCACCAAAGATCCGCAAGGAATCAAAATCCTGCCACTGCCAGGCTTTGGAAGTTGTGTTGCTGAGCCAGATTGTTAATCTGAGTTGGACAGCACATGAACATGCTTTTGCTTTAGAGCACTGTGACCACAGCTGCAGGTCACTTCAGTGCTCAGGGACATTGGCTCCTGTGGGGGCTTGCAGGATCATATAATGGGATTTTCATAGCTCTCACCAAATAATCCAAAGGTAATACCCACCAAACAAAAAAGAATAGAGAATGAATGTTTTTTGGGATAGTAAATCAATGCCAGATGGATTTCCCAGCGCACACTGCCAGCTTCCCACAGAATCAACATTACTGGCTTTCTGGAATCTAACAGGAATGGGAACTTTTCCTCAAACTAATTCCATAAGGCACAATCTCCCAGAGATAGCACAATGTGCTTATCTTTGAATCCCAAAAACTAGAGAAGAGAAGGGACCAGCTTTATTGTAGGCTTGGGGGAAAAGTATGAGGAATTAGGGGGCAAAGCAGTACCTAACTTCTCAAGGTCTGGTCAGCTGCCTGCAACAACCCACCCCAAGCAGCTGAGGCCAAGTAAGGTGTCAGTTGTCCTTCCACAGATACAAAGGAGAAGAGAGAGGATTCTCCGTCAGGAATCTCATCCTAAGAATTCAAATCATGTTTTTCTGGATGCAGTGAAACAATCTCTGGATGCATGTTTGTACTTAAATGCAGCTAATCTCTCTGTCCATCCACAGTGAAATATAGACCATGGTTTTCTCCTGACTGCAGAAGTTGAAAAAACTACAGCACTTAGAATCATAGAATCACAGAACCACAAAATATGCTGAGTTGGAAGGGAGCCATCAGGATCATGGAGTCCAACTCCTGGCCCTGCACAGGACTCTTCAAGAGTCACACCATGTGCCTGAGAGCATTGTCCAAGCACTTACTGAACTCTGTCAGCCTTGGTGCTTGACCACTTTCCTGAGAAGCCTGTTCCAGTGCCCAAACACCTCCTGGTGAAAAATCTTATCCTGATATCCAGTCCTCCCCCAGCTCAGCTTCATGCCCTTTCCTCAAGCCCTGTCACTGGTAACGACAGTGAAGAGATTGGTACTTGAGGATACAAATCCTCATCTTTAATTACCACTGTAGGCACAATTTTCTGGAGTTAAGTGTGAACTTTTAGAAGTTTGTAGCAGAATGCCTTGTCGTTGGGAGCTACCTCAGCCTTGCCTGGAGATGGCTGGAGAAGTCCAGCTGTCAAACCCCACATCAGCCTCTCAGGCTTTGGACTCCTGCTTTCTTTTTACACTACCTGTATGTCAACCACCCAGCTGTCAGATCTCATTTACCTACTGCAAGTCTTGGGATATTCACATATGCATATTCAGAGCTATTTCATTCATATCTGCTAGATCCCGACAGTGAGACTTAACTCCTGAAGCTTCTTAATTGCACTTTACTTTAAAAAAAGGAATAAATAAATAAATAAATAAATAAANTAAATAAAAAAATAAATAAAATAAAAAGGTGTTCCTGTCTTGTGGTTACAAAAAAAAAGACAGAAAGTATGATATTTTTAACCTCAAAATCCAGAAAGAAAAAGAGAACAGGACTGTAGTCTCTTTCCAAATATCATTATTTAAATGTTCTGATTCATGCATTTTGAATGTCTAGGGCTGGCAACTCCATAATGTAAATATAGATTTTTAGTTCACAAGCTGTACATCTAAAAGAAAACCAGTTTAATCAGCTTAAGGAATACTTAATATGTTTCTTTAAAAAATGTGGAAACAGTGTCTCAGTTCATGTTTTGCTGTCAGACCAACTCTGACATAAACAGAGCTTAGCTTTTGGTTTTTTATTTATTAGGCTCATGTCTAATAACTTCTTACCAATAAATAAAATGCCAAATACTGTATTTATTTCTTTATCCCACTGGTTTATTGATTTTGAGGCTGAAGTAGAACTCCCATGGATGTCAATAAGACCAGCAAAAACCAAAATGGTTTTACAACTGGGCTCAAGTGTTTAAATTCCCCCTTTTCCTTTTTTTATTTTTTCTTCTTTTAAAGAGGGCTGCAATCTGTCTTGAGAAAGATTATGATCCAGTTCAGACACTACCTCTTCATCCCAAAAAGAGACATTATTTCCTGTAACACAGTTTCCCCAACCGTTGAACTAAATTCGTCTTTAATCTGGAGATTTCAGAGTCAATATGCTTACAGAATCAGATTTCTAATAACATTTCAAAAGACTTTATTTTGGTTTTCTCGCTTCAGAGCTCATGAGCTTCAGAATGCACAAATGTCCTGTTCTTTATTTGCATCCCCAGCACTATAAAACAGAGTTCTGCAGCTTAGCAATAATGGTAATGAAAACAAGCCTGTCTCTCGACAGTGCTTCCAAGAGCCTTGATAATCTGTGTATCTTTTGCATCACTACTGAGTCCTGAGCTGACATTCTGTAAGATCAGAGCAGCTTCCCAAAAATCTCTTTCTAGTAGAGTATGCAAGTTTGATGCATGGATATAATTGAACTTCCTTTTCCCATGTGCATGTTTTGCCCTTGTCAGCACTGAATATCATTTGCCTTTCTTGACACGTTACTGTGAGGTCTGGAGATCTCACTGTGGTTCTTCACAATCAATTCTTTTAGAATATTCTGGATGGTTTTGTATCTTTTGTGAGAATTTTCACTGTTATTAGGTCCATTTTCTTGTACGTATAAGAGTATACTAAGATCCTCGTGATGTTCCAGTAGGAAACAGTAGCTTTCACTGTTTAAATTGGTTGTGTACATAATCTCTGCATCCCAATTCTCACAATTTCCTTAAAAATAAACTGCTGAAGTTGTGGTGCTCACTTTGGTCTGCCTGTCAACTTCCCAACTCCATGGTAACTGGTATATTGGGTTTCCATGGCAAGGTTTTGATGGGGGAGAAGCCACAGGGATGGCTGCTGTGAAAATCTTGCCAGAAGCTCTCCTGGTATCTGACAGAGCCAAGGCCAGCTGGCTCCAGGACAGATCTGCTGCCAGCCAAGCTTGAGCCCACCAGCAGCTGTGTTAGCACCACTGGGGTACAAACTGAAGGTGAGGGAAAAGCTATTGCACAGAAGCAGTTGCAGCAAGAGAAGAGAGGAGGGAGAACATGTGAGAGGAGCAGCAGCTCTGCAGACACCAGGGTCAGTGCAGAAGGAGGGACAGGAGGTGCTCCAGAAACCAGAGCTGGGACTCCTCTGCAGTCCGTGGTGATGGCCATGGGGAAGCAGCTCTGCCCCTGCAGCCCGTGGAGGACCACAGTGGAGCAGAGAGCAGAGATTCACCTGCAGCCCATGAAAGATTCCACCCTGGAGCAGGTGGATACCTGAGAGGAGGCTGTGACCCTGTGGGAAGCCCATGGTGGAACAGGCTCCTGGAGGGACCTGTGGCCCCATGAGGAGAGCAATCCACTCAGAAACAGTTTTGCTAGTGGGACTTGTCACTGCAGGGGAAGGACTCATGCTGCAGAAATGAGTGGAGCACTGTCTCCTTTGGGAGGAACAACACATTGTAGCAGAGGGAGAGCATGAGTCCTCCTTGAGGAGAGGCAGAGACAACCTGAGATGAATTGTGTCTGTAACCTCCATTCCCTGTCCCCCTACAACACTGTAGAGGTTTTGTAAGAAAAGTTAACCTGTGAAGAAAGGGTCAAAGTGTTTTAAGCTTTGGTTTTATTTTTCAGTTTCCTACTCTGATTTCATTGGCAATAAATTAAATTAATTTCCACATGTTGAGTGTTTTGCCCATTTCAGTGGTTGTTGAGTGATCTCCCCCTCTCCTGATCTTGACATTTGCATTTTCTCTTCCCTGCCCAGCTGAGGAGGGGAGTGAGAGTGGCTGTGGTGGGCACATGCTGTCTAGCCATGGTCAACCCACTACAGCTGGTGAAATTTGGAAAGTGAGAAGAGCATACAGCCAGAAAACAGATGGGGGTGATGCTCAAAATTTCAGGATTTTTCCTGTTCACAAAAAAATACTTTCCTAATCTGTCTCACTTATGTGCATGAACTAGCAAATACTTGTGTTTAGATATTGTCACCAGTATACAGAGTTTACAGAAACGTGAGACAGCTCTCCCTGTATTTATGACAAGATTTAAAGAGAAAAATGTTGGAATTTCCTTTACCACAGGGTTCATAACCATACCAATCCCAAGATCTCACTGAGCATGCGTGGGTTTTTCAACTTGCTGTCCACAGAGAGCTCAAAGACTATTGCCAAGGGGTCTGAAAGGTTTATTTTCAGTAGTGTTTACTCTATGGAGCCTGAAGTCAACACTGGGAAATTTCAAGGGGATGCAAAGCTAAATACTAAAGACCTCTAAAGACCTACATACAGGCCCTTGTACAGAATAAATCAGAAGACAGGCAGAATAAAGGCCTAGGGGTTCTATTCACCCCTAGAATAATTAGAGGTAGCACTGAGCAGATAGGTTTAATGTAGATAAGGATAAACCTGTGGACTTCATTCTGCTGAAGACTCAGCTCTGGTGTTGCACAGCTCCAGCCATCAAGAAGCAGCACTAGAGACAAACCTACATCAGGGACAGAGCTCTGCAGCCACTGGCAGAAGCTCAGAAGGTCAGCAAGAGAACTGAGAGGACACATCACTCTTCCAGTCTCCCTCTCACTACTTTCCCAGTCCCTCATTTCCTGGGTTTTCCTGCAGCCTGGGAGTCTTGTTTTTCAAGGCAGAACGAGCACACAGGAACTCAGGAGGCATCGCTCTTGGAATAACCAATTCCTGAGCTTCAGCTGCTTCCTGATTCCTCTGCTGGGAACTTCCCTGGCCTGTTCACCAGTATCCTGCCTGTCAACCACAGAGAAAACCCAGCAAAGAAGAAAAACAACTCTAAGGAAAAGCTGAGATGGAGAGGAGGACTCAGAATTTTGGTTGGTTGGTTTGGTTGGTTTTTTTTTTGTCTGAGGTAAGACAGCTATTCTTCACCAACCGTACTTTACAACCCATGAAAAATATGAAGTGACATGTAAGATGCAAAGGATTTCTAAAGTTACATTATGAGAAAGTACACATCATTTATGCTGTGTCAGTTGGAATTGGAGCTCTTGAGCTGTGAAAGCAAGAAAACCCAACCCCTAATTACTACACGCTGCCTCTGCCACAAGAAATACCATGTGTTTTTAAAAAAATAATTGATGGTTTTGTCATTCATGTAACTTAAGACTTCATCCAGTCGATGAATCAATTAAGTTGTCTCTTGACTTCCCAAGCTTGTCAGTTGAGCAAAAACATGCTTGGCTTCTCCCCTGTTCATAGTAGTGGTTTGCATATATTTTTGTTTCTGTATGAGGACATTTCTAATGCCTGGAGATATATGTTGTAGGAAGAAGGCTATGCTTTGCAGTTCACTTGCTCCAGTGGAATTTGATTCCATCATATGAATCAGAGAACTGGAAATCATTGATGAACTGAGTGTGTTAAATTAACACTACAATAAGCACATTTCTGTGTGAAAAAAATAAGCCAATGCTCTCTACTTAGGTTTAGAATATAGGAAAAAAGTATGTTTCTGAGAATTGAACACTATACAGTTGAAAAGAAAATCAAAAACTCTTTAGAAGAGAAGCAAAATTGACCTTTCAGTCATTTCTGAATGTTACCACTCTTTTACAAAGTAAACACTGTAATTTAACAGTTATCAGAATGTTTGGCTTATGGCCCACCAACCACAAGAACCCAGCCATGAGCCTGACCCGTGTGACATGGGACAGGCAGAGAGCAGGTAGGAAAGCTGTGAGAGGGAATGTCAGGCCAGAGCAACTTCCAGGCAACTCCGTGTGTAAGAATCTACCCCTCCCCTCTAGTCCTGCGAGGACAAGTGCCCAGCACCCATGTCCACCAGGCCACTGTCTTGACCTCCTCAAAAGAGCTGGGGGACCAGTGGGTCCCGAAAATTTGATGCCACTCATTCACATGGGCTGACACTGAACTGAGTAGGTGCACAGAGAACACCTTAGGGGTCAAAATCCTTCTCTCCTTCAGCCCATTCTCTCAGCAGAGAGTCAAGCAGGCATTTGTCTTTATGGTAGGATATTTCTGCAAGAAGAGCTAATTGATGAGGACAAGAAAGAAGAGCTGAGCTGGTGTCTATGTGCCTACTAATACCAGCCCAGCATCGGGCTTGTAGCATCTTGTCCTAATATTTTCTATCAGTCAGGAAAGAGGAGCTTTTTGTACTCATCACTTCCCAGCATGAGAGAAGTAATATTTAAACCAGTGCTGGTGTGCTGCTGGGCACTGGAGATGCCAAGAGCAGGAGGAACACTCCTCAGGGCAGTACAGCTTGGCTGAAGTCCTGCTCACCCTACTGCCAGAGGGACAGAGATTCTTAACTATTTTTTGGAATTGCTGTTTTGAAACAATTGGAGGGAGATCCTAAACGATTTCACAAGGGTACAAGGTACAACATAAGCCAGTACTTTATATAGAATAGACAAAGATTTGCTCATTTTCTCTCCTCCTTCTGCATGCATGGATCACACTCCATGCAAATTAGAAATAAAGGGAGAACAAAGAATACATTCAATATCAAGTTTTGTGCATCAAAGTAACTCTATTTTAAGTTTTTTCCAAATATCAAAAGATGCCCATATGGCACAAAAACAACCTAAAAATGGTACAGAAAAAGGAGAATCATATTCACTGCAGCAAAATAATGGTAGCAGTTGAGAAACTAACAGATGTCTACGGCTCAGAATTTTGAAATTTGTTTCTCTGTCACAGTGACATTTACAGTATGGTAACAATAGTTCCATAATGTGATCAACTTTAATTACTTTTATTTTTAGCATTTGAATTGCATACAATCTTACCAAAATAGTTTTGATACATATCTGCTAAATACTTTTGTAACAAATTTCAAACTACATATCTTTAAAAAAAGCACCAAAAAAAACCCAGTATATGTGATTCAAAAACACACAGTGAAATTTTTCTAGAAAGAAAATATAGGAAGGCAGTGATTCACCATGGAGATGATGAGTCTGCCATAACAGCAGTACCATGGCAGTGTTGCCAGATCTTCTCTGTATCTGAAGATTTTGGGCTCTCTCTCCTTTTTTTCTCCTAAGACACCAACTTTCCTACTGACAATTTCAGATACACATTTCTGAATAGCACTGCTTGTCTCTGCAGCCTTTTACCAGAGAAAGATTTTAAAAATACCTATATAAAATAGGTGTTGCTATTCTTGTGTTTTAAACAATGAACTAATCAGCTATATAGCTTTCTCTAGCCAAAACTGTACAATTTTTTTTTCAATTATTTATAAAGTCCCACTTTCAATGTGGTCACTAACATAGTAAGTCATTTTAAAATAAAGCCAAGCATTAGCTAGACCTGTTCAGTAACTGTAATTGATGAATCATTTTTCTAAGATGTCTGAAGAAGTCATCTTTTTACATACACAAATCATTCTAACCTAGACCATTGCACCTGTACATTTGTCTCCTAGACTAGCCACCTCTAATCACATATTACTATTCCATTTATCTGTCACTTCAGGCTTTCCAAATCATCAACTCATCTTCTCTTGCAGAGATTAAGTCCTGTGGAGTTTGGGGTTGCTCACTTCAAGCAAAACAACAGAGACTTCTGAACAGCAAAGCTAGTCAGAATATGTCAAAGGATGTAAATCACCACTACACATTGAACTTCTATTTTGCTCTATCCATGCAGATCTGTTTTCAAAAGCACTGGGTACCTCCCTCTTCCACCAATTTTACCAACACCTGTAAAAAAACTCTTTTTAAAACTAGACTGTTTTTCAAGGAATTGTGGATATGAAGAGATGCTGATTTGATTTATTGGAGAGTTGATGTTGTTTTTGTATAACATGTTCCAAACAGCCACCATTTTGCCTGCAGATTTAGTTCATATTGGCTTCTTATTTGAATTCAAATAAATGCATTTAAATTTAATAAATTTAGATTACTAAATTCAAGCAATAAGAGCCATTTCAGCATGGCCTGAACTCCCAGACCCCTTCATTCACAGGTGTATTCTTGAGTAGAAGCAGTGGCAAATGCAAAAGCAGCAGCAGCCCAAGTTCCCTGGCAGAACAGTGGCACGAGGACATGGGGTTTCACATCTCACTCTTCTCCAATGCTCCTTTTCACAGGCTGCTCCCAATTGCTGCCAAGCCCCAGGCAGTGTCAAACACTCCAGCTACAGCCAGGGCATCACATTTTCCATCTAGCCACTAAATATGACCTGGAAATAACCTGGTGTACCCACTTACCTTTCTCTATCCACCTGCTTTCTGTGCAATGGGAAATTGTTTGAACCCCAAATCCCCTTTTTGCACAAGGATTTGATGTCCATCATGCCAGGACTTTAATTGGTGGTGGGTTTTCTATATAGACTTCATAAAAGTTTTCTCTAGGTGCCTACATGTTTATTACCAATCTATTACAGAAACACAACAGAGACCTTTCAGTACTCTATAGTTTTTCCACTCTGATGAAAAATCCCACGCTGTGTACTATGTTTTTATTAACTGTCCTTATTCATAATTACTCCTGCAAAGCTTTATTAAAAGGAGGATAAAATATTCTCTGCTACTTCCTCCTCTTCTTCCTTAAGCTCACACATCCTTTTTTTTCTCTAAGTTATGCTGGCAGGTTCATGAAAGGTCAGCTTTGCACTGCCATCAAAGCATCCTGATGCAGAAGGCAACCTGAGGTCACTCCTGCCTTCAAGAAGCGCCGCCAGCTTCCTGACCACTCGCAGCAGGAATGGCATCACCCACAGTGCCATATTATTGTTATTATCATCCTTTTACCACCATCATTTGCAGATTAAACTGTGGGCCTGGCCAGGGCTCTCGGTGTGTAAAACCTGGCTACTTTATTGGTCGTGCTCAAGGTCCAGCTGATCCTGCTTCCCGCCACTTCCCGGCCTGTGGGTTGTCACAGTGCCAGAGCAAGGATCCCCCTCCTTGGGACAGCATAATCACATCTGACAACCCGAGAAGAGGGAGTGGGCAGCGGAGAAAGCAAAGGGAAAGCTCTGTCTTCTCTTCGCAGCTGGTAATCTCAGACATTCAAAACATAAAGCAGGACAAAGCGCCTGGAAACTGTGGGCAGCATCTGATGAAGAGGTGGTTAATTCAGAAGAAGGCAATACAATTGGTAATGGTCTGTTCATGGCATTATAGGTTCTTTCTGAGGAACAATATAAAGAGAGAGAAAAAATGTGTCAGAAAGGATATCAAGGGCCAGTCAAAGGAAAAGTTTGGGAAATACGACAGTGGGTGATAAATAAATAACCACCTTAAAAAATACAACACATGCAACGAGCGGGAAGTTCCCCCTATTTCAGGCCCTTCTAGCAAGCAGTGTCACTTAAAGCTCCCTGTATGTCCAAACACAAATCTTTTCTGTCTGCACATTTTTTATTTAACTGTCTTAATTTCAAAAAGAAAATAGAAAACAAAAATAGAAAACATTATTTTCAAGCCTGGTTTATGCCTTTGGAATATGTAGGAACTCTATCACAGAATTTTTCCATGCTCATTAGTGCCAGCACACATTTTCTCTTCCAGAGAGGGAATACTGAGAGCTCCTCCTGACCCAGGCTGCTTTCCACAGGCTGCCGTGAAACAACAGGAGGCGAAGGGCCCCCAGGCGCTGCCATCCCCTTGCAAGGACTATCAGTTTGCATTAGTCACAACAAACCTCTTCCCATCACCCAGCTTTCTCAGGGTCCTTTGCTTGGGAACAGTTGCTGGGCTGAGACTGCTCTGCTGTTATCTTTTTAGATTGCCAACAAAGGAAATTACAGGTGACTGACAGGCAGTACCACACTCTCTAGGGTTTGGGGGGTTTTGCGTAAGAGATTGTTTGTCCTCTGGAGCAGCAGCCATCAAGCTGTAACCCACAGTTCCCAGACACATGGAGGGCAATTTCTAAATCTGAAAGGCAGGCATAAAAGCTTCATTGTGAGAAGTGGAGTTGTTTTCTAATTTCCTGAACTTGAAAGCTATTTCTTAAGAGTCTGCAGGGAGTACAGCTTAAAACTTCATATCTGATACTTTAAAATTGACATTTTAAAAAACTGTGGGTGTTCGGTTGGTTTGGGCACCTTTTTTTTTTTTTTTCCTTCATAAAAAGAAAAGAGAATGGGAAAGAGTAGTAAGGAAAAGATCCATACATATTTTCAAAGAGGTGCCTCTTCCAAAAGTAAATTTTGCTGCTTATATGTTCAAAACTACTCATTTGGACCATTTTGAGATCTTCCCAGAGCACAGAGCTCCTAGAGCTGGTTCCTGAGCACATCATCTTTACCCACATTCTCAGGCCTGTGCTTCCTATTAAGTTTATTTCAAAACCTGTCATTTCCAAGAGCAAAATTCTTTTGCTGGGGTGAATGCAGTCACACTGAGAGGGCTGGTAATATGTCAGCACACGCTAGTTAACACCCATTCCTGAAAATTCTAGCTTAGACCAGATACTAACATTTGTTATTGATTGTATTTAAATTTAAAATAAAGAAAATTGTGCTGTGTTATACATCAGGATTTATTATATCACTTATCCTTACCAGTAAATCCAAAATGTATTCCTAACAGTGGTTTAAGAAAAAGTACAGTGACAAGGAAGACAAAATGTGAGGTTTGGGGCATGATTTTCTTTTGGTTTTTAACCAAAGAATGAGCTCTAGGAAGATGATATCTCCTTCTCCAAGACAGAAGTGGTGTTTCAGTCTATTCTGTGAGATTATGTGTATATTTATGTATATGTGTCAAAGGAAATACCTTAAAATCCATATACAGTGTATTTTCGTATTGATTCAAGGCACTTACATTTTGACAGGTTTGCATCTTGCCACGGATAGAAGCAGCCTGGACAACTACATTAATGATAGCCAGGAAAACACAAACAGCAGGAAAAAACACAACAGGGACCCACAACCAGCACTGGGCAAGGAGGAGGGGTAGGAGCCAGGAAACAAGGGGTTAAACTTGCCAAATTCATAGTAATTTCTTTAGAATCATAGAATGGTTTGGGTTGGAATGGACCTTAAAGTTCATCCAGTTCTACCCCCCGTGCTACAGGCAGGGACAACAGGTTGCTCAGAGCCCTGTCCAGCCTGGCCTTGAACACTGCCAGGGATGGGGCATCCAAAACTCCTCTGGGCAACCTGTTCAAGGGCTTCACCAACTTCACAGTAAAGAATTTCCTGCTACTATCTATGCTGTTCTCCTTTGTCCTGTCACTGCACTGCCTGAGAAAGAGTGCCTCCACATATTTCCTGTAGGTCCTCTGTAAGTAATGGAAGACTGCCACAGGACTGCCCTGGAATATATATTTATACAGTACATATTTATATATACATGATATGTAAAGTATTTATTTACTTAGTAACATGCTTTATAAAATAACTGTTTTATAAAACAGTTACCTTCACATAGCTAGCCAAGTCAGGAAAAGGCACTGAGGAAAAGGCAGAGAAAAAGGAGAGGAAAGCACAATATAAACCAGTCTAGGCTGCATTTCACAATATTTGCAGATTCGAGCAAGTGAAGCCAACCCACAGATAGCACAGGAGGGCAAAATCTGATCAACAGAGCCTTGGCAGCATCAAATCACCACTGACAGCTGTGGTTAACATTTGTTCCTGTGCCCACCTGAGTGGTTATTCCAATCTGCAGCAGCGATCAAGCTGTTTCGATTTGCAAGGTCCTTCTACGTGCCCAGTGGTTTGGTTATGGTTTCCAGGCTGACAGACTTAAACTTCCCACACCAGTCTCACTTCTGACAGTTGCCTTTGGCTGTCCTCTTGGAGGGAGACAAGACATGGACCACAGGCTGAGGCCTGGATAAGTCTCCAGACACAGAGAAGGATAAGATGGGCATCTGTTAAGGAGTAGCAAAACCACATTAATTCCAGCACAACGTTGCTAAATTGCTCATGCAAATAGGAATATTTCCTGCATTGATTTTAGTGGAAGGTGGCCTCAATTCCTACAAAATTAACATTTCTGGCTAACTGTGTTTTTATCCAGTAATATCTGTTCCCAAAACTCCTTGTCCAAACAAAGGGACTGTCATGACAAGAATGTGTCTGCTGGCCATCTCTCTCACAATTAATGAATCATTACTGTCCATATGACTCATGGTGCAGAAGGATCACATGAGCTCGGATTAATACGATCTATTTTGCCCTGTTTCCTACTTCTGTCATGTTATGTTATACTTGCTGTATTACCTTTATTTACACTTTAAGGATGATAAATTAAATTAATCAGGGCACTACAGTGACAACTCCTGAGGAAATACAGGCTGTTTTTATGTGAGTGGATGGTTTAACTGCTGGCTTAAATGTCATCCAAATCCTCCATTTTTTATTCACTGGGTAGAGAGTATAAGAATATGATGTAAGGAAAATCACTGATATGGTCAGACAACAATGTGTGAAGTTATCTGCCACTTCCTTGTCCTCCTCCACCGGAAACCAGTCCTTTTCTCATTGTCCAGGCTGGGTGCAAACTCCCATCCCAACACGTGTAGAGCCCAGCACAGCCCAGTCCCGCCCCAGAGCTGCAGCTCCTGGTCAATAACAGAAGCAACACTTGCCCTCACAGCCCCTCAAGAAACACAGTCATGTTTACTTTGTATAAAAATACCTCTTTTTATTATCTGTAAAAAAAGCAGCTGCCTGCAGAGGGATGGTCAGAAGACCTTGACACAGTCATCCAGCTCTTGGAGCAGGAGCTTTGTGCCTCCTGTGCTCTGGGGGCACAAGGATATCCAGCCTTGCCTTAGAAATCCCTCACCCAAACCTCCACGCGCTCTGGGACCTGTAGCATTGTAATACTGACATTGTAATACTGCGGGAAAAACTGTAAGCTTGCACTTTGGAAGCTCATCTTACTGACACTTTATCCCCTCTGTAAAGCCAAGAGGGATGAATTTGCTGCACTCCTCATGAACAGTGTCTTCCACCACCTCCTCCAGCTGCAGAGTTGTTACCTGTTGCAGCAGCTCTCTTGTTAGAGAGTAAACCAGATGAGACACAGACTTCTTGTTTATCACAGCATGAAAAGAGTCCTGGTTTATTTCTCTTTACAGCTTTGCCATCCTGACTCCAACTATTCACTGACTGCAGCAAGCTCATACTGTAGGTTTCCTTTGCAGCCTCTGACTGCTGGGTGTTTCCTGCTAAACTATGTCTGGGCATATCATTTGCAGACTCTGAATGTAGGCTTTTACCTAATTAGACTATGACTGCAGACCCAGACTGACCCCACAGCAGTGACTCTCTCTTCAGGATCCTTCTTTTTAATGATTCTCCTCTCACCAGCTAACCCACTCCCTTTTCTCACACTTTTTCTTATTGGCTGTAGCTGTGACTCATCAGGGGCAAAGCTGAATTGGGTAATTAAAACAGCTGTTACCTGTAGGGGCAAGGTCACCTGTATTCCCTTCTCCTATAGTTACCAGCCTTTCTTTTCTGTTCCATTACCATTACGTTCTTTCTGTTCCAAGCAAACTTGACAAAGTAGCCAAAACTAGGGGTTTTTTCCATGCCTTGACTAAATCTATGATTGTGGAAGTCTGCATATTGCTCAGTTCTACAGCATTTTCAACAAACTTTCTCTACCTGTAGCTCAGTAACAATGATGGAAATGATCTGCTATCAGTCTTACAAGTTAATACAAAAGCAATTACCAGTCTTCCTTGGAAAGCCATTTCTCTAAGACCCAGGCCCTCCATGTGTGTCAGTTTGCTCCTTTGGGTGTTTCAAGGCTCCAGCTAGCTCCAGGAGCAAAGAAACAGGCATGGGGAACAGCAGGCAATAGCAGTGCTGACGCTGAATCTTTGGGGTATTCAACCCCAAGCCAGACAAGGAGATGCTGACAAGGACCTGAGCAAAGGAAGCGAGTGAAACACTTTCTGCGAGGTTCCAGCAGATTTATCACCTATGGGAAGTCAGGAAAAGAAGAGCAACAGATGCTGCTGTGCAGCAGCTTCTAAACAAGGAGTGGTACTATGGGTGCAACACAACACAACCAGTGGGATCCTTGTGGGTGGGGAATACCAGGGGAGGTACAGAAATTCGTAACCAATGGGATATACAAAGAGAAGGACACAGAACTAAAGTGCCAATCAGACACCGAGGAACAGAGAACATTCTGGATGAAAGGGTATAGGCAAACTTTGACTGATAGGTGCGGGGTTGGCAAGTCTAGGGATTGACAGGGAAGGGTCTGGAACAAAGGATTGGGTTAACTTGATGGGCAGGAGGGATGGCAGGAACATTGAGGGTTAAAGCAACTGTGAGGGAAATAAAGGGGAATCAGGAGCACACACATGTTTATCAGATCCATTTTTAGCTCCTGTTAGCCACCTGAAATCTCTGGACCTTAGAGAAATGGCTTTGCATTAAGACACCCAGCACCTAAATAACTTATTTTCTAAGTGTGAAAATTTTCAATCAGCTAAGCAGGACAAACTGCAGCAAGGAGGACTTTGGTGTCTGAGTCTCTTGTGCACTTTCATCAACTTTTCCTCCAATACAGAGCCTGGTTCTGAGACCCTCTGTGACAGAGCCCTTGTACCCAGCCCCCATCTCCTCGCAGCAAAGTCAGTCTTCAGGGCACGTCAGAACCCAGGGAACACCAGGGGTACAGGGGATCCTCTATTCCAGCTTCTCCACAGGTCCTCAAAAAGGGGCACTGGCAGCCCGCTAGCAGCCGGTCCTGGACTGCTTCTCTTGCACTCACAAAGCACCACTCACTGCTGTAATAAAAGGGTCAGGAGACCTTCTGCTCCCTTTTCAAGCCTTTATTAAGAGGGTGGCCTAGAGGTGGGGGCTCGGGGTGCACACTGCCACTGCTGCTCCCGACGGTCAACATCCAGGAGAAGAATAACACAGGCCTGTCGTTGCCAGCAGGACTGGAGTCTCTATCCTCACAAGGATCATCCAGAGACCTGTCTTCAGCTCCGTAGTCCAGGGGTGGTCCTCTTGCTTGGGTGCTATTCAAGGTGTGGCGACTTGCTCATTGTGCTGAAGCTGGTATCCCTAGCCTCCTTGAGCCTTGCTGCTTCCGTATTGTTGTCTCTTTGATGTCCATTTGGAGTGGCTCGTTGTCCAGGGCTGTTTTATTCTCTGGCTGCAGTACGATTTTAATATGCACCTAAGCGCAAGTCCTTATGGGTAATGCGGAAGTCTGTCATAGGGAGCAGCGGCTGAATTACCCGACGGATCAAGAGGGAACAAGGGGTCACAGTAATTAAAGGCAAAGGGGTACAACAGATAAAACAGGTAAGAACTTCTTTTTACATTACTCAGGGTTGAACTGGGGTTTGGAACTGAAACAAATACAGAACAGCAAAGATCACGAACTAACACCAATTTTATTCATAACAACTGCAATGTGGCTTCTCCTAGTCATTGCTAATAACTAGCTTTCAAAAACATGTACCTGCAAAATACAGAGATTGTGAAGGCTGTTTTACACTGATTCTCTCTTCAACAGGCCAGATTGGATTTAACCTTAAGGAGAAGGAGACCCAAGTAACCAAGGTCTCATGGACAACAACCTCTCCTGTGTAAGTTCTCACATAAGTCTTGTATGACTCGCTGCGGTCCAGGTGAGTCTGTGGATGTGTAGGTGTGGGAGGTGTGGACAGGCTGAGGTGTCAGTCCTGGGGTAACCAGATGGCCTGCTCAGCTAGGGAGGGTATCTCAGTAAGACCATCATTTATTTTAGAAAGGGAAATTAGTATGACACACAATTAAAGGACTACAGGAAGTAGCACCACAGAGAGTCATATCAAGTAGCAAAAAGCTTGTTAAAATATGCTGACCTCTCTAGCTAAGCCCATTTTGTCAGGACTGGACAGTGCATTTTCTATCCCATTGTGGTTCCCACACAACAAACCCTGCCCTTGAGATATCCTATCCCCAAATCAATAACCACTGGCACCAGCTTGCTCTGGCTTCTCCAAAGCTGCTTTGCAGGAATCCATTCCTGATGCAGTAGCACATATTGCTGCCTTCATTACTTTCTCCCACCACATAAATCTGCACTGCCTTAATTACCTTCGTCTGTGACCTGATATTAAGGGATGCATAAGAGACCACCAAATTCCCTGGGCTTGGCAGCACCAGAGGGAGCAGGACATTCACCCTCTCAAGGTATCAGGCTCTCACGCATCTGATGAAGTCACAGAAATGAAAGAGTGAGTTTGCTTTTCAGGAAGCTTTTCAAAACTCTTCTTTCTCTGTTGTGCATCAAGATCTCTTTTTCCTCTTTCTTTTCCTATGAGAGATAGACATTGCATCTCCTTTGGGTTACTTTTTGCTATTGCTCTACCCACTTCTAGCTTATATTACTGGTATTCCTTAAACAAATAGCATACCAAACCTTTCCTAATTCACTTAGGAACTGCATTTAAGCCCTTGTTCTTCTATACACTGGAGATATTTTTCAAGCAAAAATCTAGCACCAAGTGTCTTGATTCCATGATGCAGCAGTTTGATAAATATAAATCTTAAATATACTTATTTTTTCTCCAGGAACAAGACAATGATTTGTGAGACTATTTTTTGTCTTTTTTAAGTTATTTTTTAAATTTGGATGCTTCCCTGAATGTTCCAATCACTGTGGTTTTCTATCCTTGTTGAAATAACATTTTCAATTTTGATTTTTTCCAGTGCGTAACATTTTGTTTATATATTTATAATTTTATATTTATGCAAATATATTTATGTTATTGTTCATGTGGTCATTTTATACTCAGCTTAATCGTTTTCATATATGCTTAAATTCTTTGTTAACTTGAGATCAAAAAGGAAGAGCTTTCTATGCCTTATCTGAGTTATGAAGACCAAGAAAAATTTCTTCCTTAATTATTATATTTTTTTCCACATCTTTGCAGGAATTTTGCAATAGTTCAAATATTTTATTACCTGATTATAATTTTTGTGTGTTTTAAAAGATTCTTAAATATTATTGCAATTTCAGGAATTATAAGACCAACTCTGAAATAGTGAAGAACAGTGATATTTTAACTGTCACTTTAAATTGCTTCCAATACACAGAATCAAATTTAACACCCGTAAATTAAAAGAATCTTTCTAAAGTCAAAGACGTATTGGTATAATCTATTCTTGTTCTGAAAATACATCACTTTCTTTATGCAGCTAGAATTAATTTATAAACATATTCCTGGAAGAATTTTAATATTGCCTCTGTGTTTTCTGTGTGATTTATTGCAGTTTATACACTACAAGATGAACATATACCCAGAGAATTGTATTTTGAATTATCTGCAGGCCAATTACTCTGTGGGCTTACATTCTCAGAGACTTAGATCAAATTCTGCCTTACGACTGGATTTGCGTCTCTGGTTGAGCTGTTTGTCAGGTTTAATAATCCTATTAATAAAGGATTAAGGAGCTAAGGATTAAAGACACTAGGTCTTTTCAAAACACAAACAAAAAATTCCTTTGAAATAAGAAAAATAAAATAATTCCAAAGACCGGAAAAGCTGATATATTTCTCTAGATTTGAAGGCAATCACTGACTCCATATGGTATCAAAATTTCTGAGACTTTTCGATACTGGCTAAAAATACACCATGCAAGTGTTCATTTGTACAATACTGATGCAAGAACAGATGGAAATTGCATTCCCAATCCTACCCTTCCCTCTGCAGGGTCTAGGAAATGCTTACATTTCACTCCCAAGGCTTGCTTGGATTTCATGCCAGAGGGTAAGGCATGGTGTGCAGATGAGGAAGAGAGTTCTGTTCTGGAACACCCGTATCAGGAACATCCCCCTAAGCCTGGCAGAGGGCACAGAGACCTCCCAAGGCTCCCACGGGGCAGGGTGAGGGCTGGCACTGAGCATCTGATATCAGCACCTCTCCTGCCCCCAGCAAGTGTCCACAGCTGAGCCACACGGGGAAGGTCTGGGACTGCAGAACTGCATATTTTTTTCTTCAAGCCTGGGCACAGCCACCCTCTGAGCTTTGCAGACCTGGATATCAAGAGGTTCCTCAAGCCAACCAAGGCCCCTCATGTTTCCTTCACTTACACAGGGGTGATTTCTTCTGACCTGACTGAGCTCTCAGGCTTTGGTTGTGTTATATGAAACTTCACTGTTTTGGACTGGTGCTTCATAACCAATCACTGTATATTCCTGCATAAAATAAACTCCTGTTGAAGGTGTCTATATATATCAGTTAATCACAACTAAAGGCATTGTTCCTTTTCCTGTTCACTAAATACAATAATAGAAGGGATCTGTTCAGTCCCAGGATATCACAGACAACCACATCAGCTGAGAGAACTCTATGCTAGCATTCATATTTCAGTTCCTGAACTGTTTGGAAGACTATTAGAGAACCTAATTTCTCCAACATATTGGAGTGTGGAGAAAATACTGAAAAACAAAGTCCATCAAGAAGGAGTGCAAGCATTGGTTATAGTTCACCAGAAACAGACTGCACGCCTTAGGAGCAGGAACAATGAGGGAACTTGATGTACTGCCCTGAGAGAGACATGGAACAAAGGATGGGGTGGCACAGGGGTGTTGTGGTCATGCTCTGTTTAAAACAATGCAGCTAACAGGAACTGAACCAAAGAAATGACCCAAAACAGTGTCTGAAAGCTGAACTTTGACTTAAAAACACATATCACTTTTCGTACTCTGACATGTGCTAATTAAGTAAAACCTGTACTTGCTTTACATGTATGACTAAAGTAATTTAAACTCCACCTAAACAGGTTGTGATGTGAGGAAATCACATCAACTGTAATATTACATTTTCCCCTTCACTTAAGAAAAATCCAATATAAATGTAGTTTTAATGGAAAGCGAGGTGAGAGATTTCATCTTGGTATCCTGGGATGGTTAACTATGGCTGTGCCCATCTCCTCCCTCATAAGGACACCCACTGGGCATGACTCAAGCAGTCACCTGTCCTGAATGCCTCCTTGGGAAATTCAGAAAGGAACCTTGTGGTTGTGATCATGCCTTTAGCACTATGGAGTCATCTCTCAATTTACAGCATTTTTTGCTGGCCCTATTATTCATATTCACACATGTTTCTGCAGACAGTGTCTTTATCACTGACAATCCAATAAAAACCTGCATTTCTGTTGCACAATAACCTATTTTGCACCTGCCCATGAGAGATATTGAACGCGACCAGACTTCTAATCCAGCTGGGAGAGTTCATTTGGCATGACCAGCCCTACACTGGATGGCACTATTTGTGAATCTGTGATCATGATAGACTCAGAAAATGTGACTGGACTTACAGAGCCAGTTGGCTCTGCACTTCTGTTGCTTAGTGCTCAGAATCTAAGCCCAGCCACCCCCAGCCCCTCTGATATCTGAGGACCAGCTGGAATGCAAGGGGCTTTATTTTATGCCAAATCTTTCCCTTAATGCGACAGAAAAAAAATGCCTTACTCTTAACATGACAAGAAGCCTTGTAGTTTCAAGCCTAGTCTTGGCACACTGATGTTTTAAAATTTATTATTTATTAAAAAAAATATTAGTGAGCTATCTTTAAATCTTTGAATAATGCCAAAACAACCAAACACAACATAGGAGTGTAACCCTTGTACCAGTAGCTGATGCAAAGGCAGGCACTAGACCCAGGCCCTGAATTAGCAAACAAGCCTGAATATTTAAGTCTGGTACTATGGGAACTATTTATACATAGGAAGAAAGACCTGTCATTAAAGAACTTGACTGAACTGATTCACTTTGTAACAAAGGTGGGGGTTTTTTATTCATGAATTAAGGATGACAAAAGAATGCTAGAAAATTTTGGTCCTGTATAAAGCTGTTAGGGGAGTGTCACGTGACAAATGTTCATGGCTATGAAGTTTCTCAGGTAGTTCCTTTAGAATAGCAAATGTGGAAGTACCAAAGAACTGGAAAAGTCCAATCAAATATTTCAAATGTTAGTGTTTCAGTACTGTTTGCTGTGGAGGACATTGACACAGGGAAAGTTGGTCATTCAAGTGCCAAAGAAGTGTTAACCCTTTAGTACTCACCATAAGAGGGGTGTGTGCTATTGCCCACCGAGCCCCAGAGAGCAAGAAAATCTAGATAACATGGGAACTGAAGATGTGCTAATGTTCCAGCTCCCCCAAATTCCTTGGAGTGTCTTGTCTGAGTGCCTGGATACTCAGGGTACCCACTAACCTGCCTCACTACCTGAATCTGAGCAACATGGAGATACTGAAAACATCCACACAAATATTCGATTTTAGTTTTGGCACAAAACTTTGGTAATGTACAATCAACAATCTGACAAAAGGAGAGCAAGGGGACAGGAAAAGATAAAATAAAGTCCCTACCTCAGAAGCATCACTATCTCTTGTTAATGTCTTTAAAGGCACATTTGAGTGACCAAGTCAGGTGAACCTGTGGCCAGACTGAGAATAAATGCAGTGGCAACCAGTTATCCCATGGGAGGAGAAAGGGGAAGAAAGGAAGAAAAGTAACAGAACAGTGTGTTCCATGTGGCCCAGAGGCTGGGGTAAGAAGTCTGCCTTTCTCAATAAGCTTGTTTCAAAAAAATATAGATTTAAATGAGAGGAAGTGTAATAATAAGTTCCCATTGATGCTGACTCAGGTGGGTCTGAGCCACTTCCAGCACCTTCAAAAATCTCCAGGTGTGAAGCTGCATTGTGCCTGTTCAATATCACAGCTAGAAGATCACTACAAAACCAACCAATGAGTCTCCCTTACTGGACAGATTATGCACTTCCACCAGAGGTGGAACAGGGGAGCAGAGATGTCACCTGAGAGATGACCAGAAGGGCTATAAAATGTACTTCTCCCCATAACAGCAAGAATCTCTCTTACTTCCAACACAATACAAATCAGCATGTGCAGCCCAGATGGTGCAATGTGGAGGGCTGCAATGCCTGAGAACAAATGAGAAGGGGAAGGAGGTATTTATCAGGAAGGAGGAAACCACAGCCTAGAAGATCCAAGGCTTGTTCTTGGTAAAAGAGCATCCAACTTCCTGGCTAATGAGAACAGTCTTTTCCACTTCCTGAGAAGGTACAGTCATTTTGGAGTCTTAACAGAGCAAAATAAAACCACAAAGCCACAAAATATTGCAAACAGAAATGTCTCTTCTGCATCAGGGTTTACTGATTTTTTACATTCCTACTAACTTAAAAATTCCTGAGGGGGAAAGAAAAAAGATGGAATCAAAGCAAAGCAAACTCTTCCTTTCCCCAAATAGGAGCTCTGTCTGATCATGCAGTAGCTCATCTGCACATTATTATTGCTAACAGCAAAATTAATGAGCAGATATTATGTATGAGAGACAAGTTAAACCAGCAAAAGCATGGTACTTTATTCATTATACTTTACCCTGGTACTGAGACATAGAATAAGATTATGGCTAGCAGAAAGAAAATGGTAGGAAAGGAATGGAGGAAGTTTTAATAAAGACTTTATGGGGTCCTGTCCATTTTTTTCAAGCTTGCCTGTGGTGAAAAGCATATTTTTCAAAGCTTCATAACACAATACTGCAAAGGGGGCTTGCTTTGCACTCTGTCTACAAGGCACCATCCTAGTCTCCAATGCTCTCACAGCAGGATATGGTAAACCAGTGCCTCAGCCTCTCAGGCATTTAAAATAATACTCAGGTCATCACAGAGCACATTTCCCTGTAGAGCTTTACAATCACTTGGAGGTCTCAAGGAAAAATAAAATAATAACATAAACCAGCTGGCCTATTTCTGGGTCAGAACATATTCCTTGCTCCACCTTTCACCTGAACATCCTGTACCTCTTCTGGAAGTTCCTTAATTAACCCTTACTTTATCTTACAACTATCAAATGTAAATTAATAGTCATGTGGGGTCATCTTTCCAAGGTTACACTTCATGGCACGCACCTGCTCCTGCCTGTCAGAATTAAATCTGGAGAGTGCTGAGTTGCTCTGTAATCTGCGTCATTTGAAGATACAGCTTTTCACCTATACAGCAAAGTGCAATCTTAATTTGGGCTTTATGATGGGAGCAGCAAGTCGCAGGAGGGAAAACTCTCTTTAATTTTTTTTTTTTTATTTAGGCTGAAAAACGGGATGAATATCCATTTTGAGATTTTATCACCTTTCTTAACTCTCTTTTTTTTTTTTTTTTCCACATGGTGGGTTTATTTTAAAACAGCTTTCATTAATAAGGAACAGGATTCCCTTAGCTGACCTTAGACATATGCAGCCTCACAGATGGGAAGGAAAGGTGCTTTAGGCTAAGTAAGCCGGTGATGTATGGGGTATAAACCGAGGAGAATTCTCCTGTTCGCTGGCAGCTCAGCGGTGAGCGGTAGCAGCGAGCGAGTCACCCGCAGGCTGCAGCATCGCCGCTCGGCCGGGGAGGGCTGGTCCCCCCGGAGTCACCGTGCACGGCCAGCACGGCCATCCGCATGTAGAGTGTTCTCAAACCCACCAGAGTCAGGCTGATGATTCCATTGCAATAGATACGCCTTCTGTTTGCCTGGGAAAACTCCCAGGGCTAAATCTGCTGTTTGGAAAGAGTGAAATTCGAGGTAGGTTTTTATTAACTGACTTCTTAGCCAGAAATTGTGGAACAGATTCAGGGTTATTACACGGTGGTAGATGGAGTAAACAGTATTTAGACCATCACCCCAACAGTAATCACTGTTAGCAATTGAGGAAAATAAATACTTTAGAGTGAATAATTTTAGTAAACATGGCATTTCCCAGTATCAAATTCTACCCTTTGGTCCTGCAAAAAAGTATAATAATTGAAATGAAATTCCTTTATATCTTCTCTTTTGCTCTATTCAAGTTAATAAAATATAAAAGAATGAGGAGAGGAAAGGAAAGGAGAGGAG
>VZDJ01007755.1:1043903-1060858 GCA_008694505.1 Cyanoderma ruficeps
AAAAAAAAAAAAAAAAACCACAAAAAAACAAAAACCACAGGCGTTTTTTGCCAAGGTTGGCTGTGATCTACCCTAAAAAGAGATTGTCACCATCAACCCCGGAATGGACATTTGACTCCTATGAAAAGCTGGGGAAGTATAATCAGAGCAGATTTGCTAGGCATAGGTGCAGGATGCCACACATCAGATGTTTACTCAATTAATCTGCAGTGTGAAACTAGAAAGAGGAGGAGGAAGAGAGAGGGGCCATGACACAGTATTGTCAGCTCTCAGCTTCTGCAATCTCTTTCCTCTCATTTCCTCAGAGCTGTAGGCCATGTCTACATGCAGAAGTCACATTGGCTTTACTGAAACTGAGATACCTAAGCCAACAACTTGCATGTGTGCAATCCTGTTTCAAATTAATTACTGGCCCAACCCAAAGTGATATAAGTCAGTCTTAAAACCCACAGAAAGCTCTTCCTGTCTTAATTGGCGCATGATTACAACATTATGTATACAGCAAAAATATTTCAAGACCTCAATTCTGCTATATCTGAGACAGGATGGGCTCTTTGCTCGGGTCAGGCAATGCATATCCAAAGGCAAAAAGCACAGGTGGGAGGGTTCAGAGAAGTTGAATGTGCTAAGCCAGTGGACCTAGTACAGCAGATGTTTATTTATAGCACAGTAGTAGTGCACATGCATTCCCTGAAATACAAATCCAGCTTGCATGAAGCAGGCATGTTTCCAAAGGTCTTGGGGAGAATGACAGACATGATGTGGTTGGAATTTAGCATGTCTATTCAGTTATTTGTCCTTTTCCATAGCATATTTCCTAGCTTCATATTAATTTTTTTCTTAATAATTAGCTTCCTACTCATTTGAGCTTGGAGAGGGAGGGGCCCTGGGGAAGCAAAGGTTTTCCTGGTGGCTGATGGTTTGTGCAGAGAACACAACCATTTTCCCGAGATGATGAAAATAACTGTACAGTGTGAACTGGTACAGAGGTACTAGCAGGGAAGCTGCTTTCCTTAATTAAGCATGTAACAAGGTAGATCAAATTTAAATTGGGGTAGATGACCTCAGGCAGGCCGACTTTAGAGTTGCCAGTGTCAGCTGCTGCCTCCAGGCTGGGATCAGCCTGCATATTGCCAGTGGCAGGAGGTCACAGCCCCTGCTGCAGCCATGGCTGCTTTTCTGTCTGTGTCTCCTCTCTGAGGTCTCTTGTCTGCATACTGAGAGGGTTTTATACTCAGTGGCACTGACTCTGTGAGGTATTGGACCAGAACAAACAGTGTGAATGCCTTGCAAAACTGCAGCAGACTGTGGGTGAGTGTTAGCCAAGGAGTGAGGATGGGGAGGGTACAAATTCCTGATAATTAGCTGTGTCATTTGGACACACAGGGGACTGGCTGCTGACCCCACAGACCAAAGTTTCTGTCCTAATGTACCGCCTGCCTTTTGTCTTCATCTGCAATATTTATGCACTTGAGGCGGCGGAGGCTGTTACCCTGCACCCCCAGTTCTCCCACACTGCCCCACAAACAAAGCTGTCAGAAAGATGTGTGATCTTGCCAAAAACCTTTAAGCAGAGAACAATGTGGACCAGCCCTGGAGATTTATACAGATCAGCAGGTGCCTAAAGAGAGCATGGCACTGGATGAAACTAATGGTGCCAAGGGTAGCAGGCACTTCCCTTCCACTGGGTCCTGCCAGGCCCAGACAAAAAGTCACCAGTAGCTCACCTGAAATCTGTGTAGAATTTCCTTCCCTCACCTTTTAGGAAGCAGTCTGTGACTTCACAAGACACCATCTCACTAAATAATTCTCTATTTAATGCTTAGGCACCCCTTAGATGCAAAATAATGAATGCAAAAGATCAATGGGTGAATTATTGATCCTGTCAGAACTCTTTATAGCTAATTATAGCACTGAATGCTAACTGAAATGGCTATTGGCTACCTACCAGTCAAAATAAGGTCACTAGTATGTTTACAAAAAACTCCTAAACAACTTAAATCTGACCCTGTTATAGTATTCTGCCTCATTTATTCCTAAAGCAACTCACACCACCTGGATTGTTTGGGGTGAGACAATGCTTAAGTACAAGGTCCTGCGCCTGGTAGGGAGGATCCCAAGCACAAGTACAAGCCGGGTGGATAATGGATGGACAGCAGCTCTGGGAAGAAGGATTTGGGAGTGTTGGTTGGTGAGAAGTTCAACATGACTCGACAAAGTGTGCTGGCAGCCCAGAAAGCCAACCAAGAGCAGAGTGGCCAGCAGGTGGAGGGAGGTAGTTCTGCCTCTCTACTCTGCCCTCATGAGAGTGATGCATCGAGCTCTGAGGTCCTCAATGTACAAAAAAGGATGTGGGCCTGCTGGAAAGAGTCCAGAGGAGACCACAAAAATGATCAGAGGGGTGGGGCACTTCTCCTGTGAAGACAGACTGAGAGACTTGAGGTTGTTCAGCCTGGAGAGGACTCCAGGGAGATCTTACAGAAAACTTCCAGTACCTAATGGGGGCCTACAAGAAAGCCAGACAGGGGCTTTGGACAAGGGCATGTAGTGACAGGAAAAGGAGGAATGGATCCAAACTAAAAGATTAGATAATAGAAAGAAATTCTTTCCTATTGGGGTGGTGAGGCATGGAAACAGGCTGTCCAGAGAAGTTGTGGATGCCCCATCCCTGGAAGTGTTCAAGGCCAGGCTGGGTAGAACTCTGAGCAAACTGGTCTAGTGTAAAATGTCCCTGACAGTGGCAGGGCTGTTGGAACAGGATGATCTTGAAGATCTCTTCTAACCCAAGCCATTCTATGATTTTATGAAGTACAAACAGTTGTCCCTGTCCCCTCTAGCAACAAAAAGCATTACCAGCATTTGTGTACATCTCCAGCTAGGCAGGAACTCACTGCCAAGCTCTGTGCATGTTAGATATGGAACTTGTTCCCACCTTGGAAAATAAAAAAGCTTTGAAATACTTTCAGAGTGTCTCCTTTACTTTTCCAGGGTCATTTCTCTTTCATTCATTAAGACTTTCTGAGAAATAATTGAACAACATGGATTTTCTGCAGCAAGATAAGTAACAGGGGAAAGAAACTGTGTTTCACCTATAACTGAACCTATCTGAACCCTATAGTAATTTTTTTATTAAATATCTGGATTTTTTTAAAAGCAATTGGTTTATATACGTCAAAGTTAAAAGCCTACTACTTATCTCTCTTCCATTAACAAGCATGAAGTGCATTTAAATATGTTAGTCACTCTTCTGAGGTCTCCTGGACAGGAATAGTTTTCTCTTTCATATTTTTACAGGGAACAGTTTTATTTATTTCAGATACAAATTATGCTGGCACCTCTCAAAGTTTTACATAAGACATTTCTTTTTTCTACTCTCAATGGAGTGGATTCTTCTTGCATGGAAGAGCTAAATTCAGCCTCCAGATCTAACTAGAGGTCTCCCAGGACATGAACCAGGGCTATTCCTAGTAGCTGAAAAGATCACCTACCTCTCAGGATCACAAACCAGAAAGGTCCACTGGGAAAATTTGTCTGGAACCACTATGCTCCCACTTTTTACTTCCTTTTTACTCTGTGAACTGGCGTTTTCTAATAACAAACATTGATCCAAAAATCCCAACCAGCTGCTCTGTCATTCCATTTATCAACACCCAGTATGCTGAGATTTAACTACAGAACTCACCTTGTTTGTTGGACACCTGCAGTTTAGGAGGCTGCTGTACAGCTGGGTACTATTCAAGGGGTATTCTGCTATCTGCACCTGCAGGCAGGATGAGAGAAAAATTTGAAAAAAGTTGATGGTGCTTTAGGGAAAAGGAGGAATTTGAGTAGAAAACTGAGAATCTGTCACAGACAATTTAAAAAGAAAAGCTGAGAAGGCAGGATTTGGATGCCTTGTGGCTATCCAGACTACCTGAGATAACCTTTTTAAAATGATGCATACTTTAATGCTGGGATTCATTTCCCCTAACTTTACAGTAAATGTCTAAAGGCATCTCTACTGTCAAGAGAAAGAAGATGGCACTCCTCAGGCACAAATCACCTTTGATTACATGGATATCCAAAACACTTTAGAAGTAGCAGTCTCATGTAGTTGTTTATTTCTCTCCATTGATTATTGTAGGGTAGACTGAGAGATAGTTCAGACAAAGACATTGTAGATATCTTTGGTTTGACAAGAGGATTCTCATTCTGCTTGTGGCTGAATCACATACCATGTACCCATGAAAGAGTCTTTCAAATATAGGACAACCCAGAAAGCTCTATTTCAAAGATACTTCATGGATGAATATGATTTTGGCTTCCTTACACTTTCCCTCCACTGAATTGGTCAGCAATCTGAAAGAGGACAAAAAAGCACTTCTGAAGAATCAGACCCTTGATGTGAAAAGCAAACATTCTGGCAGGACACACAGTGCCTAATATTCATTAACTGCTTCTTTTTTTTCCCCCCTTTTTTATTTAAATAGAGATTTCCTTGTAACTTGCTCAGATGGCATACTCAATGCCTCAGGCAAGACTGTGCAGCTGCCTCTACAGCTTGCAAAGGACTTGGCTACATTACAAGTGTCATATTTTCTCACAGATAAATTGTTCTTGAATAACATTGCCTAAGTAATAGGGTTTCCATCGGTATCAGCTTTGCATACCTCCTTCCTTCTTTTCACCCTCCTTTTATCATACAGACATGTTAACTGTGACCACTGCAAAAAAGCTCTTTTTATGCTTTAGTTTCCTCCGAGTCCCTCTTGTCATCTCCAAGGGAATGGATGGCATATGGGATCATGTTCCATATTCCACCCTGGTGCCTTTTTTTTAGCACCTGCTTTAAAAATCCAGGGCCACAGTGCAATGGACAAAGTTTAGTTAGAGCCCAGAGCAGTTGTTATACAGTAGGCTAGTGACTGAAAGGAACTGTCCTCACCCCTCTTTACCACTTCCATGAGCCATTCTTGCAACTCCCAGGTCTTCTGAGGATTTGCTGAAGGCAAGGGGGTGGATTTTGTGCATGTGTGAGATAGAGAAGTGTGGGTTTGCGGATTCTAGGAAAGGAACTGGCTTCAATGTACCAACAGAAACACACCTATTTTTGTTTATCTAAATAAAATCTCTTATTTCACATTAAATATTTAATTAATATCCTCTCTTTTGCAGTGCTGAGAAGGGACAATACAATACAATAGGCGAATATTTTATTCTGAAGGAATTCTACTCTCTTAATTAAACTCTTTTCCTCTGTCCGAAAAATTTCCCTGATGACACAAATTACACGTCATGAATGGCAGGAGACCAGACCGTGTAACCTCCTGGGGACCATGGGAAAGGCAAAGGGCAGGTTGTTGCTACACTTACAGACCATGCAGCCAGCTCCCTATCTCTAAAACTGGCTAAACAAAAACTTCAAACTTGCATTATGTAAACAAGACTTAAAATCCACCACATCCTTGCCCACAGGTTGGCAGCCCCTCTCTGTCTCTGCAGCTGTTCCTTAGCCCACGTGCACCCAGGCTGAGCTACCCTGCTCAGAGCTGTGCCAGCAAAAGCTGCAGCTTCTATTAAACCAGAAACATGAAAATCTTCCTCACTGGCTCTCAAACCCAAGTACCAAAAATCCTAGGGAACCCTGACACTGAGTTTGATCTCTTTTTAAAGCTAAATTTTGAATAAATGGAGTTATCTGATGCTGAATGGGAACAGAAAGGTTTGTTGTCTTGCCTATCCCTACAAGAAAAATTAACCAAAGCTTTGCCAGAAGAACCAACAGGGAGAGCAACACAAGCATAGACTAATATTTACAATATTTGCAGCACCATGTCATCTAGCTGAAGACAGCAAGATGACAGACTGGATAAAATGCCAACATTCTCTGCAGATTTTTCTGTGTTACTGCCCCTAACATTGCTCCCACTGATGGGGGATGAAGTGAGGGCAACAACCAGGGGAAATTTTAGCCGATGTTTAGTAACATGGCTGCGGCCCAAGACACCATCCAGAATGTAATTCCACTCCTCTGAAGACTCAGCAGGGCTCATTGCAGCAGATAAACAAGTCGCTCTGTTACCCTGAGGCGTGACAAATGCCCCTGTGAAGCTGCCTGGATGGAGAAGAAGGGATCCAGTGCAAGATCCAAGCCCACATTCCTACCTGGGAAGGCTGAGGAAAAAAAAACTATCTCAGCTTTCTACTAGATGCTGCCTTATCACAGGCAGAGCACGTATCCCATATCTGACCCCAAGGCACCAAGGCAGGGCTTGAAACTGAATTCACTGTCACCAGTGATGTCTTTCTCTCTTCTTGCCTAGGCAGAATATGTTGAGGGTGCAAGTGGGGTGCTTTGGGGTCACTTCTCTGCAGTGCCATGGAAATTTTAGACAAATCATTTTGGGTATGTCTGTATTAAGAGGGTTGAGAAACACCAACCCTTTCCACTTTCTCTGGGGTCCCTCAAGGCCAGGAAGGAAAATCAATGGAGAAGCAAAGCAAATACTATCTGCCCTGCTTAAGTCCACTAGCAGATATCCTTTGGACATAACAACTCTGCATAGTTCTTAGTTCTGCATCAATACTTTGTTGTTTTTTTTCCTAGCCCCAGGCTGTTATACATCATATACCTGCAGCACCATTCAAATTTTACTACTTGGGGGAAAAAAAAAAAGAGAAAAGAAAAAAGAAAATAAATTTTTAAAAAAAGGCAAAANAAGCTAGTAAAAAAAAAAAAACCTTTGAAGAGCTTTAGGTGTTTTGGTAGGAAAGAATATTAAAGTCCCAGAGAAATATCTTGTATGGCATGATAACCAGTGAACTCTGCCTGAGCTGTGACATACACCTCCCCTTATGTTTTTAAAAAATCAATGAAACTCGTGCTCCTTAACAACTTACATTTTTCATTTTTTCCACAGAGAGACAAAACTCCCAAAAGTTATCAGCAGCATCCTAGCACAGAAGAAATGTAATTTGTCAGACCACAGCATTGTGAAATACTTCACAGCTGAAACTATATGGGCTTGACAGAAACTGTGGCCAGTTAACACCTTATTTTAGAATTTTACTCAAGAATAATTAATTGTCAGGATGTCCTTAGCCCAAAAAAGCCTATTTAACATTTCCTAAACCATCATAGATTTCACCATCTGCTATCTTGCCCTAAGATGCTCCCTGCCCCTTGAGAGGGCACAAAACCATGAGTGAAGATTGGAGTGTCTCTACCAGAGTTCAAAGCATCTGTCAGCTACACCATGTACCAGAACACAACACATGAGGATCACTTGAAGTCACACACTCAGTAGCCAATGCTTCTCTCAGACTACTTATAATTCCATCTCTTGGGAAAAGGAAACAACCTATAAATTAATGCAGGGTCATATTCTGCCACAGAAATTCTTTGTCATGCCCCTAGTTAGGTCCTAAGTTAGAGACCTACGTGATTAAAATTAAATAACAAATAATGTAGAGAAAGCTGCATGTCACTTGTAAGAAGCTCATGAGCTGAAGAAGCAGCTAAATTCACAGCAAATCTCAGCCTCTGTGAATCATTCATTCAGAATTAGATTTCTAATGCCCATTAAATGTTCTCCCCAAACACTTGCTTAAAAATCAAGCCTGTATACTCAGTTAAGATATGGTTGGTTCATGGTTGTCAACTCCTGTGCAGACTTTGGTCAGCAAATTGGCCTCAGTGAGTGCTTTGTGGAGGAGATACTAAAGTTCAGGCCCAAATGCTTTCTATCCTTACCAAGACCATCTCATCAGCCTGCGTGTACTGAAGTCTGCTTCTGCCCAGGTGTGCCACCCCCAGAAGCATCATATACACATACACAGCCAGTCCATCACCTGTGGGATGAAGGGGACCCACTGCCTCAGGGTTGCTCACAGTCAGACGTGTCTGGGGTGCTAAAATGTGAAGTGGGAAGTGGTACTCAGTGACTTGCCTAGGATTTCTGTGAGTAAAACAGCCCAGGTGTAGTTACTCCTACAGGAGCTCTGGACACACCAAAGGAAATCTGCTCCTCCTGAGCCCTGGGAATGCCTCAAAATGCCTCTCTCTCCTGAGGATAATGAATTGCACTTTTGTACTTCCCACTTGCTCACTGATGATTATTATTCAAACTATTTGTGACACAAGCAACAGGACAAAACCCCAAACCCAAAAGTATTGTCACTTAAACCTGTGACAAGCCACAGCCACAGTTCTGAACAGCCTCAGGTCACCCCAGCCCACAGGGAAGGTTGTGCAGGGATGGATTGCAGCAACACAAACCAGATGTCAGAACAGATTCCCCCACGACTTTTGTTATTCCTTGCTGAGACCACAAGAAATACTTCTCATTTCTTCTTTGCAAGCAGCTGAGAGCTGTTGTATCCACATATCACTTTTCCATTGTCAGGCTGCTAATTGAAACTTAAAGACCTTCATTAGCCACTTCCCATGGACCTGCTTGGTGGATTCATGCCATAGAAAAGCAAGGACATTGACTAATGAAACGTGACAAGTCTCCCTGAGAAATCCACCAGGATTTCTGACCTCAGCAGCTTGCTCTGTCAGAGATAACCATCCCATGGCAGAGTCAGCAAAAGAGATGTGCCTCAGCTTCTGCAGGGCTGTCAGGCCTCAAACAGACAGACCTTTAAGACCTCGACAAAGCAAGGATATTCTTTTGCCACCTCTCTGCAGAATTGCTTTTACTTCTTTATCTACTTGTTTGCTCTTAAAATTGCCATTTTCTCACTGCACTGTGTATTGCTGCCTCTTTTTTATGCTGTTTATGTGCAAGGAAATCAAATGTAATGGCCAACCTTCAGTTTATTGTCTGCTTTTGCTATCAGGCTCTCTGCCAAATGATTACTGAATTTCTAAAGGAACGGGAAATAAAACGTACGAGGAAAATGCAGGGGAATTCCACAATCACTTCCCCTCAACAGTGATGTTATTAACAGCAAGATAAAGGTGCCAGGTACAAAAGAGGTGTGGGCTCAACATGTCTTTGAATTAAACCTGCAGTCTTGTGTAACGAGGGCTACTAATTCCTTTTGCAATTGAGGCTCCCCGAGTTCCCCATCACAGCACACTTTACCCCCTGGCTGGGGCTGGCACACGAACCCAGCCACGCCGGGGACACACCGAAGTGAACCTCTCTTCTCCTCCGGGAGTGGCACTTGGCCCCGCACACAGAAGGCAAGAGGCTGTCACAGCAAGATACAATGTTTGGGTAATTGCTGTTTTTCTCAGCCGCATCGGGTGAAGGGAAACATTTGTCACTTCTTTGAGCGATCCCCAGCGATCAAAGGCGCAGACTGACAGAGCTCGTGGGACTGCGGCGGAGTCGCTGCCCGCCAGTGACTCCTGATAATGAGCAAACACTGGCTGTAGGATTGCTGGAAAGCAGCTTTGCAGACACTTTCAGACAGTCTGCTTGCTCATCAAACACCAAATAACTGTAGAGCTTCTTTTTAAGAAAGGAAAGGAAGTCTTCCACTGAAATTTGGCTTTAGAATCAGTGTATTGACTCAGTAACTAGCTGGTGGTGTAGCCTTTTCCTTTGAAAACCCAGCCCCTTCCATCTTCCCTTTTGCTCACATACGGCAAGCAATGTCAGGCAAGGCAGCCAGGACTCATGTTGTGATTCGTAGTCGTAGGACTGAGAATCTATTTTCATTGACTGGACAACAGACAGAAATGGTGACTCTGCAGCTGACTCTCAGGACAGCATGTAAGATATGCATGGCATGTTGTAAGCTTTGTAGTCTCCTTTGCAGAGGAAAATTCCCTAGATAAAGACAACGGTAGGGAAGCAAAGGAGGGCAGAATGACAAATCTCACAGCAGCACAAGCCCTCAGAAAACACTAGGATCTCTTTTATGGATAGAAATAATTTTCATAAGCTGAAACAAGAATAAGAGCAAAGGTTTAAACATCTGAACTTGAATAATTTGTTTTAAGTAAACCCTCGCAGAGCACAAACGCAAACAACCTTACTTCACCCCAGCCCTTCTGGATCAAGACATGTCTCAAAGCAGATCTCCTAACACCTACAGAAATAGTGACAGACAAAGAGAAAGGAGAAACTTTACCTCTTATCTAGCTGAGGTGTCTCAGCAAAGATTTTTCTTGTCCTCAAAGGCCAGAACAGAGCTGCCTTCCTTTAAAAATAAATAGAATTGTTTACCTGAATTGTTTACAGTGATTTACAGGTAACTTATGGTGTATTTATGTCACATCTAAACTGAATGATCCTTAGTAATCAGAGAGACTCATAAGTTGAAGGAAAGAAAAGGACGGTTTTCTTTTCCTCTTCCAGTTTTTTTGCTTCTACCACACACTGAAATATCATGTGGTGTTTGGATATCCCAGTTTACATGATGGCATACTCAAAAAATTAAACTTTATATCAGGACCACATTAAATTTAAAAAAAGATAAATGTGTCTCAATGCTTTTTATTCAGACAACATGAATTCTCTAATTCATCACTTTATTAATTCACAAATTCTCCACCTCACAAACTCTTTAACTTACTTGTTGCTCTCTCTATGCCTCAGTGGTTGTGCCAGTACCTGTTGGGGTGTGGCATCAGCTGTATGTTGGGCCAAAACCAGAGCTGAATGAACTGTCACCCTTGCCCCTTGCCACAGACCAAAAAAGAAAAACCAGAGCCTAGGGGAGGGGTGGAACTGTTAGTCCTCTTGCCTCACTCAGGGGAAGATTTGTGCACTCACCGAAGCCCAATTCAGGTAACAACTGGTGATTCATTTTTTCAACACAGGGAGATATTTGATAAACATAGGTATAAAAATACATTACCAGCAAAACTAATAAAATACAGCACAATAGTACAACGATCATAAGATGTAATATAAGATGCAAAATGCCATTTGCAGATGGTGCATATCTCATAAAAACACCATACCAATGATGTTCAGAAGTTTGTTCTATTTCTGTTGCAATTCTGACAATGCAGCCAGTATCATGTTCGATAGCAGTGGTCACCTGTTTTGGACAAATAATAGCCATTTCATATTTGGTGATTAAAGTTTTCAGCTTGTCAGTTTGAGGGCACACTGTGTCCTGTGCTGGCCCTAAGGGACCAATGGGGTCCATGTTGTAGGCCAGTCTGATGCCAGCACTTGTGTGAAGTTTGCATTTTGGTCTCTGTTAAGCTGTCTATGGGTCTTTAACAACATGAGGTTTTTAAAGATTAAATTTTTACTTCTCATTACCCAACTCCAAATTGTTTGCCAGTAAATTAAATTCGTTTAGCCCAAGTTGTCTGTTTCACCCATGGCTCTAATTGCTGAGTGAACTCTTCCTGTCCTTTTCTCAGCCCATGAGTTTTAATTATATTTTCTTTAGCTGAGGAAGGTAGTGATAGAGTGACTTTGGTGGGCACCTGGTGTCCAGCCGGGGTCAAGTCACACTGCAAGGAATTCATTTAATTCTGACACAGGATTAAACCAACACTGGATGTGGTGTGTGTAGGGTAAGCATTACCCAAACTGTTCACTATTTCAGCCCCAATCACAGGGAATTTCCACCCTGTGCATGCCATGGGTTTGGCAGAGTATACTTGCTGAGTAACCCAAAGAACTTTTTCTTCCCTAAGATCTGCTTGAGTATGGACAATACAGTCCTTTATTTTATTACAAAATCTACAGGTGACTACTCTTTGTACTACTACATGACAAATAAAGTCCTTAGATTACCCATGATATTTCCTGCAGAGGAGGTAGCTTGGTGTCTCCTGAGTGAGCTGCAAAACTGTTCTAGCAGGTAATAGCTGGGCAGGGAAATCTGGATTTGAGCTCACCCTCAGGCTGTAGATTTCACTACTTCTCCTTTCTTCCTTAAGTTTTCTTTAGTCGTCAAATATCCTACTAAAGTGAAAAACCTTCTCTCATCTGTGTATAAACCTAAACAAATGGTCTTATCCATAAGTGATGACAGAATATTTTTGTGCAGAACTTCATTCTTCAGGTTAGACTTAAATTCACATTTCATACCGTAGCCAGAAAAAGGCAAAATCATTTCAGTAAGATATAAAATCAGAAGTGTCATCACTGTCTGCTCTTAAATAGATAGGACAAGGTTCTGTAAATGAAGTGCTAACATGGTAAGTCTAATAAACCATCTCTTTATTTTATTTTGCTGGCATCAACACCTCCATCATTAAACAGATTTTTGTCACTAAGACCACTGTACGGTGTATTTTGAAAACAGTGTAAAGCAGCTCTACATTTTGTAGACTATGGATTTCCTATTTGCTGAACAGTCTAAAAATTGATGACACATACAACCCACAAATGTAGAATTCTTTATTTCTTGGCACGTAAGTTAGACTAAATATTGCATTCAGTATTAACACTGACCCATGAAGAAGTAAAAACTCAGTTAAAAGAAAGCTGTTCAGGGATTCCTTTTGAAAAGACACACATACAGAAGTCTGGGAGGACTACAAGCTACAGAAGTCTCTATGTTTAAATAAACATCCAGTCCTTTTTGGTTACCTCATAGTCTGCTGTTATGAGGAGACTCAATCACACATCCTTTTATCCAACTATTCAGGGACAGAATTCAGTTTCTGTGCCTGGTCCAGGATGCTCTCCCAGCTTTCTGGTGTGCCAACAGTCCTTGAGATTGATGTCTCCCCAGTTCAGCCACCTGGGCAATGAAATCAGGATCTCCAGGTTCTGCATCTCTCTCTACAAAGTAGCCAGATTTCCAGTGAAACTCCTTTCAGGACAACATGATTGGAGACTTAGCAGCATAATTCTGCATTAACAGACACTTCAGCTCCAGCAAGAGCATCAGGCTTCTGTTCTCCTGCCACCTCCTAAAGCAAGCTCACACTTGGTTGCTCCGTTCCCCCAGTAGTGCAGGGTGCCTTCATCTGCAAATCCGAAGGACCACTCACAGTCATGACTAACAGCACCAGCAGCAGAAAGTCATCACTTTTAGAAAATTGCTGTTTGAGTTTTATAGATCTTCTTTTTTCAGATTCTTTGGATGAAAATCTAGCTATTCTTGGAATTTCAGTGAAAATATGGGAATGGTTCCTTCTCATTGCATGGAGCACAACGGCTCCAGACACTCTACAGCTGTAATTGGAATGTCCTTGAGGTCCCATATCATTAATTGCTCATTAGCAATTACTTAGCCTATTAGCAAGCAGGTGAGTGTCACATTTCAAAGCTAGGAAATGAAAGGTCTTTAATGACATGGAACTGCTGTTGGAATCACTTCTGCAGAAACACAAGTTTAGATTAATTTTCAATACTTAAAAAAACCTATATACCAAACTATTTTGTGTCACATAATCTCACCATAATAATTGCAAAGACTTTCTGGCTCTGAATAAAATTTATGTGTTTGAAATGTATCAACTCTCACCATGTGCAATTTGTCCAATAGTTGTAAAACTATACGAAAAGGTTTTCTTTCTTCAGTTTTGAACAGGCCATGACTGATAAAACCAAAACCAGGAGCCAATTCTGAGAACATCAAGCATGTAGGTTTAAATGAAGTGTCTCATATTATCACTGGATTTTTCAGCACTCTGAACGTTGTAATACTCTAAGCTGTGGCTGCTTAACACCTCTTAACACAAGGTACAGCTTGCAAGGAGAAACGACTTGCATGTATTTTCCACAGGTTAGTGGTGCTTTGTTGGTCATTTGATTTGTGGGTTTTTTATTTTTTGTTGATTTGTGGGAGGGTTTGGTGTCTGCTTTTTACGATGTTCAGAAAAGATTCAGATGACCGTTTATCTTTAAGGATGAGATCTGGATCTGTACAGAAAGGACATGGAAAGACCTAATGAGGGTCTTTAGCACAGAAATGGCTTCCACTCCAATAAACGCAACATAGTAATGCTGTAAGAGTATTCGCAGCCCTGACCCCAATGGGGAGAGTGATGGGAACACCTGTATCAGGCTAAGTAGGAGCTTGGACTGCATCAGCCTGTGCTAAAAGAAGCTCCAGACCCTTTCCTGTGTCTGCTGCTAAAGCTTTTCTATACAGGTGGATATATACAGATGAATATGCTCATACACACACATTCATTATTTGTTTAATCAGCTATTATCTTTGCTTCTGTATTTCATTATGAATAAACATTTTTAGCATCTGCTGATTAAAAAAAAAGACTATCATTTTGTGGCCATATGTATCATATAGAAAAGCTGTATGAAGAATAAATTCATTCTAGTAGTCAAATAAATTTTAAAAAATATATTTATATAGAATAGCTGGAACTTGTCTTGAAAAGAAAACTGAAAGAATGCAGAAGAGCATGGGGCTGACATGGGGTGGTAAATGAAGATAACAACAGAAGCAAGGAAAAATATTTTAAATTAATACCATGCCTGTAAAAAAGAATGGCAAAGCTACATCTGAAAATAATATTCATGAACGTGTCATTCGCAGGATATAGTCACAGTAGTATTCTGGACTTCATCAACACTACCAGCAAAAGAATCCCACAACAAAATTTAAAAAAAATTAAAGAAAACGTGCAGAAGACATGCTTCCAGTTTTCACCAGAACAGTAGCTTTCTGCAAATGCCAATATAGGAGTTACTTTGCACTATAAAATATCTTTGCTGCAGCAGCCACCATACAACTTAATGAACTTGTTCACTTTTGCAAGACAGGCTTTGGACTGTTTTCTATTATCCCTTGCTTTCTCACAGCATAAGCACACCAGGCTGGTACCTAACATTAATCACAGTTTTTAATTTGGATCCCTATTAGTTTCTTCAATATTCAAAGCAGCGCTGCTAGAGAGAAAAACAATAGCTCCAAGGCAACGGAAGCTGTTCGGTTCCCTGGTTTACAATATTTCCCAGCCTTCCTTTCAGGCTGATGCTGAATTAGAGAGGTGCTTGCTAGATGCAGACGATTCTCCAGTTTTCTTCTTTCTCCTTCAGTGCACACAGGGACATGGGGAGAAGGGGGGAGGTGGTGGCTGCAGGAGCAGCCCAGGTGTGCCAGGGGGACTCCAGCACAGGTCTCTGACCTTGGGCCAGGACACAGCACTGCAGCCTAGTCGTCTTCCTGGATGCTGGAGCAGTCAGCCAAAATTACCATACAAACCGAGGACCCCTCAGTGGGCATGGGATCCTTGACTGCACTCTGCTATGTGCTTCCTCCGTGTCTCAGCATTTCTTACAACTATACTTGAGTGATGTCAATCACTCTCCGAGATAATTAGTCTGCTTTCAATTACTAGGATAATTAACACCTCATTTAAAGCAGAAAATTGTTCTCTTAATTTCAGTACTGTATGACTAAATCTGAGTTTGCCTCCAGCCCAACAGGTCCCAAAAGCCTTGACCTGATAGTGCTGATTGGGATCATTAGCCCAAACAAATTATAATACTACAAAGATTTTCCAGCTCTGCCTGTTCCAAGCTTTGCAGGATTTTTCAGGACTCTCAGCACATATTTTCCTCAAAGAATATCCAGGGCATTGCAGAAGATTCTCCATACAACCATACAGGGGAAAACTCTGCTGGCTGCAACAGACCCCCACACGAGATACCATCTTCATTTAGTCATTTTTTATTTTCCTACAGAGCAAAGAAAGGTGCTGATTCAGCCAGTGATCCATCCTTCAAAAAAACCATCTTCAAAACTGAACCTGTACCTGGAGAGGGGTGAACCTGAGTCAGTTGCCTAGCCAAAAGCCCTCTGTTTTGTGGGAGATTTTTGTGCAGTGGGTGTTACAGTAAGGAGAGGTGGGCAAGTTTGCTAATATGTGGAGAGATCTGCAGGCAACAGAAGACCTTTGAAAGTGTAGTTTCTTCCAGAAATCAAGGTAACAGAACCTGCCTTTTGGAGAGATTCTTATTCAGTTTAAAGATGAACAGAGTCCAATTTTCATGTGGAAAGGCTAAATGAGCATTTAGATCTCTTGCATTTCGTTTGATGAAGGCAAACATCCCAGGAGGCAAAAGCTATTTAATCTACAACTAGTGACCACTAATATTTCTGATTATATAAGGGACCCATTTTCACATAGTTAAAACAAGTATTTCTCCTTTCTGCTTTGGTGTTTTAACTCAATCAATTTTCAGGAAAGATATTCTCACTATAACTAAACTTTGATCATGACAGTGACTGTGATGTACAGTGTCATTCAAATATGTGTTTATTTTTGCGTTTCTTCACTTAGACTGGGATAAACTTATGGGGTGCTCAGAAGCTGAAGAAAGATTTCTCTCCATCAAAGCAAAGATTTCTGCAGATTTGGGGGAAATGCCTGTACCATACTGCTTGAGGGGTGCTATGTGATTGAGTTATTAAAGATGGAATCTTCATGCTGTAGCCGAAACGGGGATGCTAAAAATGAATGACAGTTCTGCCTGAAATGAGAACATAACTATACATGCAGCCTTAATATTCTTCTAGCATTGCTTGGAGTTTTTGCATAAAATTTCTTACAGCAGGAACTTTTGGTTGCTTGACAGATTCAAGCCGACAGTCTACAGGTGAAAAGCTTTCTGCCACATTACAACCCGTTTGAGTCATTCAGGTCCATGGTGACAAGGACACTTTTTGTGTCGGCACTCACCTTATCAGGGCCGTGCTGCAAAAATCCTCCTAACAAATGGCTCCATTGACTTAAGCAAGTTTGTGTCATGCTTAAGGATGTGTAGAATTTGATTCTATGCACAGGGCTTTCTTTCGTGTTTGCTCATTTTTTATTCAGCAAGAAAATAGCCTGTCAGTTGTCAGCAAGGATAAGCTCTCGAGCACTGTAATTCCTACAGCAGTTGTTGATTTTACAAAGAGAGGCTCTAGCTTGCAGCCAACCTCCTCCTTTTATTCTGGGTTTGATACAACTTTGGAAGTATTATTAAGAATTTAAACCCTAAACAGAGTGTATTCCATTTCTTTCCTGAAAATTTAGGTATTTATCTTACTTGTTTAAAGTCAAAGATAACCTTTTGTTTCCTCCCCCC
>VZDJ01007755.1:1069408-1133155 GCA_008694505.1 Cyanoderma ruficeps
ATAAATAAAATAAAATAAAAAAAATCATACTTGGGTGCAGAGAATCACTTAAAAAAAACCATCCAGACACATATCTAAATAAACCTTTTCCTGGATATTTTTTCTGGATATTAGTAGTGCCCACAGGGCCTCTCAAGTTTCCTGTTCAGTTCAGTCAAATGCAATCTTTCCATGTCATTTTAGAGATGTTAACCATCAGTGTTATAATGAGATGAAGGATATTAGTAATCCTCATTTATGGAGATGGAAACTGCAGTACAAGGATGTTACAATATAGAATTTGGACATTTTCTACGTCAGTGGGGTTCTGGCACTGGAGAACTGCCTGCTCTGAGATCTGCTGCCTGCCAACCAAGGTCTAGATTGTGGAGATAAAAATCTGTTTGCATGGGTTGATTGTACCATGTATTTTCACACCAACCTCCTTTCAAGGTTCCACACACTGAGTATTCGTCATCAGCTCCGCTGCAGAGGAGCTCTTTCCAGAGGAATGCTTTGGCACCATCATACCAGACATTGAAGACAATCTTCAAAAAGTGGATGTCATTTCCTAATTAAAACATTGCAAGTAGGAAAATGGTAACTGGTAGGGAAGAAAAGCATATACAGAGACATGCTGTTTTTATCTAAATTTTTAATTTTAATTATCTAGATTTTACCAAAATATTGTATTTTTGTAAGACTCACCCAAAACTAAATAGCTATATATCTTGAAAACTGCTACTTCCAGAAAAAAAAAACAAAAAAGCTATTGTTGTTTTTAACAACAACAACAAATTAGTATTAAAAAATATTTGGGAGAAAAATTTCAAAGTCTGTTTTAATTTCTTCAGTAAAGAAAATAGAGTTCACTCAGCTCCACAGCTAACCTAAACACATGCTCAAATGAGGACCTTAGTTTTAAGCAGGTGTTGCAAACAAACTATCATAAATGCATCATAAAGATGTTTTCCTAGGAAAGCAAACCTAGTGCAGAAGGTGAAGTTTATGATACAGCCAAGTCCTAAACATTTCATTAGCTCTGCTTGCTGGCTTAAAGCTGGCCTTAAAGATCACCGCTAGGTTTGCACACAGAATCCAGTACCATTTCCAGCCTCTGGAACATGCATATCCTTCGTAGAAATCCTGCCATAGTTGGATGGCCTGATGATACTCTCTCTCCTTTAGAAGACTTGGATCTTCTCAGGGCCAGAAGACTAAAATGCACAAACACCTAAACTGTCACAGATTTGCATGTACAGTAACAGTCTGTGTGCAGGGCTCTGGTAACTGCTCCAAGTAAAACTCAAACACATTTTCACAAACCATTTCTGTCCATTGCTACAGTTTATCCATTCTATTTTTAACCCCAGAAACCAATTTCCTAAATCACTAGGCATTTAGGATGAAATGTCAGTTTTTCAGTTGTATTTCATTTTCAGCATTTCCATAATTGTCTAGTTAAGAGAAACTCACTTGGAATCCAGGTGAGAGCAGCCTTCCAGGGAGATTTGTTCATCGTGCTGCAAGGTGTCAGATTAAACATGAAAGCATGAGCTCTAGAATCTACAGAAAAAAAGCATTTCACATTGACAGTATGAACAGGCTTCTCCATAAAAATAATAAGAACATACAGTTATACACACAAACCCCACATACATATTTTTAAATGTATTTAATATAAGGTATAAGCTATAAAATTCAATAGATATGGTAAATACTAAATATGCATTTTAAACTATATTTTAAAATTTTTTTACATTTAGAGGGCAAAACTAGTATCATATTTCTTTAAGTAAAAAGATAATTCAATTTTTGATTGATTGTATTTTGCACAGAAAAAAATAGAGACAAAAGTACCTTTATTTCTCTTTTGAAGGTATACAAACTTTTTATTAGCACTAAACCAGCATGGTCTGCTACTGAAAATATCCGTACTTATGCTAATCATGCTAACAACAGCTAAAAATATTTTTAATGCACCAGCATATTTTCCAGAATAATGTAAATGAACCTTTGAGTAGATTTGCTCTGTGAGTGACTCACCTTGCATTTTTAAAATACACAAACTATCAGCCCATGACACAGACATGGCAAGAAGGGACACACTAGGCTGTGTCAGAGACTGAGTGGTACCCCAGCCTGACAGAATATCACATTCCCTCTTTTTTTCCACATACATCAAACTTTGCATTGCAACATACTGGTTAACTCAATAGGTATAATTTATACAACAGAGTACTTGTGAAACAAGTTTAAATCCATTATCTTCTAATATTTTCTGAACGAAAACATGCCTACTTTACTTGAGAATAAAATTCTCTCTCTCCTAGCTGCTGGAACCAGCATCGTGGTAAGATTTATGTCTATGAAGTAAAATTCTTATAACAGTGTGATTAACAACAGAAATATACTTCTTTTTGTTTTTCTGCAATCCTCAAAGAAACAAATCTGAAAGAAAAATCATAATCCCTCAGACTACAGCAATGATCCTGCAAATGGAACAAAAGGATTACCTATTTTTTACTTACCACAAAAAGTATATGACATTTCAAGATCTGATGATGTACAAACGAATTCACTGACTCCAGGAGTGAACAAAATGAAAAAAAGTAATCCAAACATGGTTACTTTTTTTGCTCAGTATTCGATAGTATAAAACTTCACTTGGGAGAAAGAGGAAGAAAATTCAGCACAGTCATCATCAGTCACATGTCTTCGGGGAAAGTTCTGTTATTTATCAAATTCTCTGCAATCTTTGTTAATCTTACTGCAGCACTGTCACTTATCATCAAACTAAATTTTGTTTAGAAAATGAATTCCTGCTTGTGTTGTTCCATTTTCCCCAGACAATGCAGCAGCTCAAACCAAGAGTGAAAAATGAAAGAGAAAACTGTGTGAAATGGGGAAGTGAAATGACTACGACTACCAGCACGGAAAGAGCAAGTTGAGTTGACTCATCAGGTGTAAGATTTTTAAAGGCATAATTTCAAACACAGAGTTTCCTGCACATATTAAAGAAGAGAAAAATCCACAACTGATGAAAACCAAGTCCATCCTTTTATTTTTATAGTAGTCAGTACCTCTCACTGGTTTTCATAATAAAATTCTTACAAAGCTCACCGTGCTTTAGGAATACACCAGAAATCTGGAGGAAGGTAATTAGATGATGTATTTCAGATGGAGCTGAATGCAACCATCTGATGCTGAGTAGAACCACTCATGTCCTCCATGATGCCAGATACCACCTTCAAAGCTGTATCTGCCAGAGTTACACTTCTTAGTGGGAACAAACTCAAAAATCAATAAAATTACAACTGATAATTCCCATATCTGACTCCCAGAGTGTCTCTGCCACCTTCTCCCAGTCTTTTCCCCACAGTCTCTGCTGAAGAAGCAGCACTGTGTGGTTTGCCCAGAGCACAGGGCCATGCACAGGCCTGGAGCCAGGGGGACACCAAATATGAGTCAGTTACTGGCAAAGGCTGTCCAGTTTTGACTGGCATGTTTCTGTAAGAACACAGATCTGTCTGTCACAGCTGAAGGTAGCTCACAACCTGATTTTATCCTGTGATGCTGAAGACACCCCAGGTCACAGATCTTGATACTCAAGTATGAAACACCAAGCCAAAACCCTCTTAAAGCACTTTTGGTATTAGATACATGCCATTATTTCTGCCTGTTAGTGAATTACACAAAGAATAACATATTTGCCTGTGTTGGCTATATCAATCCTGCGGGCTAAACAGGATCAGCTCTTACTGCACAAACCCAGCAGTACTAACCAGCTAGTTCCAACTAGAGGAACAGATTAAATTAAGCCAAATAACTCCTTCAAGAGAGCACAAGCCCCTCTAACTGACAGGAAACACAGCTAATTTTTTTTTCTCACTATAATAAAATATGGAAATCTACTGAATTTAATGGAAGAATGACTTACAGAAATTAGGCAAATCATTTTCTCACAAAATTAGCTTCTTGGTTTGTATATATGTCTGCTGACTTCTCTTAGATCAGAAACCCTATTTATTTTTTAAGAAAAAGAAATAATACATAAAATAGGCAGGTATTTGAGCTTGTTTCCTGTTAAGCAGGAAACTCAATTAAAATTACAACAAATATAACTTAATCAATTGTTCTGACTCTCTCCATTCCCCATCACAATGCTTAAAAGTTTTTATTCTCAAAAATTTTGTGCATACCAGGGTAGCATTTTACATGTTATAAGGTAAAGTAGCAAAAGATTAAGACATTGCTTTTCAGAAGTTTGAACATGTAATACAAAAGATAATTTAGGAATAACAGTGTGCAAAAAACCATGACTGATTGTGCCCAGAGATGGGGGGAAGTTCCTAGATTAATTAAGGAAGGTGAAAATTGAATTAAAGGTGCCTGAAAGTACCAACTAATGACCTACTACATGTAATAATTCAGAAAATAAGATTAAAAAAATTAAAAATTTAATGCAGCTAGAGAATTCTCTTCAGTATTTCTAAATCTTTCTATAGACCACAAGAAGAGTCCCACTGACCTGACAGAGTTCAAAATTTTAAGAATTTTTCAGTTTTCAAATTTCAGAAAATTTAGCTTTTAAGTGGGAATTCAAAATTATATAACTTTCCTGACAGATCTCCAGAGTACATACTTCACACACAGATTTTTGCTGTTGTTTAACAGGATGCTATAAAACATATAAGCTCTTTGTGATCATAGCAATAACCCAGTTCTGTTTCAAGATGGACAAACTTTGCTTTAAAAATTTTAAGACATGGAGTGAAATTGAAATAAATCAGGAAGGCTGTAATAGTTGGGAAAAAGAAATGGAGTAGTGAGACGGTCACAAAGGAGCAATGAACCAGCTATTAAAGAAGAGCTACCTTTTTTGCACATACAGCCAAAAAAATATTCCTTTCAACTACAAAGCCACGACCAGTGGTGTGAAGGAGTTTAACCTGTGAGAAGCCAAGGCAAGCTCTCTGCTGAGTCTTCTGTCAGTCCAATAGGTTTAGCACAAGTCCCAGCCCAGTCTGAAGCGGGCAGGAGGTGGCACTGACCATTTCCCACTGATATACAAGGTTTCCCAGCTGAACGCACGTCCCTCTGTGGCTAGACTTCCCCAATGCGTTGGGTGGTTGATGAACTCATGGGGAGAGTGGAAAGAGCACTGCAGATTGACAAGTTTTTACATAAAGCTCTTTTAAAATAAACGAAGAAGAAAAAAACTCTCTATTGAATTGACTTCCTAGACCTCGTTCAAGCAGAGGTGGTTTTTTTCAGATACTTGCTGCAGAAAAGTTATAGATGAGGAATGAGTCCCCCCTGGTGGCTCAGACAGACAGACACATGCAGAAACCTCCTGCTCCTTCCTTATTGCGCTTTTATTGCACAAGTCAAGACTATTTCAATGTTTAAAAAGCCAACATAAGAAAACTCAATTTAAAAGGATCTGGCTGGCTAAATGGGAGAACAGGAACAATACGTACCACTGGCATCACAGTTAAAATATCTTTTATGACTGTGATTATAAAGCCTACCACCTTGATGGCTCTCTTTGGTCAAATTGTCATTAAATCAAAATAATCTAAATTATTTTTAAATATTTTCAGCAGATGCTTGTGGCTTTCCACGCCAACATCGATGATATTCATAGACGTGACCTCTTGTGATGATGACTCAAGTCCCAAACTAGTGCACAAGTGGTGTGAAGAGTCGGTTCTGTTCAAGTCAGTATGAGGATCACTGCAGAAGATTATAAAGTTCTATATACTTAATTTTACTAAATCCTCTTTCTTTATTATAATCTTTTTCTTATATATTCCAGTCCAGAAGGAAGGTGAAAAGGAAAGAGAAGTAGAAAGAGCTACACAAGAATGTTATTTCATTGAGGTTTTGCCAGCGAAATACTTCATTTATTTCGAAATCTTTTGCAAGTATATTCAGTAGGAATCAGCTCTCATATCGAATTAACAGTATATAAATTCAAGTCTAAACAATTTAAAACTTCATACCTATGACTTTTAATTTCTTTACATCTGAGATGCTGAGAATAGAAGTTTATTCCAAGTTTCCTTGCCGATTTGTGGTCAAAATCCTTAAAATAAATAATATTTTGTCATCTTTCTCAATGCATCCAAAAAGTGCTTAACTTACTTGTGATTGCTTTTCAATATAATCACTGTGTAATTGGATTGTTGGCTGTAGGTGAGTATGTTGGCCATATAAGCACTAATAAGTCACTAAAATCTCCCTCAGGAAAGATTTATAATATATATGATCATAATATCCCATCACAGAAAAATAAGTAACAGTATACTAGTATAGCAGGGGAAAGTACTCCATTTCAAAGTCTTAGTCAGACAGAATTAAAGATTATGTTCTAGCTTTCGGCGTGTAACAAAATTTCACTTTAATGGAAAACTGATTTTAAGACGTTAACCACATTTATTAGATAAAGAAAAGGCAATAATAATTTTCCCTGCAGAACCATTTGGGAGCTTTTGAAGTAGATCCTTTTGCACATGGAAACAGATTTATTCCTTTTGCTGCTGGATTTAGGGTTGATGCTGAAGGCACTATAACATAAAGGGTCTCTATACAAGGCATAAGACTGCATTCACAAAATAAAAACACACCCAGCTATCAGCTTGAAGAATAGAAAACTGTAGACCCTTCTCAAATCCCCTCACCCTATCTTCGACAATGTTTATAGTGGAAGTAGAAAGTCATGCCCAGGGATACAATAAAGAGGTAGAGGATTCATTTCCTCTACAGGCAACTGATGAAGTGCTTGAGAGTGCCATGGGAGTCCAAGCCAAGAGCAGTGCACTGGCACATAGCCACTGGTGAGTTGGTAGCATTTGAGTAAGAAACCTAAGAGTTTCTGAAATATAGAAAAAGTGCTGTGCATTACTCTGAATATGTTTTGTTAAATGCTGTATGAACTTTGGCTTAGTGGTTTGATTTGAATATATCACATTAAACCACTGGAGACTGTTGAAATGTAGCAAATACATACCAGGTGGTAGGGTTTTCCTGTGCAAAAAAAGATGTTGGAAATAACTCCCTGCCTCTTGCCAGTAGCCTTATGGTTTACTCTCTGCAAGCCAAGTTCAAGACTAAAACTTACAGTTGTATGCTGAAGTATCCATTAAACTATTCAAATTGTCAAAAAGAAGAGAAAGCAGAGGATGAAGGGATAAGAAAGGGATGTGTCCTACCTGAGGCTCACAGTAAGCACACCACAGCAACACTGTCCACCCTGGAATTCAAGAAAGGGAGACAGCTGGCCGTGTTTTGTGGCTGTTTGCTCTTGTTCTCTATTATTCCCTGCTTAAAATAGCTGCTTGCTGAGGTCTGTGTAGCTCTGGGATAATCTTATTATAGTGGATCCAACTCATAGTTAGGCACACTTGTCCCATTTCTCATGCAGGCTGCAGCAGGCTATGCTGCACATGGGGGAATGAAGAAATCCATGGTATGAGGCATGAAGAAATTTGTGGTATGGCTACAGAACTCCAGAGCAACCAAATTACAGCAGTTTACCAAGTTTCCACCCTATTAAGTTATACTGAGCAGTTGTAATAATGCACGTCTGCTCTTAATTTTTATAGCACAAGGAGATTTCCATGAAGTTTTGATCACCTAAATTAAGCTCTCACAGTACCATGGAAAAATTTACAGATTTTCTTCACCTTTGCCAATGTCATGACTTTGGTTTGTAATAAAGCAAGCTCCAGTCAGATTAGTTACCTTTTAATTCTACAGAGTGTGATTAAGAGTGTGAAGTACTTCCGAGCTTTAAAGATTTCTCTTTGTAATATCAAACATGGATAATTTTCTCATCAAAAATTTTTACATTTGCAAAAAAAGGATGCGGGTTGTGGGATAATTTAATTTAAAAAACAACTTTAAAGAGTGACAAGCAGCTTTGTACTTTATAATTAAGAACTGGGACTAATGAATAATAATATGGACAAAGCCAAATACTTGAGAAAGGGAGAGGGTCACTAGCATGAAAATAGCATGTAGCCAAAGACTTGAAAGAAAAATTTGCACATATCCTGACTGCTCTTCAAAGAGAAAAGGAAAATCCAGTCATCTATGACCTTTTGTGGAAACTTTTAAGGCTGGAAAGGGGTAGATGTGTCTAAGGAGGCTTCAGTAATTTCATACAAAATCACAGAATTAACTAGGTTGGAAAAGATCTCTGAAATCACTGAGTCCAACCTATGACCAAACACTGTGTCAACTAGACCAGGGCACTGAATGCCACGTCCACTCTTTTCTTGAACACCTCCAGGGACAGCGACTCCACCACTTCCTTGGACAGCCTATTCCAAGGTCTAATCACCCTTTCCATGAAGAAACTCCACCTGCTGTCCAACCTGAACCTCCCCAGCACAGCTTGAGGCCTTTTCCTCTCATCCTGTCGCTGGTTGCCTGCGAGATCAGCGACCCCCATCTGGCTACAACCTCCTCTCAGATAAGGTCCCCCCAAGCCTCCTTTTCTCCAACCTGAACAATCCCAGGTCCTTCAGCTGCTCCTCACAGGACTTACCCTCTAGACTCTTCACCATCTTCATTGCTCTTCTCTGGACACATTCCAGCACCTCAATGTCCTCCTTCAATCAAGGGGCCCAGAACTGAACACAGTACACAATGTGTGGCGTCACCAGCGCCGAGTAAAGGGAGGCAATCACTGCCCTGGTGCTGCTGGCCACACCATCACTGACACACATTGATACATTCCTGCTCTTCATACCAGACTGAGTGAAACTGGGACCAGGGTAAGATACATCCAGCTGCTATGGACAAGGGATTGGCTGGTCCTGAAAAGGCTGCTGGAGCTGTCAGCCTTCACTGTAGGCATTGCCTTGCAAATAAGACAGTCTGTAAATCACTTATGTCAGAAAAATGAGCTCCTACATCAGTATTTCCTTCAGAACCTCCACATGTAAAAGCACATTCTCTAGATCTCATGAATAATTTCTTTCATATCGTGTACAAGTTACCTACACCCAAGGAAATATCAACAACTTCCAGTGATGAAAATGTTAGCAGGCCGTAATACTTCTACACTTAGTACTGGTTTTCACCAAGTGTATGAAACTGAAGAAAAATACACTAGAATAGTAGTTCACATAATTAATAGGGCTGTTAAACAGACATGGAGCTAACAGACTCTGGGAATTACCTGGTAGTAATTTGTTTATTCAAACACTCACATCACAGTTGATTCTCTTGCAGGATTTGTTAGTAGCAAGAGGGCCTGTTCTGATTTACACACATTTTCTACCATAGGAAGACACCAAGCATTTCAGAGCTTCCCCCCTGGAAATCCATACAACGTGCTATACAAATAAAGACAGACTGCTCAGAACTCGGAGCAAAGAAGAAACACATCTTGAAGTCTTTTTGGATTACAATTCCCTTCCTTTATTTTGCTTCTAATGTGAATAACTGCTCTCAATTCCAGGGCTCTAAACCAGTCATATATGTGCAAGTATACTCAAATCCTGTGTTCATTTTTGGGCCCTTCACTACACAAAGGACATTGAGGACATTGAGCCTGTCCAGAGAAGGGCAGTGAAGCTGGTGAAGGGTCTGGAGCACAAGTCTGATGAGGAACAGCTCCAGGTTGCTCAGTCTGGAGGAGGCTCAGGGGTGATCTTATCACTCTCTACAACCTGAAAGCAGGTTCTAGCAAAGTGGGGATCTGTCTCTTCTCCCAAGTAACAAGCAATAGGACAAGAGGAAACAGCCTCAAGTTGTAGCAGGGAATGTTTAGCCTAGATATTAGGAAATACTTCTTCACTGAAAGGGCTGTCAAGCACTGGAACAGGCTCCCTGGGGAAGAGTTTGAGTTACCATGCCAGAAGGTACTTAAAAGATATATAAATGTAGCACTTAAGAACTTAGTTTAGTGGTGGACTTGGCAGTGCTGGGTTAACAGCTGGAGTCAATGATCTTGGAGGTCTTTTCCAACCTAAGTGGTCCTACAATTCCAAGTGCACAATCCAAGTGTAGCAGCAAACAAAGTAGAACCATGTAGAATATTGAGTATCTTCAGTAAGTCTGGTCTTCTCTTTTCCTAATATTATCCTATTATCCTATTATTTTCAAGTTGCACATTGGAAGTATTCAATATTTTTTCTGAAACTACATCCCAGCCAGAATCATCACGTACCTTCTGGTGGAATTCTGGATTCTTTAATATTATATTTAATCATGTGCATGTCAGAAAGTCACCTACTAGCTTCAGTTGCTTTTCACTACTAGACCACAAGCAGAAGAAATAATAATAATCTTCCATAGATAGAAACTTATCCACTGGCATGGAGATATCTTACTCTTGCTGCTTAATTCTGAATTGGCCAAATCTCAAATTTAGAAAGGAAAAGTTTTTGCACGCAGAAGAAAAAGATGAGGATTATGATATTGCCTATAATTTTGGGGCCTTTACTTTACCTTTGCCAGCAAACTCTATTGCCAGTTCTCCCTGTACTTGTCATTGGAAGACCAAGTCAACTTCATCTTTCAATACAAGCACCAAAAGGAGTGAATGCATGAGGCATGGAAAGATTACTTTTAACGAGGTGTAGAATATAATTTCAATGAGAATAAGTAGTACAACCAGGTGATCAGAATCGCTTGTTCAATAAAATTTGAACCTCACATGTTCAATATAATTTTATGAAAAAAAATATTTATACATTACTGCTACCCATGGAATGGTAGTGGCTTAATGAGACTCTTATCAGACTTATAAAATTATAATTGCTCCAATACAAAAAAACTGCCTCAAAAATAGTGGGATGGCACAATTTGCTGTTTAAGTACTGAGCAAGTACATTGAAAAGCAACATTCAAAACCCTGGTTTAATATCTGTGATGTCATCCTACAAAAGGAAATCGAAATAACAGTATTGGAAGACATTTAGACTTTTAAATACACCTTTTTAACCATGACTTAGGAAACAGGTTGAAAGTTAGCTATAATTTTTTATTTGCAGGATCAGGATGACTAGTAGCAAGCATGAGATTTTCTTATTACAAAGGGCACTGCTAACACAAAAGGATAAATTTTAATTTTGGGGTTTTTTTCAATCTGGTAATTTTTATGTCTCAAAATATTGAGGCCCTTCATTCTTTGAAGACAAGTATCTGTCAGTTTATGTGCCTTGGGCTAAAAAATTTAAATGCAACCTCTACACACTCAAGAGAGAAGGACGAGTCTAATACCACAAGAAGACCAGATCCCCTTTTTAGCTGAGTGAAAAATGGCTTTCTTCTCAATGCTGAAAATCAAGAGGTGTGTTCTTTAATGGCACAATTGCTTCCCCACCACACAGAAATGCTGACAGAGTGCATTTTAACCACTAGCTGCCAGAATTTTCTTTGTCGATTCAAGTACAGCACCTCTTGTCAGTGGGATGCTCACAGAGCAAATCTTATGCCACGGTGCTTTCCCATGGCCAAGAGGAGAGGCTTCTTGCTCTCCATCTTTGGGGACAGGGTTATTTGGAGTGGACTTCAGTTTAAGAAACCTGAGAGTAACTTTGAGTGGCTAGAACTTACTGCTGTATATATACACTGCCATTCTCCCCATGTTCTTCTCCCCTTTGGGAGGAGGTAGGAGCAGGAATTCACAGGAATACCAGCCTGCTTTTCAGAGACTCCTCCTGGGTACAGATGATGTCACAAAGGGAAGGGAAAGCCACATTCACTTCCTTCATACCATCACCAGCAGTGACAAAAAGCCCAGTATTTTTAGATTAAGTACAATTAATATTTAAGGCTTAACATCTTTACATACTTGATAGGTAATGAGTGTAGGTAATGAGTGTTGACGATCTGTCTATCATGAATGGCCTCCTTTGACATGGAGATGGTGAGACTGCCACACAGCTCATGCATTTTACAGTTCTGTCGAGAGCTAACAACAAAAATCAAACCATGAATAAACAAGAAGAAGACAGGGCTAAGGATCTCCTTTTTTTACTGTACTTTATGTCATTAACTCTAAAGAAATCCTCACACTGTTTGCAGTATTTTTAAAAAAGTGTCTCTTTTTATACATTCCAAAATGCATACAGAAAACTCCAGCTACCTGATACTTAAGCAAGTGTAATAGATTTTTACATTCTTTCACATATATAGTACTGCATTATAGACAATGATGCTGACATTATCTTCAAATTATTTCCTTTCATCAGCTTCCTTAACCTCCTCTAAATCCTCAAATTTAAAAAATGAGGATTTGTCATAGCCCATGAGATGGTTAAAATCCTGAGGATTTGGGAAAAGCGTAGGATTAACAAGCATTGATTTCGTTTTAGCGTAAAATGTTGTAAACATCTTGGTGATGTCTGGAATCTTTACATCTTTCTGATGGAAAACAGTCACTTTTTCTGCCAAGATGGCATTGTAGGTAATGGCTGTATAGGTGTCCGCTTCATCTTTGTAATAGAGCCGGATCACGTAACCTTTTGTAAGGATATGCAAAGTCACCGGAGTGACAAATGTAAAAATCCCGATCAGCCCGTAAAAGGCAGCTTGGACAAGCAGACTTTCCACTCCAATACCGCTCTTGAGCATGATGTAGGGCATCATGAACAGGTTGAATATGCTGGTGGAGTAAGAGAAAAACTTCACACCTACATAAAAGAAATCAAAGAAAATAAAGGTTAACACTTATGAGAAAATTTTTTTCTAGATTACATATATTTTTCTACCACATAACGCTATTATTTGAACTGATAAAGTTACTGAAAATCCCTTTCCTTTTTTTTTTAAGCTCAGGGAGAAACTGTTGAAAGCTCAACCCTGTCTCGTTGCCACTGTTCTGATTTGTTTGTACCTTCATGCTGGGTTTATCAAAGCTGGCTCTGTTTCTGTGATGCAGTCAGCTATCAGCTGTTATGCACACATATGAAGTTTTTACTTCACAGGCAGAAAAACTGATTTCTAATGAGACATGACTAGGTTTATGGACACGTGTAATGGTGCTCATTGAAAAGATGGCAGACAAGGAATTTCTCTCTTCATCAACAACTAATGTTGACATTCAGTGTGTATTACAAAGAAGCCCTCTTGGCCACCATGCATAAACCCTGGAATACTAAATATTAACAAGCACTCCCCACCCATTTTGCATGTGGCTTGAAAGACAGCAGCCAGTGCTGTGGACCACCCATAGTCTTTAAGTCACCAAGAAAATCAGGAGCCCAAGATGCTGAGACAAATATGGACAAATATGTTAGGACACATTTCAAAGATGTGTATCAGAAAACACCCAATGGCTTTACTTGTCACTAGGTCTTTGTAACATCAACTGGCCAAAGAAAGATTTGTGAAGTCTCATTACAGATGGAGTGTTTCATCATAACACCTGCCTGCCTGGGAAGCATTTCAGGAACCCTTCCAAGCACACAGAATGTAAATAACAGTTATAGCTCATCTTTGCTGCTTACTGGGTCAGATTAAGTCACCCCAAGAGCTGCAAGGGAAGCCAAACAAGGCTGAGGGGTTACAGAGATGAACAGAGCTCCCTGCACAGCCAAGCAGAGACCAAGCATCTATTGTAAGGATATTCCACCTTTTTTTGTTTGCTTGTTTTGATGTACATGGAATCCAGATTTTGGCAAACTTGGAAAGAACACTCACTTTCAATGTTCCATGTTAAAGTTACTAAATATTGTTAAAACAACAACAAAAAAGGCAATATAAACCACTTCAAGTCACATACCCAATACTGTCTTTGCCAAATTTCCTTTATAAACCAATCTTCCGTGTTCTGGATGATCATGAGGGGAGGATGTGCTGAGGCTGCGAACAGCCACTCCTTGAAAAGATGCAACCTGAAAGACAAAACCAGTACAGGGCTAAGGAACAGCAGTACTACACCTTATATCTACCTATCCATCCACATCCACACACACATCTATATGTGTATGTGTATATACCCACACAAGGTTTCTCCTTGCCCTAAACCCACCCCCAGCACTTCAAACTAGGTTAAAGTTAGGTTACACTCCAAACCATGCCAAAAACTCCCAACTAATATGCTGCCTGTTTTAATGCCTTTCCATGTAAATATCCCACATAAGCATTAAATATTTGCAACCCCATTACTGATAATTGAGGCAGTAATTGATTTACACACAGCTTGGCAGGGAGACATTTATGGCACCCATGCTCATCATGTCTCCATTTGATCATAGAATAAGAGAATGGCCTGGGTTGAACTGGGCCTTAAAGATCATCCAGCCCTGTTGTGGGTAGGGACACCTTCCACTATACCATTTTGCTCCAAGCTCCATCCAGGCTGGCCTTAAACAAACCTTGAGGGTTGGTGCATCCACAGCTTCTCAGGGGAACCTATTCCAGTGCCTCAACACCATCACAGAATTTTTTTCCCGACTATTATCTTAGATTAGCTAAATAGCTTCCTTTAGATTAGCTAAACCTACTCTCAGTTTTAATCCATTCTCCATTACCATGGCACTTAATGCCCATGTAAAAAGTCCCTTTTCCCTACATGACTTTCTTGTAGGCTCCCTTCAGGTACTGGAAGGCCACAATTAGGTCATCCCCAAGCCTTCTCTTCTCCAGGCTGAACAAGCCCAATTCTCCCAATCTTTCATCATAGGAGAGGTATTACACGCATCCAGTTATTTTGGTGGCCTCCTGTGGACTCGCTCCAGCAGGTCGATGGGGACCCTAGAACTGGACAAAGCACTCCAGGCGGGGTCTCACCTGAGCTTAACAGAGGAGCTACGCCCCGAGGAGCACCTCGCTTTCCTCCCCAAAATCCCCTAATGGCAAAACCGCGAATCCCAGGGCCGCCGCCCTTTACTCGGGGAGCGGGAACGCTCCCCCCGCTCCCACACACAGTCCCCACAGCCCCCACACAGAACCTGTTGGGGCCTCGCGGCCAGGGCGGCCCGGTGGCGGCAGGCGGGGTGCGCGGCGCCCCGCAGCCATGCGGAGGCGGAGGCGCGGCGGCAGACGGCGGGGGCGGCGGCGGAGGCGGCCCGGAGCAGCAGCAGCGGCAGCATGGCGGGGCCGCGGCCGCACCGGGGACACGGCGGGCGGTGCCACACCGACAGCCGCCGCCGCGCCGCCGCCGCGCCGCGCTTTGGTTCCGCCCGCGGGAAGGCTCCGGCCGGCTCCGCGGCGCCCCCGTCAGCATCTCCCGTACGCCGCTCAGCCGCAGAATCCCAGAATCAGCTGGGCTGGAAGACACCTCTGAGGCCAATGAGTCCAGCCAGTACCACCACGTCAACCAGACCATGGCATTAACTGCCACATCAAATCATCCCTTAAACACCCTCCAGAGATGGTGACTCCACCATCTCTCTGGGCAGTTCATTCTAAAGTCTCCTTTAGAAACTCCTCCTGATGTCCAACCTGAAGCTCCCCTGGCACAGCTTAAGGCCATTGCCTCGTGTCCTCTCACCAGCTGCCAGGGATAAGAGGCCGATCCCACCTATTAATCTCATTTCAGATAGTTGTAGAGAGCCATAAAGTTCTCGCTGAGTCATCTCTTCTCTAGGCTAAATTACCCCAGCTCTCTCAGATATTCCTCATAAGACTCGTGCGCCAGAACCTTTACCCAGCTTTGTTACCCTCCTCTGGACAGCCTCCAGCACCTCGATGTGCATTAACTGAGAGGCCCAGAACTGAACACAGGACTCGAGGTGCGGCCTTATCAGTGCTGAGCACATCTCTGTCCTGTTCCTGCTGGCCACACCATTCTGCCCACGAGCCAGGATATCACTGGCCAGCCGGGCACGCGCGCCCTCACGTTCAGCGGCTCTCGGCCGACACCCCCGAGCCCTGACATGGCGGGCCTGCAGATGCCCCCGGGAACTACGCGCCCCAGCATGCACCGCGCCGGGCGCAGAGCAGGCCGGGAGCACGGGCTCCGCAGGGGCTGCGGGCGTGGGGGCCGGAAGCGGCCCGTGACCCGGGCGGAAGCGCTCGGAGGCAGCTGGCCCGACACCGCGGCCCTGCGAACGGGGCGGAGGGAGCGGCGCCCACGGGTGAGGGGCGGTCGCGGGAGGGGGTCCCCGCCGGGGCCGCGAGGGAAACCCCGGGGGCGGGGCGACCCGTCGGGCGGGGAGGGGGGAGCCCCCACAGTCGACGCCGCGAAGGGCAGCGGGCCTCGCCCCGCGTCTGTCGGGGGGGGTAGGACGGGGGGCGGGCGGAGGGGCCGGAGCAGCGCCGGGGGCTGTCGGGGGCTGTCGGGGTTAGCGGGGCGCGGTGCCGGGTAGGGGTTCTCCCACCGAGGTGGTGGCGAAAGGCGCGTTCCTGCCCCAAAACGCTCTCTTTGGAATCCCGGCGCCGCCGGAAAATGGGTTCTCTGGAGCGGTGCTGGGTTTGATCATCGCTCCCAAACTCCTGCCGTAAGTGATCTTCGCCCTTTTCCTACGCTAAGCCGTAGAGAGAGGGGGAAGATTAAGGTCGAAAGAATTTAGGATGCGCCCCCAGGGGTTGTTTTGCCAAGGTGAGAAGTGCTGGTTAAAGTGATTTGGCTGTGATGGTCGGCGAATGTGAGCAAAGACAAGGGTGATCCTCCTACGTGTAGCAACAGAAATGAGTTTTTAAGTGCCGCGTGTTCCTCAGAGGGAGGTTTTGCTTTAATAGACGGTAACCTGAGCATTGGTAAGATACTGAGGGCTTCACATTTGTGTGTGAAAAGGTGATGGTGCTGCTGGCAGTTTACTATGACAGCCAATTTGGTCTTCCACCAGGTAACTTTTATTATTTCTAAATGTGTTTGGTACTGTGGATTGCAAGTTAAGCTTTGCATTCTGAGGAGACCTAGATAGTCACAAGCCATTTGTTTACTTGGCTTTGGTGGCTTTTGGAAGCAAACCAGAAAAACACAGATAAACAGGCACGAGAGAGATCTTTTGGGTAAGAACCACTTTGTTTACTTATTTCTGAGTAATCTCCTACATACTCCCAATTTTCTCCTTTTGTTATAAAAAGGACCAAAATAATTCTTGGGGGAATATTCGAGTAACTGAAGAGTTACTTTGAAGGGCAATAAGTGTTTATTAATTTTCCTGTTGTACCTTGGCCACATCTTTGCACAGGTGACACTTTATACCTTGAGATCAGCCTTTTAATGAGCTTAAGTTATAGCAATAAAATGTTTACGTCACTAAAATTTTTGCTAACGTTTCCACTGGGAGCTTTAAGATAATTTTTAGAAACTTTTAGCACTTCACCATTTAATTTTTTTCTGTGTTATGTCAGAGAAAAGCCATTTGAGATTTTTTTTCCTGTACCAGAGTGGGTGATGAACAGATAGTTTCGCGTAGTCTTAATGTGAAGAATTTTAATATTGTTAATTGTTTTAATATTGTTTTACGGAGACAAATGAGTCTCACATAGTCAGCTTCAGGTGTTTTACTGTGTTTCATAATTTTATGTATGTTAGAAGAAATCCTGAAGTTATGTCATGAAAGTATGGGATTTATCAAATTATTTCAAGGATTTTTGATGTGTTTTGACAAGTCCCTTAGCACCTAGAAGGGTTCAGGGTTTAGTTAGCTTCATTGTTGGGTAGTTTGCATAACAGCAGTTTTTGGTGAATGCCTACAACAAAAGGGCAGAAATCCATGCCCTGTAGAACTCTGCAGTATGCCATCAGCCTCTTTTCTCCTGATGGCAAGAGCTGTACTGTACAGTTTGGAATTATTCTTTGGAAGATAACAGTAACGCTCCCCTGTCCGTGTTTTTGAGGTTTTTTTCCTTGAAGCTTTCTGGGGAATTACTGAAAAGGAAAGTTTCCTTAGGCAAGAAGAGAAATCTTAACTAAGATATTTGGTACTTTGTAAATGCCATCCTACCCTATCTACCCCTGCTATCTCCTGTTTATCTCAACTAGCATTCACGTGTACTGTGCCTTCCTGTCACGTTCCAGTGTGTCCCAGAAAATTTGAATTTTAGAGTCTGAGAGTATTGGAGTAGTGAATCAGCTGATTTGGAAATCATGCTGTACCAGTTTCTCCTCATGTTTTTTCTAAATATGCTTCAATCCCTTAATTATTATTATCTTAATTATTTTCTGATGTGTGCTGAGCAATGAATACTAAACTGAAGAGTGGTGCTTTTTAACAAGTTATTATACAGGATAGAGTAGAATTTATGATTGAACTGTAGCAGGCTGCAGTTGTAACACACAGAGGCTTTGGTAATTGATGAACTCTTATGAATATATAAATGACACAAAAAAGTGTCACATTTGTCTTTTAAACAAACATAGGAATTGGTGAAGGCCAGTTTGCCATGTGTTTTCCAGAAATGGACAGTGTAGGATACAAATGTCAACAGCTGAAGAGTACAGAAGTCCTCTGTGTGTGTCGTGCAGCTAATGAGTTGGAAGCAATTTGAATTTCCTTAAACCCAAAGCTGAGTTTTTAAAGGATTTTCCGCTGGGGCCAAAGAATCTGTATGCTTGAAATGTTTGCATAGATTCAGTGTTCTTGTGCTGATGAGAACAGAGCAGTGAGGTTCTGGAAGCTGTGCAGTGGTCCGGTGTGTTCAGCTACATTAGCCTATGCCCTTCGAGCCCATTCCGCTCATTGGCATACCAAGCATACAAAGAAATGATATTCTAGAAATTCTGGCAAACTTGGGAGATGAGTGTGCAGCTTTGGGAGTGAGCTGGGATGGTTGTGAACATGCTTCAGTTTTGTTCTTGCATTTGATGGCCAAGAGAAGCAGGAAGGAAGTCAGACTAAACTCACTACACCATCCTCTTTCTTCTTAGAGGTGTAAGATGATGTTGAAGTAGGGAAACAAGAACACTTTCCTTGTGTACCTTGATTGCCATGGTTTAGAGGTTTGTGATATTTCGCAATATTGTACCTTGTAGGTGTAAATATTCTGGCAGCTTGTGATGGCAATTTTCAATTTTCTTAAATCTAATGACAATTCTATGTTTTCTGCAGCAGAAATTCCTTTTTAGACTGGTTGGAAAGTTTCTGTGCCAAATACGCTGTGTTTAGTTGTATTGTACTCTCCTGGTTAAAAAGTGACATATCCCTTTTATGTAAATGTTCTCTCAATAAATGCAGGGGGGGCTTTTTGTTTTTGTTTGTTTGGGGTTATTTTTGTTTTTTTTAAGGAGGCAAAGCAGGAGAACAGTAATGCCTAATGTATGTAATTTTTGAGATTTAAATCGGGGAGCTGAGCTACCTTATGGTAATGCCACGTAAGCTTCTTGAAGGGCAAATGGAATTGTGAATGTACTTCTACAGAAATTAGTGGTTCTTTGCAGGAGTCTGAAATAGTCAAGTCAAAAAATATATAAAAAAGTACACGTTAACAAAACTTGGATTGTTCTTATCCTGACTGCTGCATTGGTGTAGTCTTGGTGAAATCAAACAGGACAACTGAAAAACATGGAAAACTAATTAAAATATCGGTAGTTACCAGGCATGTTCAGAAATCTGTCTCTTTCTTCCTATTGTTTTGTCATTTGTGCTGCTTTCATTCCACAGAAGGAAAATATAGTGATATGTTTTGAAATAAACATTACACTGGAAATACACTGAGAGAAAATAATTTCTTAGAAGACAACATCCAAGGTTGCTTAACTCTCCTTAACCTATTATTTAAAACCTAAGGCCATGCCATTGTCTAGTAGAAAAAAGGTACAGAAAAATTCCCTCCATGTTCCTTTTGTACTCCCTATATGCACAAGTGAAAATTTGTGGGCGGTATTTCTATATTCTTCTGATTTATTTTCTGTGTGCCTTTTTTTCTGGCTTTGAAAATGTTCTCATCTTCATACAGCATCATGACAGACTGAACACTTCTTGATCCAGAAGAGGAACCATTACTGGGTTTTTTAGGTTTTTCAGGGTTCCTGAGTTTCTTGTTTTTCTTTTCTCCTTGTTTGTTACATTGGCTCTCTGATTTTTCTGGGCTGTCTGCTGTTGGCTTTTTTGTCAGGACTAATACTGCAAATAGTATTCATGATTATTTTTTTTAATAAACCATCATTGCATCGTAATGGAAAATGAGTGAAACTCAGTGTGTCCCTTGCTACCGTGTCAAATGCATCATATGTTGGAACATATTATGTCTTTTTCTTAAAAGCAGGCTGGCTTTTCTGCATCTTTTACTTTGGCAATAAAATGTTTGGGGTTTTCCATATCCAGAACCAAACTTGGATTCTGGAATAGCACTATAAATTTTTTTGTTGTTGTTTATGTTCATTAGTTGAACTTAAACTGAGGTGTTATGTTTGCATAGTTTTCCTGCGATGTTTATCCTTTTAATGAATTTTTATATTTATCTTCATTCCAGTTTTGCTAAGCTGAATAAGGAAGAATAATTTTTCTTTTAGAAACAGGTTTTTTGGTCATATCTGTAGTTCTCAGAGTAGGTCCTCTCTGTAGTTCTTGTAATTCAAACTTCTTTTTCTTGAAAAAAGGATTTCAGAATGGTGTGTGGTATTCCAGGCAAGCTGTTGCTCATGTGCAACGTTGCTCGTATTCCCCGTCTTTATTGAAAAGGAGTTCTCAATGTGCATTTGCCTCTTTGTCCCTCACCCTTTTTTTTCTTTTTGCCCTCACAGAGCTGCGTCAGTGTATAGTTCACCACAGAATAACTATAGCCCCAAATAACAAGCTCTGATGACGTGAAAGAAGATTGTATTGGTCCCCTCATGCAGGAGTCTTGATTTCATATGACTTAATTTCATGTGGCTGCTAGTACCCTGTTTTTCAAGACTGGTCATTTGTCTGTGTTACGTTTTGTCCTACTTTTGTTACAATACTTTCCACTTATGTTTCTTCCAAATCTGCCTATTAATTTTTGGCAGCATTGTTGAAAAAAATTCAACATATTTTTTTGGAGGAACTAGTAGTTCTTTTCTAGTCCAGTTGTTCTATGTTTGCAACACCATACTGTATTCTTGTAGAAAGGTTCTTTCTCATTTTAAGATTGCCTTTCATCACATTTATTTAACCACAGATGATATACTGAGCCCAGATTGCATCTTGTTTGAGTGTCCTTTTTCCCCAAGAAAAGGACTGATTAATTTTTAAAATACTAGATTAGTTTGGCGTGCCCTAAAATTACAAAGGCTTACTGCATTTTTGTCTTGCTTTACTGTTTAGTACAGTTGAATTCAGACCAATGAGCCTGATAATTTTTTTCTAGTTTGTTAATTACTGTATTTTTCCTCTCTCGTCATAGGATAGTGCATTTGATTTGTTAAAATGCTCTTTGTATATTTTTTTGGTATCTAACTTCCTTTGTGTGGAGTTTTTCAGTTCTCCATTTTCAATCTTGCAATGTATTACCTTCCTCAAGTTATGCTTTTACCTTGCAAGGTCTTAATGTATCTGCATTCCCACTAATCAGCCTTTATTCCTGTGTTTTAGTGGCATAATTTGTATTGTAAACCAAGGCACATTTTACCATCACCAACACTTCCCGAGAGTGGTATCACTTCTGTGTTGTTTTTCTTTCTTTTTTTTTTTTCCAAGTATTCTAAATCATAGGCGGTTTCAGTAATCTTTTGGAATGTAGCAAATGGTTTTGTGGCTAGAAAAAGAGGTAGTACAAGTGATCCTCTTCTGCAAAGTGGAAGGAATAATGTGAGGTATTTCTTCAGTTCCTGAGCAACAGATACTCTGCAATAAGATGACTGATTTCCATTTACAAAAACTGTTGAAATAGGGTGAAAGGTCCCATCAGTTTTGGGCCCTACCTGTCCCAGCACCCAAATGTAATTTCCTTAGATGAGTTCCTGGAATTACTGAAAGTGATAAAGGCATTTAACACTCCATTTTAGGGCATCTCTCTTATACCATACACAAACTAACTCTCAAAAAGAACATTCCTCAATATGCCTTATATTCAGGAACTTTTCATCTGCGATAGTACAGGTTAAGATGTTCCTTATACCAGTGCTAAGAAAAATATTTTTTAGAGATAATTCTGTAAAGTCAGGATAATTTTCAAAGGAAGGAGCAATGTAAGTGGAGGATTATTTTTGCTCATTTCTCTTCAGACAACTAAAAACTATTGGTTATGTGTGCATAGTTTCATTAGGTGTACCTAACAAAGTGCCTTCTTATGAAAGCTTGAGGAAACATTTGGACTATTTTACATTTGTAGCCATGAAAAAAGATAGGTGGAATAAACCAGCATCAAAGGGCTGTGCAGAAGTGAAGTGATCAGCAATAGCAAAGAGGTGTCTGTAGTGTTCTCCCAAATCATGCAGCTTCCTTGGCTTGCTTACATTTTTTGCTAAACTTTTACCAGAAACATAGGAGGGAGCAAATGTGAGGTGTGGTCTCTGTTCTGATCTCTTTACTGCCCTCAAGCCTGAATATCAGCTGGGAGACCACCTAGAATCACGGGTGCTATTTTCCTGAATGTGTGGGCACACAGCACTATCATTGATTTGTACTGGGTTAATGTCAGCAGAGTGGCTGTTGATATGAGAGGAATTTTAGGACAGCAGGTGGGTGGGTAGAATTTCTCTTCCAGAGTTTTCTTTATAGGCAGCAGAGATGCAGTTTGGGTTAAAAAAATAAAAGTTATATCTGAACATAGCAGATTTGTTTTGCAAATGAGTATTTCCGTTTCTCTAACTCTTTAATCTCCTTTTCATGGAGAAATACACATGCAGCAAGCTGGATATCAGCATATAAACTATGGAAGCTCCTGGTTAACTATACCTTCATTATATGTCTGAAGTAGATTATCTAGGTGATATTGGTGGTGATATTGGGAACTGTCAATCTCCTGTGAAGGACAGGTTGAAGGCCAGGTATTTAGTGCATACTGATTAGACTGATCCCTGAGCCTTCTCTTCTCTGGCCTAAACAACCCCAGTTCTCTCAGCCTGTCTGTCAATCCCTGGGTCATCTCTGTGACCCTTTGCAAGACTCACTTTGGTTTGTCATACTGAACCCAGCGCTCCAGATGTGTCCCAGCAGTGCCCAGTGGAGGGGCAGGATCACCTGCCTCAGCCTTCTGGCATTGCCCTTAAATAAAGTCCAGGGTGCTGCTGGCTCGTGTTCAACTTGTCCACCAGCAGCACCCCCAGGTGTGTTTGTGCAAAGCTGCTTTCCAGCAGGCTGGCCTATGGATGGTGCTGGAGGTGCTAAAGTCGGGGGTTTGCATTTGCCATGGATGAACTTTGTGGGTTTCCTCTTTTCAAAACATACTGCTCATCAACACTGCATGTTGTCTATCATCATATTCTTTTTGGAAGAGTGTTTATGGTAACAAAAAGATTAATAAGTAAAGGGGAGTTTAAAAATTGTAGTGCTGACTCAAAATATTGCCACTTGTTTTTTTTCAGACGCTCCTATTGCAAAATCTGCAGTTGAAAAGAAACAAATTTTTTTTATAAGAAGAGAATGGGTAAGTTTCACAATCTTGGAGTGTTTCTTGTTTTTGTATGATTTGAAGTGTTTTCTCTCTCACATCAGTAGAGGTGGTGGTTCTAAGACTTTAAATGTTGATCTTGTCACTTTTTCTTGTAGCCTCAAACTTCCTACAAATGTTTTGTAGGAGAGTTTTCTCAAATGACTGTTCATTTATTGGAAGACTTGTTCAGAGTGTATCTATTCCAACAAAAAAATTCTCTTGCTTAACATGCATAGTCCTGAAAATGTACATGCTAAAATAGGAATGCCTTTAGGCTTTTATGGCACTAAACTCGTGTATAGTGGCCAAGAAAATTTCACTGTGTACTTTTTAAAATAATTCTTTGTTAACTAAAATCAACCTGTTGAATTTTGGCTCAGAGATCATAATACAGATTGATTTCTGGTAAATTACATTATGTGTGATATGACTACATTTCTGAAACTGTTGTTTCTGCTTCAACAAATGACTGGTTAATGAAACAGTATTGGATGGATTCTGGTTTTGTCTATACTTTATCTGACTGTATTATAGCATGTTTGGCACTGGCAGTACTTTGTTAAAATTGTTAACAACTATATAATAATTCAATTTTAACTTCAAATTTACAAAGCAACTTGATTGGGAGAATGTTTTATTTACTATACTGGCAACAGTAATTCAACTTTTAAAAGTAACACTGTCAGGATACAATAAAAGAAGGCATAAACAGGGAAGGGGATAAAGCCTTCAGGAGAAACAAAGTAGAGAGCAGGTATTCAGTGAAACAGAAGGGAGAAGGGAAACAGGAGAAGCACAAACTGCTGTGAGGAGAATTTTCAAATCTCTCTGGGTTTACTGCTTTGCCACTTGCCATGCTTTCTGCCAAAGGCCACAACACAGGGATGCACTGATGATTCTGGGTCTGGTTGGGCAGTCAGGGAGGATGAATCTTATTTCATGTCATTTCTTCAGTGCAGGAATATTGACTGGTTTTGTTTTTACCACTGCTTCAGAAAGCATTTTTTCCTCGTCATCTGTATTTTTCAATATCAGATATGTGTTTAGTTAACTTTTAGCAAGTATTAGTACGATAAACATGACTGTAGATTTAATGGAAGAAAGCAGTAGCATGTTCAATTGACCTGAGAATGTCTAAAGGAAAATTTCATTCCTATGTAGATTTTAAAAATCATGTCAGAATTTGATGATGGAGGAATGTTAAAAAAAAATGCCAAGTTTTGCAAAATTACTTTAAAACAGAGTGCTGGTTACTTCAGAAAAGTCATCTTCAGAAATGCAAAGTGCTTCTGTCTCATTTCTGGTTGTACTGGGTTCTTCACTCTGCAAATGTAGAAAAGACTGCAACTTGCATTTTTAGTAATGTGAATCAGTATACTGTGTTCTAAAACTGTTATCTTTTTTTCCATTACAGATGGAGAAGAGAAAACATACGGTGGCTGTGAGGGCCCAGATGCTATGTATGTGAAGTTAATATCCTCTGATGGCCATGAGTTCATTGTAAAAAGAGAGCATGCATTAACATCAGGAACAATAAAAGCTATGTTGAGTGGACCAGGTAGGTACAGAAGACTTAGTACCTTTACCTTCTTTGTTTTCACTTTTGGGCAATTTGAATTTTTATCATACAGTAAGTGAAAGCTGTAAAAAATTATAACTTTTCCATATCTCTCCTAATTCCTGTTTCCAGCAGAACAGTCCATCTCTATTGGGATATTGTGGTACTAGACTTAAAATTGGACTCTGCTTTTTGGACAGTCAGGGCTCTTACACTGTCCTACATTGCTGCTAGTTTCCCATGGTATGAGAACTTGAGGGTATTGTATGAAACACGGACCTGCCAAGTTCAAAACGAACAAGAGCTGGTAGTTCTTCATTGCCACATCCATGGCAGAACTTCTGGTATTCCATATGGAGTTAATTTTCTTTACAGCAGGTCACAGGGTTCTGAGCTTCAGATTCGTGACTAAAACAGAGCAATATCACACCTGTTTGAGCTGTTGCTGTAAGGTATTTGCACACTGTTCAGGCCTCCTCTGTTTCTCACTCTTTCCCCACTCGATAACCAGAGGCTGGGAGGGAATACAGTCAGACACATGACTTCAACTACTGAGGGAGATATTACATTCCATATGTCTTGCTCCAAAATAAAAAAGGGAGAGGTGTGGAAAAAGGGAAGTGAGCCATCTTTTGCTTGAGAACCGGCTGGTCATCAGTCTGCCCATGGGAGGTGGTGATTACCATTGCATCACTTGTTTTGTGTCCTTTCTCTTCTCTCAACCTACAAGTTTTCTTGCTTTTACAGATCCTTTCCTATTCCCTTGTCCACCCACAGCAGGGGCAAATGAGCAAGCCGCTGTGTGGTGCGTTGTTGCCTGCTGGGGTTAAGGCCACGTTGCTGACAGCATCTTATGACAAGGAGTTCCTGAAATGAATGATGAAAGTCAGTTTAAGATTGAGGCGAGGGTAGATAAACTTACAGGAGGGAAGGACCTCACGTGTTACTGAATATATGAGACTATATTTGGTTTAAGAAGTGTCTGAACTAATTTTCGAAGACCAAAAGGGTGGGGGAGAGAACATGGAGAAGTTAACACAAGTGTTTTCTCTCTTCTATACCCTCATCCTGTGCATTTATCTTTGGCCACTTGAGTTGGGCAGTAGGCTACATGGAGCTTGGAGCTGAATATGGTCATTCTTATGTTCTCTTTTCGATTCTGGTGAGGGGAATTACTGGAGAGATGGGTTTAATATATTTTTAAATTATTTAATAGTACTTGGGCAAAATGAGTAATTAAAATTCTTAGTGTCATTTTAATGGTTGCATTTGAAAATATGCAGTAAGCGTTTTGTGTCTGTTTCAGCCTCCCAGACCTCTAAGAAGAATAGTTACAAGATCTGCTCTGAATTCATTCAGAGTGGAGGAATATAAGGCAAAGGAGCCTGCTTAGAGGGCTAGAAACTGACTCTGTAAAGGGCTCAGCAGTCAAGAATATTTTGTATAAATACTAAAAAGATAAATGGGTCACAAGGAAAAGTATGGTTGCTGTCTAGTTCAGTAGGTCATAGTTTTACTGATGTGTAAGTCTTTTGTTTCAGTGCTGTGGCTTGGCCAATATGCTGACATTTCTTTTGCTTCCAACTGTTCCTGTACTAAAATTCAAGGCAGATTAGCTTTGGTGCATGTAGATATTTCTACACAAATCTGTGTAGACATTAGTAAATAGCTCTCTTGGTAGCTAGAAAGAGATGCCCACAGAAACAGTGGGAACTTGACATTGCTGTCTCCCATGAACATGGAGTTAGTGTTAGTATTTTTTTATTATCTTTCAGTTTAATGAGTTGAAAGTCCAAAGATGTGAGGGGAAGAGACAAAAATAATAAATCCTGTGGGACTAACCGTAGGATCCTCTCGTTTGTATCATCCAGGTTTCATGGTTATAGGCAGTATAGAAAGCGAATTTCAAGTATACTTGTGTTTTGAGATTTGAATTCTGAATAAATTCTTTCGTATCTAATAGGGATAAACTTGTACTGCACATAAGCTTCCCTCCAGTACAAGAGTTTCCCTGTCCCTGCTGTCTGTCTGGTTCCACAACTTACCAAATTAATGCATCTTTGAGGTTTCAACCTTCTTGTCAAATCTGCCTGAAACTGAGAAATTCAAAGCTACTGGGTCACAGAAGGGACTACTGATAGACACCTATACATGGGCATATGCAGATATGAAACATCTAGAAACTCTTTCCCTTGGATAAGACACCTAGAAATTTGGATTGATGCCTCTTAGAGCTTAGTACACAGCTAAGTACCTATCAACTGTATTGGAAGTAAACCTAAATTTCTGGTGTAGCTGTTCAGAATAATATTGAGAGGCTGCAGCCTAAATAAACATGTCATAATGCTGGGTGTCTTAATATTCTTGAGGGCTCTGAATATGGCACATCCTGCTTTACATTGAAGAATCTAATACCCTGGAAGGTGAGACTTAGGCAGCTCTGTTTAGAATGCATTGTATTAATATGGTAAGTTTTATTTTGCAGTGAATGGAGATTTTGACTTCTGGTTTGGTGTTCTTTTGTGTTGTTTTTTTTTTTTTTTTCTTTCTACAGGTCAGTTTGCAGAAAATGAAACAAATGAGGTCAATTTTAGAGAGATCCCATCCCATGTCCTATCCAAAGTATGCATGTATTTCACCTACAAGGTCCGCTATACTAACAGCTCTACGGAGATTCCTGAATTCCCAATTGCACCTGAAATTGCACTGGAACTTCTGATGGCTGCAAACTTCTTAGATTGTTAAATAAAATAAATTATAATAAAAAATGTAAAACTTTTTTCAGTATTTAATACATGTAGTTCAGTTAGTAACTTTTTTCAGATAGCATGTTGCGTGTGTGCTGTTGAGAACTGTAAAGTTCACTGCAAAGGCAATTGCCTTCAGTTCTTTTGCATATAGGAGTCATTCAGTTGGAGTTTGTTTTGCTGCTTACACAAATAAGGACCTTTTCACAAACTGAGACAAATAAACAAATATGCCAATTAGTAGATGGCTATGCCTTATCCTTTAGGTGTGGTAGAACTTTCTTTTAATACAATGACCGTAGCAAATACTGGAGTTTAGTCTAATACTCTCTGAAAGATAATTATAGTTACATTTGAGTAGCTGTTTAGGGTTTCTAGCTTTCTTTTGTTTTTGAAGTTTCTAAACATCTGAACTTAATCTCCTTTGTAAGATAGCTGTCCTGTAGCATAGTTACACTAACTAGATTAGAAGTGCCCTCTTTGTATACTGTCAGTGATATTCCATTTAGGTTGAAAGTGGAGTATGTAGGAGAATGCTTAAGGCTTTTAATTTAAGTCATAGTATAGATGTGTGCAAAGGTGTACTTGATAGCATTTTGCTTCTATAACCTCAATTTACCCCATTAGTAATTTCAAATATTCCAGTCACTTGTCTGTACAGTAAGACTGATCCTACTGACAGTGACGTTTAAGGGGGAAAATAACTTAAAATCTGTGTATATTATCTTCTATAACATATGTTTTTTTCTTAATATACTGTCACTTGACCTGATAAGGATTTTATATGGCTTCAGTTAGGGTTTATTTCCATTGTTTTGATTGTTTATGTAAAGTCTGTATTTAATCTCTAGAGTAGTGGTCATTTAAATTTTGTAACATAGCAACTGAAGAGATAGAAGCTGTCCTTTTACCTCTTCCTCAACCTCTCCCTTGTACCCATAGCAGAAGACCCTGAAATGTGGAGGTCTTTTATATTTGAAGGAAAGGACATTAAGCAGATGTTTTAGGAGCTGTTTTATAAATTTCATAGGTATTTCCAGTGTTTTTACAAATGTTTTAGGGGAAAAGGATTGGCAAGCCACTGACATAATACTAGAGTGGAACACATTGTCTCTTAGTAGATCCTGCTGGCAGTTGCCTGTAGTATCAGTTCTTTGTTCAAAACAAGTTTCCATAAAGAAAACAAACAACTTGAGACAAGAGGTTGGTTTTTGTTCAGCTGCAGCCTGAAGAATCCTTCTGCTAAAATCATCCGTAAATGAGAATAAAACTAATGCATCATGAGAAATGATGAAAGAACAATGTAATTAGCATTTCCATCAGCTGCCACTGCTTCAGCTTTGTTTTGATCAAGAAGTGCTTGTGGTCTATCATGGAAAAATCCCGCCAACTGATGGTGGAATCTCTTTCTTGATGTTTTGACTCACAGCTAATTTAGAGGACCGAAGGTCTCCTCTAAACCTTTTTGTCAGCATAAAAAAATACAACTTGGAAGAGAATTTCCTGGATGAAAACTAATAACTTAGATAGACTATGCAGTCTGCCCATGGAGGAGGTCAGTTCTGACAAATGAAATTTTATTCTGGGCTTAAACAATGCTGACGTTTGTCAGTGTGTTGGTAGATTAGCTGACATTTATTCACGTCACGTACTTTGGCACAATTTAATGTGTTTAATGTGGGGATGTTTGTGACTAGATTGGCTTTGCACGGTAAAGCTGAAGTGCATTGTAGGGTAATTGTCTGAAATTCCATGTGTAAGCACTGTGTTCAGTGCTGTTAGTAACTCATTTTCAAGAGCACTAGAATGATAAACCAGAGATACCCTGTTATGCTGCTTTTGTTAGAGCCGCTAGGAATACCCTAAAAGGTCGAGGAATACCAACATGGATATTTTAGTCACAACTACATATCAGTCTGAGTGAGTCTTACGTTCACTGGCCATTTTTAATAGTCTTGAGGGTAATGACTTGAGGCTAAAAATACTTAGTTTTAAACCAAGGCGAAAAGGATGTCATTTTTTAAAACAGTGGGGTTTTTTTCATTTTTTTCTCTTTCTTCCCCTTTTAAAGCATTCTAGAACAATTTCCTTGATTTTGTTAAAATACATTGCATTTTACGATTCTGTACTTTAGTGGTAAGGTAAAATAGCTGGTTTAGCTCTGAATAATTATTTTGTTGTTTTTCTTTCAGCTTAATGTATTATACAGTAGCTTTGAACACTCAGGAATTGCAGTAGTGTCCTAGAGTGCACTATTTGCAAAACCACCGGCTGTTAAAATGAACCAGATTTCTAAGGGGGAGGCGGGCAGGGGGAATTAGTGCAATTTCCATGATAGTTAAATGGGTATGCTATTATCAGACAATTGGAAACTTACCACGCTTAACCCCTGAGTTCTAAATAAATTTCAAAGTTGAAAATTTTTAAACCTGTGTTTCTGTTGATTTATGACATCTTAGAGGAAGCGTTCGTATGCAGAGTCATCATTTTCATGGTTGTACTATATGATGAGCGGAATGCTCATGTAATTACTATTTGGATAATAGGTTGTGAAGCTGTATGTATAAAATAAAAGGTGGTGGGTTTATCCATAGTCCTGAAGAGTTTCATGGAGTTGAAGTGTTAAGATATCTTTGTGCTCCTCTGAATTACAAGTATCCACAGTTCTCAGCAACTAAAAAGGCATGGTATTCCTGAAGAGGCTTGAAAAGGATACTTTCAAGGATACTTTGAGGATATCCTGCTGGGAATATTTTGAAAACTTCAAGTGTCCCATAGTACTTCTTTTACTTAGAAAGGTAGCCCTGTATTTGAGGTCTGAATCTTAAGCTGGACTGCTGATGTAGTCATAAAAGCTTCCAGATTCTTTATTAATGTTATTAACATCTGCATTATGGTTTATCATCATTTGAGTGTCTATAAGCTGCTGAAGAAGTCTCTGATGGTCTGCAATGTGAAATAGTTTGTGCATCTAAAATGATCAGAGGTCCCATCCACAAGACATGAAATTCCTTTTTGGTTTTGAACTTGAAGAAAGGAGGATTCACCATCAGGATTCTCTGCACCATTATATTCAAGAGATGTTGAACCCAGTATCCAAAAGGTGTTTTGCAATTAATGGTAAGAAGTTTGGAAAATTGGTTGCTTCTGTATTTTATCACTGTCTATTTTATTTCATAGGCCTTAATTGCAGTAGTACCTGTTTGTTTTTTTACTCCTTTCTTTTCACTTTGCCTATTGAATGGTTGCTCCCAAAATTTGCCTAAATCGGTTGGTTTATGTGATGAAGTGGACAAGAAACATAGTGGGGCAGGAAAGTTAACTTCCCAGTCGATGTTTTGAATTCCTAGTTTAATTTTTTCAGGTCTCAAATCCTGCAGTGTAATTTAATGGAGTAACAGTTACTGCAGAGTAAACAAAAGCACAAGGGGAAACACAGTATTCCTACCTAAAAACTGAGGATTGAAGCTGTGGTATAAACTTAATTTCAACACCTGAGTAAGACAAAAAGACAGACTGAAGCTTTAGAAAAAAAGGCTTTAGGGACTGTTTCCCCTAGAAAAAGTTCAACCTTTGAAGGCTTTTGACAAGCAATGAACTGTATTGGAGTTGGATTTCTTTTTAAATGTAGCTGTTAGATGGCAGTTTTATGGGAAGATACCAATGCTGTGAACTGCAGGTGCGGCTCAATGGTCCAATGAGCTAGGACAGAGGACAAAGTAGATTCTGTGTTTATTATTAGTCACCTCTGAAGCTTGAGTGTCACCACTGAGGCAGCACAGAGAAGAGGGAGTTTTTATCGAGTTTTAGAAAGTGTTGTGTGTCATGAAATAAAGCTTTGCATATGCTGCATCTGAAATGTAGGTTGTGCAATTTCTCTTCTGTGGGAGAAAGGTCCCTGAGATTAAACAAAAGAACAACAAAACCAAAAAAAGATCTATCTCTCTGTTATTACCATGTTACTGTTTTATGTTTACAGAATACAGGATTTTCCTCCCACGCTAAATGGGTGGAGATCAGAATTGCAAGATCATGATTTTTCTTTGACTAATGGAGTACTTCAACATTTTATCCTTTTGAACTTCTGTAATCAAACAGTTTTCAAGACGTGAGTCATGCAATGTTTTGTTGTCTCACATGTTGAGGGTAGAATGGTAAAATTAAATTAAAATTGTCCCTGAAATATGTACTGCCTTTTAGATCAATGAAAGTAACAACATGAGAGCTTTTAGATAAATTAAAATCTACAGTTCAGTGCTAAAGTTGCTAGTTTTCAGGATAGTTTTGTGGGATTCGTTTTTTGAGAATACATGCATGGATTAATGCTATTCTGTATTTATTTGCAGTTAACTTCTTTCTTCAATTTTGAAGTTAAAAAAACAAATACTATTAATTCCATCAATGTTAATTCACAATTAAAACTGCCTTTTCAGGTGAGAATTCACAGCTAAAGCTTTCCTTCCCATGAAAAAAAATACTACTGATTTCCTATTTACACTAATAGAAAACTTTTATCTACCAAATTACCACTACACAAAACTATAAATAATATATAATCCGTATCTTATGTTGCTGTGAATTCTTCTTACTCTGTATAGAAAAACAATGGGATGCCTGTTATGCAGATGAAAAAGTTGTCAGTTTTGGTTGGTATCACCAAGCTTAAAAAAAATCTAGACTTTTAATGTATTTGGCACAAAGGATTTTTTTTCTCTTTCTATACTGGGAAAAGTTTCCAGCATTACCATAGTAAGCTGACATATAATGTTTTCCAGAAGTGACACTCCATTTGAGTCAGAATTATTTGTAGTTTGCTACAAATGAAACATGAAAATGATATGTCAATATTTAACATTTAAGCTGCTTTCATAGTTGTCACAGATATTGGACTTGTAATAAACAACTCTGACTTAAAGGAGAGAACATCTGAAAATACTCAGTTGAAATAAACTGCTCACCCATTCTGTTTTTATATCATGGCTCTTGATATCCCATGATACCATATCCCATATGAAGTCTTTCCCAAGGGACATTAAATAAACCAACAGGCTGGACCAGTGTCATCTTGGTGTCCAGGCCTGTGAAATGAAATTCTTTGAGCTCCCTAAGTAGCGTGCAGGGTCCAGTGAGGGCAGTGTGCAGTCTGATGCACAGCTGGGGGAATTGTTTCTCAGCCCTTGGGAACTGTGGTGGTTTATCACACATCTGTAGAGGTTACCCAAGATGCCTCTTCAGGAGTTTTATCTTGCTTCTAGGCTAGCAAAACCAAACAGCTACTTAATTTTGAAAATTCCTTATCTTCTTCGTTGCTTGTGAAGTCAGAGTCACTTCTGTGCATTCCTAACAACAACATGAACTAGGTATTCATGTAACTCTTGGAGTCACCTGAGAAGTCTCCAGTTCATAGGTTTTAGAGATAAAACAAAATTACTAAATTATAATTAGGTTTGCATCTTGGGGATTATCACTAAGCAGCTCCTGAACACTTGGATTTGACAGACACAGTAATCAGCTTGCTCACATGGGCTGTGGATGCTTTTGATGTGAAAGAACTTTTAATAATTACGTAACATTACACTTTTTAATGCATTCATCTACTTAATTGAGTATAGGTCCTACACAGGCCTCATTAAATTTTTACAGTTTTTGTCTTTATAAGTGTTTATCTTTACAGCATTTAAAAGACTTAGAGGACTTCTGTTGCCTAAAAACATGGCTTGACAATTACTACAAATTGGTAATTACCACACATGATTCCAAACAATAGGACAAGAGACAATGGGCAGAAACCGATGCACCGAAAGTTCCACCTGAATATGAGGAAGAACTTCTTTACTGTGCAGGTGACTGTGCATTGGAACAGGCTGCCCAGAGAGGTTGTGGAGTCTCCCTCACTGGCGATATTCAAGAAGCTCCTGGATGTAACCCTGAGCAATGTGCTCTAGGATGCCTCTGCTTGAATGGGAGGTTGGACCAAGTGACCCACTGTGGTCCCTTCCAACCTGACCCATTCTGTGATTCTGCATATTACTAGAGCAGGCAATGCAACTCCTTTTAGCCCTATGTCCTCCTTCCTGCCCTGCAGTAATTACAAGTGTATCTCCACATAATATGACAAATTCTTTTCTGACTTGATGGTAACTACTTTGGTAGTTCAGTCTTTCTGTGAATAAGATGAAAGCCGCAGGTCATCTGGTGGCTTCAAAATTGTCAAATCCTAAACAAGAGAAGAAATGGAGGCATATGTCATCTGAGAATAAGATTACCCTCCCCTGCAGGAACAGCCCTTGTAGCAAATTAGGAATAAGGTGAGACTTTTCTTTTCTTTAGCCTCTTTTTGTCCCTTTGAAAGTCCTGGGATAGAAATGGCATTTTGCTTGTTACTATTAAGAACTAAGATGAAAATTAAATACACTGTTGATAAGAAACCTATATAATCACTAAGGAATAAAACAACAAAAAATAACAGCTCCAAGTTATCTTGCAAATTTAGGCTATTTTAATTTTTACCCTATGTGTGCAATTTATTTTTTTATATTCTTGATATAATATTGTATTGGTTTGATTCTGCATCTTTAGTTGATGGTTTCTGCAGGTGCACCAAGCTTGTTTATAAGAAGATCTTCATTCCACAGAGTTTTTAAACTCAGTGCCCTTCCTTAAATTGGCAGGTAGGAGCAGAAGAAGCAGTTGGCACAATTCCTCTGAGGGGCAGGGAGTCCTCCACTCCACTCCATGTGCTCAGGAGATGTGTCCTGGCTCTGCAGATTACAGGTGTGATGCCACTTGAGTAATAAGGGGAGTTAACATGAATGTATAGTCGACTTCTGTGTAAGGAGACAAGATGAAAAGCTAAAAAGTACAGCGGACACAGGCAAAAGAAATCGAGCTCTCAGGTCATTTTAGTACCAGGAATCATAAAGGAGCAGATAGTGACTGTGTAGAAAAACGATGCAGGAAAAAAAAAAGAGCAGAGGAAAAAGTGTTCAGTGACATTTGAAAACATTATGGACAACACGAGAATGGAATGTAAAATTATAGGGATCCTAATCAAGAATTATATTTGACCTTTGTGAAACTGTCTTGTTATATCAGAAAATTATCTGATAAAATGCAGTTTAAACATTACTTGCCTTTTTCCTGTAAGTATAAGGTTATGCAAACTCTGAAGAAAAGTGGATTTTTAAGTCAACTTCAAGAATATTTACCACAAAAATTTTAGTGGGAGGTAAAATTTTTATTATTTTCTCCATATGTTTTTGATATGTGAATCATAATCATGTATTTAATCAGATCAGTGTAAGATACCCTGTGAAATAATGAAGATAACAGACTAAATTTCTTATCCCATAAGCTTTGAGTATTTGGGACCCAGGACTCTGATCATTGAAGTCTCTGGCAAAACTTAGATTGACTGGTGAAAGATCAGACTGCATGTCCTGGTTTAGGGGAAATTTGGGAGGAAACCTCTGAATGGGGGTTCCTCTGGAGAGCAAAACCTAAATGGCCCCTCCCCCCCCCAGTCGGTCCGGGAAAAGAACTTCCTCGGAGAAAAGTGGAAAAAACTATTTATTTAACAAACTGCTCACAAACATAAGGAATGAATGATATGAAACAACAAAACCTCTCGCTGGTCCGAAGAGAGGGAGAGATGGCAAACTGAGAGAAGTCCTTGCTGTGGGCCAGCTCAGCTCTCTCTGTCTCAGTCTCTGATCAGTCCCAGTCCCTTTTGGCGNAAGGTACAGAACACACACAGCACAGACAGAACAGATGATTGGTGACACAGGCATCATAGTCACCCTAGGACATTGCATTAGCTAACTACTAAAACATTCTTTTTAAAAAACCAAACAGTCATTGTGTTGTCCATCTCTGTAACTGCAACAGATTAGGAAGGGTTAACTGCAGAAGTGTTTTATTCTATGTTTTGCATAGGTAAAGGTCAACACTGAAATGAAAAGCAAACTACAATAACCTACTCCTAGTGAAATTTACCCTCTATGGGACTTAGGGCCTTTCCTTAGTGAGATTACTGGACAATTTAAGAAGAAGGTAACTGATATTCATATATTCTTTCTGGGTGTCTGATAAGAGTGTTTGTTTTCTTACTGTGCTTATGGGACTGATTCCCTAATCCCTATAGCATTATGCACTGTACAAAAACATCTCCACAAGCCAGGTTACCAAGAAGTGAGGAAAAAAAAAACCAATAAAACACAGGGATAATTCTCCAGATGCCCTTATTCCCATGATGAAAAGGTGCTAAAAAAATGTTTCACGTATATATTAGACATTGCATGACACTTTAAAAAACAAAGATGTGACAACAGTGAGAAAAGACACCTTTGGTTGTCCTGTAAGAATAAACTCAAAGTGGATTCAGGGATGGGAGATTCTGCCCATGAGTTTCAGCTGCAGCATAATGCTTTAGTTACTTACATACCCAGTTAAGATTGAGTAGGTAGTAATTAACTCATGCTCTATTTATATGCAGGGCGAACTGTCCCTTGCTTTTCATGCCTACTGTCCTCAGGAATAGGATTTGCAGCACAGATGAAGTTATCTCGGTAAACAATACTTCAGTAAAAAAATGTAGTAGGTAACTTTTTTTTAATATTGAAAAGCTCTGTGTGATAGATAAAAAAAAACTTACTGAGCATAAGGGCAGTTAAAAGCTACATTTTTTTTTTTTTGCAAAGGTGGCTTTTCATCCAGAGATAATTTTCCTTTATTACAGAGTAGAAGTCATATTTGGACTGAATAAAATTTGCTTAACAACACGAAGCTGATCTTCCCATGCAAAACCAGCTTGCAGTCTATGAAGTCTTCTGGCATTCATAAGCTTGTGCTGCTTTATATCTTCTGACGTTCAACAGGGTTTTCTGGAAGAGGCTTAAGAAATTGAGTGTAATGGTTTGCAATCAGTTGTATCTCGCTGTGATTCCATCAACACAGATAGTCAATATGTCCATGTTTATAACCGAACACATGTCCATTGCTTAAACTTGATGTTCTTGTTATCTTTGTGGCATATGGCATTACGAGATGTATTTTAGGATAAACATATGTTTGGATCATGCAAAACAACAACAACTAGTAAAGCAGAAATGTTCCACTTACGGCTGTAGTAACCTAAGTTCATTCTGAAGAACTGCAGGAAAGAGAAACCTTTACCAGCTCTATGTGTCTACTTAATGCAACAAATCCTCTGCAACCTAAATGGTCTTGCAAAAATCATATAGTAATAAATACTGACATCCAGGGAAAACATAGTTGTGCAATGTCAGGTTGCATGGCATCAGGAGGCCACAGCTTGTGAATGAGAATTGAATTTAGAAGACAAATGTATAGGATGCAGCTTACATAACAATACTTTTTACATCCCTGCTTCTGGTAGGTTAATTTCTTTTCCTACTCAAAAATCAACATATATTGATTCTGTCTTCAGCAAATTCCTGCAAAACTAAGGAGCTTTTAGACTTCTGCAGCTACCTCACAGGGTAAGGATACTCCTGCTGTCTTCTTCTGCTTAAAGGGTTCTACCTTTTCAGCAAACCTCAGATGACACTGTTGATGCTGGGTAAAAGTTGGAAACTGATGCCATGTTTGCTAGGGCTTTGTTTTCCTCCAGTTAACTGTTTTCAGAGTTAAGGATACTAAAAACATACTAGAAGGTAAAGCTTGTACATAAAGGTGGTACTTCATCACACTAAATAATATGGTTGAACAAGGCAGACTGGCTTATGGGTGCAGAACCCTTCTAAAGGTCTAAAATTCAAGAAGAAGATTTCAAAGGTAATACAAACTGCAAACAATTGTTCAATAATTTAATTGTTTGCTTATCAGGCCATCTCTGAAGAAAAAATTGGGACTACCACTGTAGCAGAGGTGACCAAGGATTTTTTTAATCATCAAAAAAGGGAAGGGTGAAGGGACAGAAGAAAGGGCCGTGTTTTTGGAATGTACAGCACGAGCAATGGGGAGATGGGGATTATAATGACCTATAAAATCAGTTTCTCTGTTAAATCCTTAGTTTTACATAACCACTGGGATTATAAATGTTATAGGTTGTTTTTGGATAAACATTTTGTAGGTTTATCTTGAGGATCTGTAAAGTCTGAAATACTACAGCAGGAGTAACAGCTTTATGAAGTGCGTTTCCGCAAGTTGTTTATTATTGATTGCACAGTCACTCTACTGAGTCCTGTCTGTTTATTTTCACCTACACAGATAATGGCAAAATGGTCTGGTGGAAAGGACAGGGATTATTCCAGTCCAGGAAAGGAAAACGTGGAATCCAGAAACGCTCCGATTTAAAATACACCCACGTTCATTTGGACTCGTACACCACCAGTGCAGGAAAATCAGATGATCTGTGGCAGAGCAGCACACAGGGAAGTGCACAGGGAGCCCCTGAGCAGGAGAGCCCCGCAGCCCTACAGCTGCGGCTGCCGGTGCCGAGTGCCCCGCGGCCCCGCCGAGCAGCGCCTGCCGCCCACCCCGGGCCGACCTGTGGCGGGCACAGCACATGGAGTGGATGGGACATATTGAAAGAAGAGGAATTTGGGTTAAATATCAGGAAGAAATTCTTTACTGTGAGGGTGGTGAGGCACTGGAAGAGGCTGCCCGGGGAGGTTTGTGGACACCCCATCTCTGGCTGGCAGTGTGCAAAGCCAGGTTGGAAGGGGCCCTGAGCAGCCTGGTCTGGTGGGAGGCGTCCCTGCCCATGGTGGGGGTGTCATATCCAGCTCAACTTCAAAGTTCCTTCCCAGTTCTTAAAATTCTATGGTTCTATGACTCTATGACCCTCTCGCCAGGGCACACCAGGCGTGAGGGGAGCCCGGAGAAACCCACAAAAGGTAGGGCACAGTCCGCATTACTTGAGTCACTTAAACACTCTGCAGGTGCAGCTCTAAAAACCTTCACAAACGGCGTGGGATCAACCCCTTCCCGCCCCCGCGGGTGGCGGTAACGGACATCGCGCCGCTCCCGCCGCGGCCGCAGGGCGAGCGGGGTACGGGCAGCGCCGGCGGAGCCTCCCCGGCAGCCGGGAAGGCCGGCGGCAGCCGCAGCGCACAAACACCGCCCGCCCGCGCCGCTCGCCTGCCTCGAGCCCGCCCGCACCGCCCTCGCCCCGCGCACGCGCGGCCGCTCAAAGGGCGGGCACGGGCACGTGACCGGGGAGCTCGCGGGGCGGGGCCGCCCCGGCGGCGGCGCAGAGGGGAGGGGGAGGAGGTGGATCCATCATGGCGTCGATGCAGGTGAGGCTTCTGCGGCGGAGCGCCCGGGGCAGCGCTGGGGCCGGGCGGCGGCGGCGGCGGAGGGAGCCGGGAGCAGCCCTTCCGCCGGGCGCGCGCGCGCGTACGTGCGTGCTTGACGCGGCACGGCGCGGAGCGAAGAGCGGCGCGGAGAGAGGAACCGCCCGGGCAGAGGTTGAGGGTGTCGAACTCCCGGGTAGCGGGGCCGGGGAGGGCAGGTGGCGGCAGGGAAGGGCCGGCCCGGCGCCGGGATGGAGGTGAGACGCGCAGGGGTGTGAGGGGCGAGGCCGGGCCTCGGACGGCGGCGGGCGGGGCGGGCGCCGGGGGAGGCACCGGGCCCGGGGCGCGGGGGAAGAGGTGCCTCAGGGAGGCGTCTGGCAGCGATGCCGCCGCTCCCCGGGCAGGCGAGGGAAGGGCGAAGGGATCCCTGTTCCCCCGGGACTTGGGGGAGGACGCTGTGGGAATGTGTGTCACACCATGCGGGCTGGGCGGTCGGGGAGACCCTCCCCGTGGCATCGTGGGGACCGTGACCCACAGCTCCGAGCTCCCGGGGTTACGGCGCTGTAATTCCCCCGCACACGGGGGCTGGCACAGGCATGTCCCGCTCCAAGCCGCGTGCTGCCCGTGGGGTTCTCTTTCTCTCCGTGAAATGAGGTTGCCCTATGGTGTCAGCCCTGTGCGCTGCTAACGTCTGGCTTTCTCGGCCGGATGGCATTGCTGTGGGTACGGTAGCGTGGAACATCCTGCTGCCTGACAGGTATTTCCAGCTGAATTATTCATTCATACCTACTCCGAAGGGGTTCTTAAATAGGGGCTGCGGAAATTGCTCTGGTGGAATGGATCACTTTCACTGTGTGCCTCTCTGAGTGGGTGGTACTTTATTACGACTGGGGCAAGAGAAAAGATCTCTAGGTTTTGTGGCAGTGGCCCCTGTCTCTCCTTATTTAGCCAGCAACTTCTCTACTTTTCCTTGGATATTTACGATTTTCCATTTTGTTTATATTTGGATCATCTAGATCTCCTTTCTTTTTGGTCCAGTATAGCTTACATTTTTTTGTCACTAGTAGTAGGACAGCACAGAAAGAGTGGATAAAATGAATGAAATTTGTTTAATTTTCCTAATAACCTGGATTTAGCATAGCTAAAAAAGAGTTAAAATGTCAAATCATTGAACTGTATTGGATAAAAATTATTTTCCTGAAGTTTAAAAGCATAGCTTCCCCCCCTCCCCATGGTGTGTTTTTCAGAGTTATTGAAATGAAACGAGATCAAGAAATTGAACATACTGTACTGAATGTTCTTCTAGCAGTAGCTTAAGCAGGTAGTCTGATCTGCCTTGGTTTTATTAGCTCTATCTGGCAAATGTGTTTTTGTAATGCCCTGCTTCTAATGTATGGAGTTTTACAAGCTCAACTGCAAAATAGAGGCTCTAGTTTATTAAGAAGTATTTTTTATAAAACTGAAAAGGAGGGAAATGGCAGCTCTGAGGCGGGGAAGAGGCACTCTGGAAAGGGGCTCGGTAAAGCTGTGCTGTGTCGCTGTCTGGCCTAGTTCTGCAGCGTGCCTCATCCTAATTCCTGTTGCTCCCTCTGTAAAGGGGAAAAATGGTTACATATTAAATGTTGAGGTTGTTGAGGATACATGAATGACAAATGTTGCCTAAACCTCAGATCTGTGGAGGGTAATACTTCTTCCTGAAATTACAGCCGCCTTAAGTCTGATGTTGTAATGCTTTCGTTTTAGAAATACCGGCTGTAAGCTGACGCTTTTTGTTTTCTTACGTGATGGTCTGTTGTCTTTTGATAAGAGATTGAAGGACATTTATGAAGGCTTTTTGTCTATATGTTGCTAATTGCATGATGCTCTAATTACTCTTTCCTGTGTTTAGTAAACTACTAATTTAATAATGTAGTTTAGCATGTTGGAAAGGACTTGTAAAAAGGAAACAAAAATGAAAATTTAGTAAGTGAACAGTAGAATTAGTAAGTTTGTCATAGACATGCTCCCAGGTGAGCAAGATTTCAAGAGTCTGAATTCTGTCAATTAACATTTAAGTGTTCAGTGTGAAAAAATGTTTTACAAAGGAAACTGGTATCTGTAATTCTAAATGGGTTTTTTTGGTTCAGTGTAATTTAATTTGTTAGAATTAGTGCCATATTCTATGTTGCCTTACACAACAAAGGGATGTCCTTTTTCTGATTAAGTGTAGTGTTTTTAAATACCCAGTGTTTATCTGAAATGTTTGTGTAACTCATTGCTATCTCTGACTATACCAGTGCTCTGACACTGTACTAATATGACAATATTATTTATGTTATTGATAAAAATGATACATTGGTGCACAAAGTAAGTTCTAGTTACTTCTTAAACTGCTGTAGTTTTATACAACAGTGTATGATGCCCCAGGTTAATTACATTTTATTTTTACAGATCCACTGAAAAGTGTTAGATTAAGTTATGAGAGTTATCTGATTAGCCAGCCCTTAGTCAGTCCACAGGGAAGTTTTGAAACTTGCAACAAATTGCCTCTTTTTGCTAATGGCTCTGAGCATCGACCTGAGTAGTTACTGCAGTTCAGTGGATGCACAGTAACTTGTAAAACCTGTGAGTTTGAGCCTTTGTGTGTATCATTAAACTTACAGTGATTTTTGTCTGTGTGGACAGTCTTTAATGAGAGTTTTCTGTAACCTTTTTTTTTCCTGCAATAATAGAAGCCAATGCTTACGGGATCTTGTGTTTTGTTTTCTAACCACAGTGTTGCTGCCAATTTGCCACTGCTGGACTGGTTTAAACCTGCTTTGCATAACTTTAGGCAAATCATATTTTGTCTTTAAAAAAAAGCTAACACACCCCCAGACAAGCCTCTAAAGGAACAGTACTTATATTCAAGAATTTTCCCAGAAGCCCAAGTTGGTGCAATGTGCTCTTGGATAAAAACACAGAAATATTTTGGAAAGGTACAAGTAATGTAGAACAAGGGAACAGAATGGATTTGCTTTAGAAAATTTTGATATAGCACCTTCAGTAATCTGAAGCCTTTAAAGTCAAATGCTAAAGAAATAGCCAACAGTTGTTCTCAGAACAGCTGGAAACACAGGATTTGCATTATGAATGGAAGAGCAGGTAAAAAATAGAGTAAGGAAGTTCAATTGAAAATGTACAGAAAATATGTCATTGCTGTATAAAGTGTTAAATAATTAGAGCCTTTCCCTCAATGTGCAGATATGAACTATTTGCATCCTAAACTTGAAAGATTGACTTTATTGATAATACTGGCAGCTTAATTACTATGATTTACCTTTCACTTCCTTTTAGTTTTAATAATATAAACCCTGGATTTATTTGTGGAAATATTTAGAGGAATGCTTTTAAGTTTTTTCTGTCATCAGAATAACTTCTCATATATTCTGTAGAATTAGGTACATAAGATTTGTACGTGTAGGTATTTACATCTGATTGAATGCAGAGCTAATGTAATTAATGACACAAACATCTTTAGTAAAGTGTGTGGGATGTTGCTTTGACTGTGCTTCTGTGTTACTCCTCAAAAACTGCTGTGCTGGGCAACCATCAAATTACCTACACACACCAAAATAAAGTGTTACTTGAAAAATCTTGTTCCAGCAATAGAATTTTTTTTTGAAAATATGTGTCTAAGCAGCTGCTTAGTAAAGTAACTGTGTGAGATGACAATGCAGAATTCATGGCCAGTTTGAGATCCCAAAAGGCTTAAATCACAGAATGCAAGTCAGTAGCAATACAAAAACTTCCTATAAGTTTCACCCCAGTATTTTTAGTCTTTGGGGTAAGGAATGAGGTAAGTATTTACAGGTTACTAAAATCTCCAGAAAAAATACGTACACTCTTGGTTACACTTCTGTTCTTTACCTGCACTTCTAGTGTTATTGGAAGTTCTGTTTCCAGCTCTTCAGAGAACAATTACTTATTGCTCAATCCTTGGTCAACACTGGCAGTGTTTTTATTTAGTGATTTGGCAATAATTTTTTTCTTATTTAAAAGCTTTGTCCAGGAAAATGTATTAAACTATTTTTATTGTGTGTTCCAAAAAAAGCCAAAACTCCGTCCTTAAGTGAGGAAAGATTTCAGTCAATTGGAACTTGGATGATTGTGCACGTTGGTTCTGTAGTGTTAAATGTCATTGTAGGAGATGCTATTTGTGTTGTTTCAAAAAAGAAAAAAAAGAAAATGAGTGGGTACTGTAGTTATATAACCAAATCTGGGATATAAACAGAATAAAATAACTGGTAATTAATAAAGTATTTAGTAGTTCCATTGGTGAAATGCTGTTGAAGATAAAAATTTCAGTAATTATTTAAACCGAGAAATGCGAGTACCATAATTGAAACCAGGAGTAGAGAATAAAAATAATTTCTTCTGTCCACTAAGAGTTTGATAGTCCTTTACATAACTTTTGGTAATCAGTCTGTACTGATGTGTGCTATATTAGCTTTGGCATATAACCATGCTAGGGTGAAGTAAGATAAATACAAAATTTTTAGTAATTTTACCAAGATGAGTTAATTTAACCTTGGCAGTTTATTAATAAGGTTTTGACTTGAATATCAACTGAAGTTTAAAATGTATAGTCTTCATCCAGTAAAGATAAATAAAATAAATGTTATGGCTTAAGGCTCTGAGGAGTCTCATTTCCTTGTTTGTGTATCTGCCTGTGTAAATAGAATTTTGGGAAATACTTTACTGTGAAGCAGTTGTAGAATTTTTGAGCTTGGATGGAATAATTCACTTGCTTGAGAAAGCAAGCAGTAGTAGAAAAGCTTCTCGAAACCAACGTCCCCTGAGCATTATCAGCAGCTCTTCCTTACAAATAGACCAACTGTACAACTAAAATGTAAAAAAAACATGGATTCTTTCAACCTGTCACATTGAACACTGGTATCTCATGAATGTGTATGATTTCAATCAGGAAAATAAAATGGACAGGTATTTCTTGTAAGGAAGAGCAATTCTGGTTGATTGCAATTATTTTTTGCTGAGTTTCATAGTATCTTGTGTTCAGGCCTAGCTATTCAAGTTCTGAGGAGAGAAAAATAGAGCACAATACATTTGCAAGAGCCAGGGAATGTCGTCTGGTTAAGCTGCTCCCTTGGAAGGCTCTGTGAGTTTGTAATTAATAAGCTAAAGCAGCTTAGCTCAAACAATGTGTGAAACTCGGCGATCAAGTACTTTCTCTGATTGTTTGCTCCAGTTCTACTGAGCCGAGAGTTTTAGACTAAAGGATCTTCACAGGTATCGGCCATGCTGGCAGCTACGCCCAGAGAGTGAGATCGAATTACCCCTATTCATGTGAAAGAGAGAAGGCACAATTCCCATTGAATTTACCCAGAGCTACGGCTGTGTGCAACGAAGGAAAATGCCTTCAGATCATGTAATGCCTCATTAGATCATGTCTCTCACACTGCCTTGGTTTACAGCTGAGAGATGAGCGTTCAAGCAGATTACAGGCTGAAATTTCCACTGGGGCAGAGGGGAAGAGGATGACGAAGGTCTTTTGCTCAGTATTTGGAACCAGAAATTTTGTGCGTCTTGCATGGCTTTGAAGTAGTGAAGGACTGTGACAGAACTGACAGCTGGATATATAGTTTTTGTCTTTTGAAGGGAGAAAGAGGTAGTATTATCTGTTTGCTGAAACCTATTACAGCTTCATTTATTGAAAGCAAGTGAAAATAAATAGGTTAAATGTTTTGAATAAAAAGAGCCAGTAAGCAACCTTTTGTGATCAATGATGGTCACATAACGTGTCTTCTGCCTGCTTTTGATAGATAAAGGCTTTCAAAAGGTATTCTGGAATCTGTTCAAGCCTTTGCAGTCATTTGGGTTTGTTTGTTTGTTTTTGGTTTTTTTTTTTACTTTGCTTTGTTCAAAAATATATTCTGGAATCTGTGCAAGGCTTTGCTGTTTGGTTTTTTGTTTGCTTGTTTTTCCTCAGGTGACCTTAATTACTGGGATGAAAAACAGATATCAGTCAGGGATGCCAGGGAAAGAAGGGAGAGAACCTTGTAATTTGCCTTCCTAAAAGCAATGTTAATGTGTTAGTAAAGGGAGTTAGTGGTGGTAACTCAGGAGTTGTGAGACAACACATTTTTGCTAATTAATGATCTCATTGAGGGTACTAGCTATTCATCCTTTCATACACAGTACTAAAAATAATTGTTTCTCCTTGGATGGTTACAAATACAAAGTTGCTGTCATCTTTTTTATTCAACTTAATTAAAAGTACTGCTTAATCAGCCTCAAGAAGAAAATCTGTATAAACGTCAATAAATTATGGTAATAGTTTACTAGAGCATAGCAAATACTGTCTCTGAAAGTCTGCTGGAATAAAATGCTTCATAGAATTTGATGCTACTTTTTCCCATTGATTTATTTCTTTCTTCATTAGGAATTGGTGGCCAGCAATAAGAAACCTAAATCCATTCAGTTTCCTTGCCCCTTGTTAATTTAGAAAGTCTTCTCCTGACACGTTTAGGGATATGGATTGGATGAGTATTAAAATCTTGTTACCATTTGCTGCTTCAAACATTTTACGTCTTTTTCTCTAAAATGCTTTTTGTCAGAATAGAACACTTTATACCTTTGGAATGTTTTTATAAAGGTGAGAAATTCCCTGGTAAACATATGGCTGACCTCATTGTGCCAGCCTTCACTATTGTCTTAAATTAATTTCTTTAACTGAAGTAGTTCAAGTAGTGCCAGACTTTTCCTTAAAAGATAAAATTATCTGTGGTTAACTTTTTATTACTGTGTGAGGCTTTGGCACATTTAAAGTCTGCATTTACAAAGCAGATAACTCGCTGTCAGTTTCATCTTAATCTGTAATAGTGGATTCCACTTAATTTGCTTTCAAATGACAGGTTCATTGTAAAAAATTTGATTATCTGGCAAAAAGCTTGTCAGACTGTGAAGTACAGAATGTTTCCTTTGTGTGTGTATAGTTATTGTGATGTGTCTTTAATTATAGTGTAGTTAGGATTTCAGGTTGATCTTGTCTCTTAGTGAGTTTAGGTCACATGTATTATTCCCTTTTAACCAGGACAGTTGCTTTGACCTTTCAGTCAAATATTTTAGAATATCTTGGAACATGTGAAAATAGTATTCTGTTACCAAACTGAGAAATCAACAATTCTTCCTCCCACCACCCTCAATCCATAACTGGATTTTTGAAATTTTTAAATTCTCAGAAGAACAAGAGATGAGTGATGAAAACTTGTTGTAAGTAGTTCAATTAAAAAAATTAATGCACTGCCATTTGATTCCTTTAAAACAAGAGAAATGTGCAAAATGCCTGACATTCAGATCTTGAAGTCTGGATTGGTCTGAGGAAATAACATTAGAACTGGGTTGCCAGATGTTAACATGTTTTATTAGAAATGAGGAGGAGACTAATCTGCTTCTGCATTCTCAGTATAGATTGAAAACCTGCTATTCAGCCAAAAATAGATAAAACTGAAAAACAATTCTTTGAGCTAAAATCCCAGTATTACTTTTTAATGGACAGAGTATTTTATGGAGCGGTTTTGTTCTGCGTCTTGCTGAAGCTTTAATTGGCCACACCCAGACAATTATTTATCTTTCCTCCTCTGGGCCTTGATTAAAGCTTACTAGAAGAGCTTTGATAGGAAAAATTCATGCAAGATTGTGATATTCAAGTATCTGGATGGTTTGTGTGTTCAAGAGTCTGGAGCAAATGATTTCACCTGAATTATGGGAGATAATCTACAAGGACTTTCTTGAATAACCTGGTTGACTGGGAAATAAAGGGTTTTTTACTTGTAGGAACTGTCATTCTCTAGATTTCTTAAGTATCGAGATGGAGTGTAGCAGGTAACTTTTTCTTAAATGTCACCATTGTTAATCTTTATGTTGTTTCTCTTCTGTTTAAGAGCTCTTTGGTATTTTAAATTAGATTTCTAATTAGAGTGTAATGTGCAGTGAATTCCTGGAATACTTAAACTCTTTAAAATGTGTTGGATTTTTTAGTTTGAAAAGTGTAACTATCTGCCTGGTGTTTAGAACTTCATATTCTGGGTTTGAGGCACTTTTCGTTAAGAAACGTGTGAATGGAAGAAACCGAAATGCTGAAAATGGAGTTTCAGTGATCTTACACTCTCAGGCCAATAGCTTGTAGTAATAGTCACACAACAGCTTGGCTTATCAATCAACATGGTGGTGCTGTACAACACTGTCATTGCAGCCTGTTTCCAGCTCTGTTTTGGGACAAGGTTGCTGTTTGTACAGTGACTGTCTCCTGCATGTAAAACCTTCTCCAAAACAGAAAGGATGTTTTTTGTGTAACCTTTTATAACTTGGATGGGGGAGGAGGTGACAGGCAGTAGCTCATAAGCAAAATGTAAATTCTTTGCCAGGACTTTATCATATTGTTGACAGTGTTTTGATGCTAACAGAGGTTGGGCCCATTTAAATATTTGGATGTGGAAGAGTTTTGGTAGTTATGGAAGAAATATTGTTAGGTCTCCCTAGGGTGCAGCAGCTTTACCGATATAAAACAGAAGAGTGGAGTCCCTGTGGGATTAATGTTTAACTTGTAACAATTTATGAGTTAATTTTCTTCCTCTTTGATCTCCGAGCCAGATTAAGATTTGAGTTTACAGTGTCCAGGAAGGCTCTGCCTTGGAAGACTATTCCTTTCTTACATTCACGGTTTCTTGCAACAAAGAGAAGGGAATTTGAGTGCATAGAAATAGAAGATTTGTAACACAATTCAAGTGCAGATGTTTTGGTCCTGCATGCTTCCTAGTCTGTGAAGTTGCTGTTCCATCTTTGTTTCTTCATATTATTGTGATACTACCTTATTGGACATGCCTAGTTGAGTTTCTGCCAGTCCAGGTGAAAAGGCCACCACATTTCAGTTAAATTGCCCATCACATCTTGTTTTAATGTGAAACAGGGTGTGGCAACGAAACATTTCCTCCAGCAGAAGTGAAAGCGATTTGTTTGCCCATTTGCCACTTTTTGCTCTGCTTGTAGGTTTCTGCTCTACTGATAGTTTTGCTTTTCCCCTGGCTATTTTCTACCAAATTCTTACCACTTCCCTTAATATATCGTTTCTTTTGCTGAATATGCTTTGAGTTTAATCACCTCAGCTTTTCTCCTTCTTACTTTATTTCACTATGAAAAGGATAGTCATTGAAATAGGTTGTTTGTAGGTAAGTTGTTTGACTAAGACAGCTCATCATTTAGTTTACTGATTTAAGATATTGCTAATTTAAGACACTGCACATTTTGTGCTGCATTTCTTGAAATACCAAAAAGTGAAGTATTCAGGGATTGCAATTTTATTTTCTTTGTATCATTTATGTTTTCAAAGTTTGTCATTTTAACTCACAGGAGATAATAAGCCAGGAGTATGGACGTACATTTGAACTTGATTAATGTGTTAATATTTTACTGCTAATCAACAGGCAATATGCCACTGTATGTCGGCTTTGCCCACTTCAGTTATGAAGAATAAAATGTTACCTGAAGCTGGTCACCAGTGGTTGGCCTGGGTGCTCTCAGCTGTATGTACGTGAGTTGTACTTGGTAGTGACCCCTCTGACTTCACTGTACACACGTTTTTGTTTGCCCATAGTTCTGTTAAACTTTAACTCTCTGTGCTCCACTTTTCCAGGGGAGGGCAGAGCTGTTGTAAGAGTTCTGACAATGGGCTTAGAACTGAAAGAGACTCCTGATGTTGTGATACTCCTTTTTAAAGGCATTGAGAAAGGTAATGTTCACATGCCTGCAAGAGCTAGGGAAGTTTTCATGGTGGGTAAAGAAGATACCTTTGCATTACTTCATTGTGAGGGATTGTGGTTAAAGTCTGTTTTCCTGTCTGTTGTCCTGTCTGTCCGTGGATGTCCCTTGTTCGTGGTAGAATCGGAAAAAAGATCCCTGGTTTTGGGCAGTGTGATGGTGATGATGCCATATATGCTTTAGCAATGGAAGTTATTGACACTGGAGTTAGCTAACAGGGACACAGAGATGAGTGAAATAATTTTGTATCTGTTACCAAGTATTTATGTGCTATAATATCCAGCTCAGTAGTACACAGTGACCAAACTACCCATTTCTAGGACTGATTCGGAAATATTTGTATTGAAAACCTCTAAATTCCTTCCTGTCCTATATTGCTGCCCCCTCTCCCTTTTCATATGTTGCATCTTTTTTACTTGCAGGCCCTGCCTGCTTCTTTATGTGATTCATCAAGAATCAACTCAAGTGAGAATTCAGCAGTGGCATTTGAGATGTTACCTCCCCAGTTCCAGAGGTCACCAAGTAAGATGTGTGCCAGTTTGGAGAAAGAAGAGTGTGTATTTTTGCTAGAAGCTGCTGGCTTCAGACATACATTTAACTCGAACCATGACAGACACTGATTGCAGTCTGTCAGGATAGAAATGATAGAGGTGGTTATGAGCTGTCAGGAATTTTACTCCACTGGCACCAGTTAATTTTCTGTTCTTTTTTTCTATATGCTGTAAGAAGTCTCAGGGGTTTAATACCTCAGAAAATATGTGGAGGATAATTGAAGGAGCTGCACAAATCCTGTTTGACAGAATTAGCAACAGGATACAAACCATTGCTATGTCAGTCATGTCTCAAATACTTGAATAAACTTCTTTTGGAAGTGATGCTTGGATCAGTGTTAAGTGGTGTTCTTTGGATTTCATCCCTCATTCATCCTTTCCTGTATAGATAGGTGAATAAATAATCTTGGTTTCAAAGCCTTCCACTTCAAAATACTTCAAGTATTTTGAAAATACTTCTATAAACTACTGGTTACATCACTCCTCTGCTTTTTCCAGGTGATTATTCCTTTAGTTGAAGAACTGTGCCTTCAACCCAACCAGTCTTGAGTTTCTGATATTCTTACTCAGCTGTTCTGTTTCCCTCTAGATTGTGAATGTTTTTATCAATTAGATACATTTTAGTTCTGGTTTACTTTAAAGTTGTATTACAAGAATGTTTAAGCATAAGATTCTCTCTCAAAACTAAGGAAAATATCAAAGTTATATTGCCTGTGCATCCTTCATGTATTCCCCTGTAAGTCTGCAGCCTGCTTTCTTCCAGTCCCTTGCAACAGAAAGTGGACAAGGGGGAAAGGTGCTTCTCTGTGAACTCCTATTTTGGGTTAACAGAAACATTGAAGAGAGTGTCTTGTGATGTGGAAAGGACAGTAAAACAAGCACAGCTCCCAAGAGTATATCAATGTATGGAAAACATCTGTTTGGGGGTTATTTTAGGCATGAATAGCTGCACTAGCTTGTATTTTGACTTGAAGGAGCTGGTTGAGAGGCTGAAAGTAACTTGAGTGTGTGATTAAAAATGGTATTCCTGATTCATGGTGAGGAAAAAGCCAAAAGCAGTTGTGGTATTGACTTTAGTTATGCATGTCTTAATATAGAGCTGGAGTGTTGAAGGGCTACAGGTTTTTAGAAAAAAATACTAATGTATGGTATCAAGCTGTCTCAATATAGAAAAAAATAGGAATAATAGTAAAAGTCAATAAGGCAACATGAGGGCTATTCAGTGACATGAAGATCGAGGAGGCTTTGTACAGAACGGAAAAGTGAAACTTAGGAATTCCTGTTAAAAGGACAAGCATATACGAGTGAAATCTACTCATGATTCATTGTTTTAAATTGGTGTATTTGAAAAGCGTTAAAAGATGTTCTTATAAATCATTAGGAAAATGAGGAAAGGGATCAGCCTGTAAATAGGAAAGCAAAGCAAAGAATAGGTGACAAATACTTGAATTGATGACAAAGCCCACCAAACAGAAAGGGCAGATTCAATATCTTTGAGACACTGGATATTATGTCAGTCACTAAAATTTAGCTGTGTGGGTTGGTTTGTTTTTTAAAAGTGTTTGAGCAACTGAATCTGAGATTTTTGGCAATTCTTTTGAGTGAGTTTCCAGATGATAAGTATTACTTTTGTTTTTCCACTATCAGGTGAAAGTTTGACTTCTGGGAATCACTGGACCAAATAGTCTCTGATAGCTATAGCAAACAATTGGCAATTAGAAAAGACAATTAGCCAAATGGATTTAAGAAAAAGAATCACATGGAATTGTCATGATTTTCTCCTTGTATTGGGCTGTAGCTGTTGTGAAAGAGGAGCAGTAGCTGTATTTTGACTGCAAAAATTTTCCATGTGTGTTGGTGTGACATTTGAATAAGCACACAAGATAAATGTGGTGTCAATCGTGGACTCTTATTTTTTGTGAAACCATAAAGGCCACTGTCCATGTTATCAAAGTTGTAGGTGGTTGTTTAGACTGGGTGTCTGATTGAGAGGGAGTGTTTGGTTCTGTCCAACAGAGTGAACCTGCCAAAGGGTATTTCGAGGGCAGCCTGCATTGGCTTGAAAGTGTTTACTTGGGAAGAGATTGGGAAAGGTAAGATGTGAGTTGAAATAAATAAAAGAATGCTTTTGTGTCCATAAAGCCTTAAGAGAAGTAATTTGACCATAATTCATTCACCTCACCTCGATCTATTACTGTAAAGAAAATTCTTCCAGTTACATAAGCAAGAGGTAGAGTGATGTGAAAAAACGTTAAAAGCTTTTAAGACAACTTCCTTATGTTAGGAAGATGGAGAGGTGTCGCTAAGTCCTAAGTTTATAAGATTCTGCAAATGAAAGTTAAAATTGTCTGAGAAGTGTCAATCTGTTATGTTTTGTCCTCCTATGTATATTGCTGCTAATTTTTTAGAATGTTTGTGAAAACAAAAACAATTCTGCACTCGTGGCTGTCAAATACAGAGAAGGTTTTCCCACTGCTGAAATTTTTCCATTCAAATGCTTAATTTGAGGAACTTGTGCCTTTTGTAGCTGTTGTGTATGGGCTTGACATACCAGTCATGTTTTTTAAAGTACATTTGAGTCTTGAAGCTTAGAGTGTGTGTTTAGACTGTGTTGTTGTAAGAAAATTAATGTCCTTTGTAACCTTTTTGGTCAGTAAATACTATTCAACACTGAAGAGAAATTAATTTCAAGTTTTTGAATTTAAGCTCCAGATATTTTCTGAATTACTGTGGTAACGAGGAACTTGGTTTCCTAATTAAACTCTATGCATCTAATCTTTAAGGGCTTCATTTAAGACCTTTTCTTTTTAAATTAGATCAATCTTCTGATAATCCAGTCTCTGTATTAATGAGACACAACAAGAGACAAATCATTGTAAGAAAGAGAGGAAGAAAAAACTATAGTCCCTCATAATATTTGTGGAAGATATCTTCAAGTTTTCTGAGTATCTCTAGCTGCACATGGGGCTGGCTGTGCAAGCATGGAGGCAGCAGCTGGAGGAAAATGATTCTTCTCCTCTCTCTAGTACTTGGACCACATCTGGAGTGCTGAATTCAGGGAGTTGCAGTACAGGACAGACACTGGGGCCCAGTACAGGTCCTGGGGTGAGTCCAGCAGATGACAGGTGGAATGGCTGGGGCTGCACTGTGACCTCCAGGGAGACTGGGTTTCTTCAGCTCTAACAAGAGAAGGCAAATGAGAGATCTTGCTGATCCCTACAACAATGTAATAGGAGGATATCAAGGGGAAACAGAGCCACAGTGGGAAGACAAAGGGCAACAGATACAAATTGGGACATGAGGTATTTCGGTAAGATACAAAAGAAATATTTTGTATCATAGATAGTGAAACACTGGAATGCACTGACCAGAGAAGTTGATTTAAAGATTATTTTCTAAATATTGTTTAGTCTCTCTCTTAAAACATTTTTTTTCACTATTTGAATGAATTCTGGTTAGTAGGCCCTTTGTGCCCTCTACGGTTTTGTTCCAGTTGCTATAGAGTACTCTCATGTTCTGGAAAAGGTCTATAAACTACTCTTTGTTATTCTGTGCAAAAATAATTGAGTTGATGTTTCATTAAAAAAACCCTACATTATGAAAATGAGTGGTGAAAGCCTCTTAAAGATACCCAGATAGGTTCTTCAGATTAGGAATGATTAACTTGTATGGTGTGGTTAATGGTATAGTAGAATGTTTTGAAATACAGAGTAAATTTTATTATTCCAGCTGGAGAAAAATCCTCCCCAACAAGTAATGGGCTTAAATCACATCTTATATGTGTATCTGTTGTTCCAATAGACTGTATATAAACTGCCTCACTTCTATCTCTAGTGGCAAGATTAATACTTAGGAAGTCTTTGAAAGCATTTTTCCCCTTGAACTGTGTAACACTATCACAATTCCTGTCATTGAGGACTGGAGAAATCCAGGAACTTATTATAAGATACTTCTTTTGATCTTCAATTTCAAGACAAATTATCCAGATAGTCAGTATAGCTGGAGATATGAAAAATGAAGAAGTTCTCTTTCATTTCTAATAGCAGTTGTTGCTCTTCTGTCCTGAATAATTCTAGGGTGAGAGCCTCTTTATTTGTGAGGGAGCAGTGCTGATCTCCATGAAGGTGTAGTATAATGGAGATAATGGAATACGGGTTCTTTAGGCAAACAGAGGGGTAGAGAGGTTACTGTAAGGCAGAAGGAAATAATGCCTTTTGCTGAAACTTGGTTTCGTTTGGGATATTGCTCTGAATCAAGAATAAATCCAGAAGAGTTAAATGTTTCTTCACCTCTAAACCCTTCTCTCCCTATCCAGTGAGGAACTGTGTCTAGGAATTTACCATTAATCAGAATTGGACTGGATTCTCCTGTGCTTAATAGATAATCGTAGTCAGGGCTTTTGTGGATTTCATTATTTCAATGTGATAAATTTATTTGCTGTAAATTGCTTTCATTGTAACACTGACAGTGTTAGTCTTGCTCTTCTGTGTTGTTGAGTTCTGTAACTTAATAGATAACACATTCATTTTCTACTGAACATGCTTTTTTCAGCTTTATATGGAAGTGGCATAGATTTTTTTTCTTTTATTGATATTTTCACTGAGAGCTGCGAATAGAGGTCAGATGGAACTGAATATAGACTGGTTTGGATTTGAAGGGAGTGTAAAAGTCATTTCATTCCAACTCCCCTGGATGTGACTGTCCACCCAGTTCTTTATCCACTGAACAGTCCACCCATCAAATCTCTCTCTCCAGTGCAGAGAGGAGGATGTGGTAGGGGACCATGCCAAAGACTTACCCGGAGTCCAGATAAATGACATCTGTAGCTCTTCCCTTGTCCGCTGGTGTAGTCACTCCATTGTAGAAGGTCACCAGGTTGGTCAGGCAGGACTTGGCCTTGGTGAAGCCATAGTGGCTGTCCTGAATCACTGCTCTGTCCTGCCTGTGTCATAGCACAGCTTTTGGAGGATGTGTCCCATGAACTTCCCAGGCACAGAGGTGAGGCTGACAGGTCACTGTCCTCCTTTTTACCCTTTTTCCAGTCAGCTGGGACTTCCCCTGATTGCCATGACATTTAAATATGGAAAGTACCTTGGCAACTAAATCCACCAATTCCACTCAGAGGTCTGGAATGCAGCTCATTGGTCTCAGAGATTTGTTTATATTCAGGTTCCTCAAGTGGTCATGAGCCTGACCTTTACTTAAAGTGGGAGGGACTTTTTTCCCTCCTGCTCTCCATCCACTTGAGTGATGTAGGAAGAGAGTGATTGCCATTGAAGACTGAGACAAAAACCCCAACCCAGCTGTTGAGTAGTGTAGCCGCCTGCTCATCAGTTTTTTCCAGTTTTCCAGGATTTTTTATGGGTGGGAGCGCTGATACCTTCTTTGACTTTCCTTTTCTGCCTTACGTTGATACTTATTTGAATTGGCTAACTGGGAAATAATAATTTCTTTAAAAATATGTTTTGTTTGATGTGACATGTTTGACCCAAAGTATAAATAGTATTTCCTCCTATTTCTCTGGGATACGTTTTTTGGATTTTGTTTTGGATTTCAAGTGATGAGAAGCAGTGTATTGTTTGTATGTATTATTTAAGCTGAATAGACAGGCCCTCATGCCAGTGTCAGCAATTGTTGTGAGATCAGAGGAACAGAGCACATACTCTGTTGTTCAAGTATACCTTTAAATTATTTTTTTATTTTTGCTACTGGCTTTTTTGTTTTGAAGGGACCATAAACATAGTGTGTGAGAACCAAAAGTCTGTGAAACAAGGATATTTTTGCACTAGTGAGATGGATAAAAGCACGACTGAGTCTATGTTAGACTGAAAAGGTGGTTGCTGGAGAAAGGGCCAAACTTGAAATTACATGATGTTTTTTAAGTGTTGCTAATATGAAATTTTTTTTAGGATACAGAACAGACAAAATTTCCTCTCTTCAAATTACTGTCAGACACTGATAGCTTAACGTTTCTGATTTTAATTCTAAAATGTGTTTTAGGCTCCTTTTTATAAAGACAAAGTTGTATAGTTGGTCTACATGTATAAGTAAATGGTTGTACTGAATTATTTGCTGTTCTTATGTACATGTTCTTTGCTACTTTGTAACCAATGTTTTCAAATCTCCCCTTTAGGAGGAGTTTGAATTTCCATTGTCATAAAAGGTTCTCTGATCTCTGAACTTTTAAAATATTTCTCTACTTGACAAAATGTACAAAGGTTTACTGCCTTTGAGGTTTATTTGATGGTGGTCTGGGGAAGTGCCAGAAAGAGAATTGACTTTAAAACATCTCTGCCATTCAAATGAGGGATTTATAAAATGGTTTTGTAACTTTGCTCCTTTGCATTTTAATTCATAATAGTGGTGTTGGAAACACTGTTAGTGTTTTCTTAATCTGAGCAGAAAGAAAAAGGTAAATACTAGGATTCTAACCTGTTTCTCAATGTGTGAGCAATGTATACAACTTGTGAAAATGCATTTGGTTTTCAGTTTGTTTGTGTTGTATCTCAATGCCAGGTAGGAACTTTCAATATAGAAGCCCAGGGAAGTTTTCAGGACTGCTTGATAGAGAGAAAAAGTAATTTCAATATTTTCAGAGTGTAAATTGTGAATGTATAAAGGCCTTTTCTTTATGAGTTATGTGGTTGAATTTGTTGTAGTTTGATTTCCACTATGTTTGATGGGATACTGAATCATTTCTGTGTTGAAAAATCAACACTTTATTTTCCCCTGGGAATTTTTTTAAGGTTCTAGTAAGCACTGGAAAACAACTACAAGTGTGTGATAAAACTTTGTTTTTAAAAATTGGATAATGAATGAAAATGAGGTACTAAATCCCCAAACTATACATTTTTTATTCCTTTGGAGTATAAGATCATTTTGACTAGTAGTGTGGTTGAAGCGAACTTGTGGATGGTAACCTTACAATTGTTGGCAGGAGAAAGGTCAGTAGGAATGATGAAGCCTTGAACTTTTTGTCATCTAGATGGCTTGGAAATGACAAAACATATTGTGTAACTGTTTATATGGAGAAAATTGAGAGCAGTGCCAATGACAGCACTTCACAGAGGTTGCATCTCCCTTGCTCAATAGACTGTAAGAAACTGTTGTGGTAGTTGTTGTAGAAAAAGCTGGTTGCAGTGACTGATTTATCTCTGTCAGAGTAGGCAAGGATGACCTGAGCTACTCGTAACACTTTAGTAAGTGCTGTGACTCTGCAGGTTCTGAGATGCAGTTAGTGGAATGTTTTTCGTTTGTGTTGTGCAATGCAAAGAGTCTTGTTTTAGTTTTCTGTTCTGTCCTCTGGGATGATGTTAGAACAAGGCAAAGGCTTGCACAGATGCCAGATGAAAGTGTCTTAGATTACTTAGAGGAGGAGGCTGTGCTGTTAAAAAGTCCTGTAGATTTAATTGTAAATCTAATGTTGTTGTGTAAATAAGTACTCACTGCTAGGGGTAGAGCTCTTATAGATGTTTTTGTAATACAACAAATTCAGTTATACCTCTGTGTAGTTTGTAACACAACAGCTCTTCCTTTTGCAGTGCTGCAAATACAAGTGCCTTTGCATTTTACCCCAAAAGTAAGTTTAAAGCTTGTAACTTACTTTGCCTGTGTCTTCAGTTAAATTTCTAGGAGTGGAATTATCCTTCTTTCTCACCTTTCAATTTCACTTTGTTTTTAAATTGTCAAGTAAACATTTTACCTTTCAAAAACGGATGAAATGTACTTAAGTATGCATGTTTATTGTTGAACTTTATTTAGTATTTCAAATATTCCATACAATTTCTTTATAGAAACGATTACAAAAAGAACTATTGGCATTTCAAAATGATCCACCTCCGGGGATGACTCTAGATGAAAAGAGTGTACAAAATTCAATTACACAGTAAGTATACATGCTGTTTCATTTCTGCTATCATGCTGAAAAGACTAAGTAATGAGAGGTTCTCTTCACACTTCTACCACTTACTCCACGTAACTTTGGGAATTTTGCTTTTAGTCTAGGCAATGAAACATTGTTCTCTTTAATAAGCATATTGCAGTAAAGTGTTGGACACTTTGAGGAACGGGGTAGTGAATTTGCTAATTTTTTATTAGGCATTTTACTGTTTAAAAACCTGTCAATTGGTAAAAGCTTCTGCATTTTTTAGAATGAAATAATCTCATTATCTTTCATAGCTACTAACCTCCAGAACTCTTCTAGATTTATTGAAATAATGGAGTAGCTGTTTTAGAGTTCTGTGACACTTGAACAGAATATATGTCATAGCTGTTAATTTTCATTACCTTCTTTCTCTAAGGCAAGTGGAGAAAACTTAAAAAGCACAGTTGTCTGGATACACTTGTTTTCACTTTTTTCCCTGCCTTGGCTTTCTTGGTGATTCATGAAATGGGAAGGGAAACATGGTAAAATATTCTGTGTCTGTTGAAATAGACAGTTGTTGTTCTTGGTATTGATCTATTTTTTAATTGATGGAAATTCAAAAGATTCAAACTGTGTTGACTTTTTTTCTCATAACTTTCTTAGTTTTATTTTAGAGAAATGTTAAAAATTGAGCACATGTAAGCATTGATGAGGGTATGATCTCAGATTATATGTTCTGGACTATCGATTATTTATTGATGGAGCAGCTTAAAACATAGAGCTGAATTCTTATGTTACATAGGGCTTTTCTGAGACTCACATATACTGAGTTAAACACTCAGTGCTTTTTAAATAACACTGGCCTTTGTGATACTTCATGCAGATGAATTTGACTAAAATTGAAATAGCAGGTTTTAGTTTTCTGCAAAAATGAGTCAGTCTAATATTGCAAGTGGTATTCACTTATTTCAACAAAAAACTATTAAAGCGTGGAGCAAATGGAAAAGGATATCTCTGTTTCCAAAGTACTACATCATAATTTCTGCCCTGTACAACTTTTATTCCTTTCAATACCTTGCACATTAAAACTTTCTATTTATTGTCATGCTAGATTTTGAAAATGTCACTGTTTTAGAAGCTTCCTGTCATGAGTAATATATTTTTTCTCTTTGAGAATTTTTGAGCATGTTTTGAGTTTATTAATCAAGTTACAGTCTGAATTGGTTGCATTTAAAATTTGTGTAGCAATACTTGCTTGTGTTTTAAAGATGTTGAATAAAATAATTGGATCAGATGATGTAACTGGGTCATTTAAAACATTGAGCAATCTTTTATTTTAAATATACAAGGATTAGAAATTTGAGAAGGCTAAACTGTAAAGCACACAGGAAACATGGGTTCTACTGATTCCTTGACCATAAAAGGAGCAATGTCCAGGCAAAGTTATCTTCTACTTAGTAAAGTAAACTATTTAAAAATCGTGAAAGTGGATGTTCTGGATCACAAGAGCCAATAAATCCAAAGAGTATTGGTGCACTGTGTGTATAAATATAAAAGCAGAAGGCATAAGAAGAGATAAGTGATCTGGAGTGCAGATAGACAAAATCAAAGACATCTTCACGAAGTTAAAATAGGAAACTTACTTCATCTGGCTTCACTGTACAGCCATCACTGTGCTACTGTTAAAGATGCATTCCTCTTGAAGGCTGTGAGAGCTAGCAGTTTATTAAATATCCAATTTTTCTCAAAAAAAGCCAAAAACCGAAACACAACAACACAACCAACAAAAAAATCCCCCAAAGAGTGAGAGAGGGGAAAATAAAAAATGTGCATGACTTAAATACAGAGGGAGAGTATATATTACAGGAGGATGGAGAGGTTGAGGATAGGATTATCAGAGCTGCCAGCTGGAGATGTCAACTTTTCTGAGTACGCCGCTGTTCTGCAAAATCTCAGCTGCCTCCCTTGAGTTGATGTAAACCATATCTGAGTATTTTTATAGTCTCTTTAGTTTATCGTGTTGCTTAGACCTCTAAAACTCAATCAAAAGTGAGCAACCGAAAATGGGCAAGCGATGCCGCAAAGGATGGTATTAAGTGGTCAACGGCAGAAGTCTGAAATGGTAGGAGTTAGATAGCAGAATGTTGCTGTATGTTGAACAATATGCACAGCATCTGGTTTTAGCTGTATTAAAAAGGCCACAGTGCAAACCCAACAACAATAAATCCCCCACATGCAGTACCACCCCCCCTCTTCCCCAGCAACTCCACCTGTCAGCTACTTTAATGTTGTTATGGTGGAAGGAGCAGAAACAGAGGAAAAAGAATACTGGTATGTCGAGCTGTTATCTTCATTACAGATTCAAATTACCCATTTTTTTGGTTTTGCTTTAATTTGCTGGGACCTTTTAATTTTTACACTACTAACTTTTCCAGTTTTGGTTCCATTACCTGCAAGTTACCATTTAATTTCTGAGTTTTTCACAAATGTAAGTACAAGTTGAGCTTTGCCCTTTCCCCTTGGTTACAGATTTTATTTTAATAAACTGTATTGATGTTTTCCTTGACAGATAAGTAAAACAACACAAAAGAGAATGTGTACTAGCTTGTTTCCTTCCAAACCTTTTAAGTTTTCAAGCAGGGTTTTTTTTTTTCAGCTTTGTCATTACACATTAACAGCCATTTCTTGGGATCTGACGGGTCTGGGTATAGTTCAAGTCATAATTACATTTATAATTTGCATCGCTGTGTCAGTGCCTGTATGCAAAACACCAAGCTCGTTTCTTTCAAATACAGGCTTGATGTATTGCTCACCTTTGTGATTGTTACAGTGCTAGAAGCTAGACGGTCTGGCTGTGATTGATATTTGATTTGATTCGTCCAGCGCTCCAGGAGTACAAGTATTAATTTGTCAGTCCACAATGCTAACAGCTTTTTCCCCTATTCCGTAGGTGGATTGTAGACATGGAAGGTGCTCCAGGAACACTCTATGAAGGGGAAAAATTTCAGCTTTTATTTAAGTTTAGTAGTCGGTATCCTTTTGATTCTCCTCAGGTAACTGCAGCCTTCTTTCTCTCTTACTGCTACCTTCAGGTTACAGTTGTATGACGTGTGTTGAGTTTTGTATTATCCACATAGCCTCATGTCAGCTTCACTTACTTTAATTTGTATTAAACACATTGTGCAGATGCCTTTTCTTTACAGATGATTCTGCAGTGAAGTGTAGGGCTCTGATGACTGCTTGGACAGATAGAAATAGTGTAAACTGGAGGCTTCTTTGATGTTGATATTCATGTCATGAAATACAGGGTAAAGTAGGAAGATCCCCTTTACTGTGATGCAGGAGCCAAGTAAACAATAAACTTCTGCTTCATCCCTTCTTACTTTCAACATATTTTTGTCTGGTTGATTTTTAAGACTCTTGCATCTTCTCTGCTGCCATTGTTAATACAGCTGAAGAAATACCATTCTTCTGATAGGGATTCTCATAGATACATGACGTGCTTGAGAGACCTGCAAATAGTGTTATAACTGAGGTATGTGATACCGTGTTCCTTTCAAGACAACCTAGAGAACTGAAGGGACGAGCAGAACAAGAGAGTATGGAATGTGCTGTGTACATCCATTCCTCCATTACCTGAGGGAAACATTTCAAAATATGGCTGATAAGAATAGTGGTTAGCTGTCATCCCTGCTAGGGAGGAGAAAAGCAAGAGTGCCTTAGTTCTTGTCCTGTCTGTTTCAGCTCAGAGTTTTAGAAATGATCTCTGCAACTTCTCTCGTTGGTGTTAAAACTGAAGCATGGAGCTGTGAGAAACGCTTAAGCCATAAAAATGAACATCTTTTTAGGTACCATGATAAACACTAGAATGCTGACTTTCAGTCTTTTACAGAACAAACTGGCCACCAGAGCTGGTACTTCTGCACCTCATCAGGTTTGCAAGGTACTACTTAGAGGTAATCCACAAGAGAGTAGGCAGTTTAATTTGGTTCCAGGTTGTTTCTCTTCATTACCCAACCTGCGTGTGTGTGGCTCTGTGCAATTTATTGTTAAGCAGCAAATTAGATCCATACATCTACACCGAATTTTATCACAAAAAACAATTAAAAATTTAGCTACTGGATATTGGTTTGTTTTAGATACCTCGAACTTCAGTTTTTCAAACATTGCTGTGCAGTAGGGTCATTCTGCACCACAAACTTCTTGGTTGTAATTACCTCTCCTGCAAATCTAGTTACTGTGGATTGACAGTTTTCACTTGTGCTGCTTTAATCACTTCCATGTTTTCTGCCTTTAAATGTATGTTGTCTGTCATAGCCTGCATGCTTTTACTTACCTAGTCTGCCTAGTTCAGGTTGTCATGTAAAAGTAGGATATTAGTTACAAGTGAAACACATTACAGGATTATGAAGGTAAGCCCTTCAATGCTTAAGAAATACCAATTTAAAGACCTATGAAAGATCATTCTGCATCCAGTTTCTCTTATGCCTTAGAGACCTGTCTGCCATTTTGCAGATAAATTAAGCTCTCTAATTTCAGTCTCGTATATAATGGTGTTGCTTCTTGTTGCAGTGAGGAGGTGGGTGTGTTGTGATCATGTTTACATATTTCTATGCATACTTATATAGCTTAAGAAACACCCAAAAAATTACTGGGTATTATAGTTATGAGTGATAGAGATTTATGCTTTTATTGCATAACAGGAGTTGGAAAAGGAGTTCAGGAGTATAATACTGATATGAAGATTTCGCTTTTACTCTCTTTCCATTGGTCCTGAACCAATGATATGTTTGACAAAAACTTGGTATAAGAGCAGTAGTTGTCAAAATTGCTTTTCTAGTCTTTTTTTTGTCTTTTAATAGAGAGGAGTTCAGGTTCTAAATGCTTTTCTTCCATATTCTCTATGTCAAATAAATTTTTTTCTATTTGAAGTAATGTTTTAAAAATATTTCTTATTTGGTAACATGCTTTGGTTTCACAAGTCCTTTATTTATAGTTAATAAGATTGATGAATTTAAATTTTATTCTTCATGCTGGAACCTGGATGAGTTGTCCAGAAATTTTTTTTCTGTTATGTCCAGGTTTATAGAAATACTCATTTGTGAATCTCATTGTGCTTCTTGGTGTATAACATTGTGGCTTATCAAATCATTAAAATCCAGGGTTTTGGCTAGACAGCTGTATTCCTTAGGACATGGAAGACTGAGACTGCAAGACTTTGCACTGTCTTTACATTGTTAACTTTGCATTTTTCTATGCTGTATAAATATTAACAGAAAATCCCCTGTAGTTAACCATTTCTTTAACTCCATCTTCACTAGCTATTTAGGCTTCCATTGATTATTTTACATTTCGCTTAATAGTTTCCAAAACTGAATTAACCCAATGAGCTAAAGTGTGTTATTTAGTGTAAGTGAAAATGGCAGACCTGCTTCTTAAATAAGATTCTGTTGTTTTCCCCAAACCAGTACAGTTTTATTTAAAAGTGGGACTATAAATTAGTTATTTTTGTTCTTTTTTTTAGGTCATGTTTACTGGAGACAATATTCCTGTTCATCCTCATGTTTATAGCAATGGTCATATCTGTTTATCCATTCTAACGGAAGACTGGTCTCCAGCCCTCTCAGTGCAATCTGTTTGTCTTAGCATTATTAGCATGCTTTCCAGCTGCAAAGAAAAGGTATGGGCTTTTTTAGCACTGTTGAAGTAGAATAAGTAAAAGTTAGTCATTTTCTACTTTACAAAGTAAAATTTTCATTTCTCAAATTCTAAATTAGGCATAACTACTATATCTACATTTCTACTACTGAGAAAATACTAAGTTAGAACTGCAAAATAAACAGTGCAGTAAGTACTTTGCCACTGTTTTCATGGTAACCTGCTTATATATCATTACTGGAAAAGAGTAGTGGATGGAACCCTTCCAGTTGTACTAACTGAGGTTCAATCATGCTTCAGGACAATTCTTTGTAAAATTATCTTTCCTATAAAGGCAGTTCAGAGTGACTCATGAAATGTCTTTATTGCAGGTGCTTCTAACTTTGCATCTGTACCATTTCAGTGAGCTTGCTAATTTTCATTTCAGGGAAGTAAACGGTGCTAAGCTGCTTTTTTGGCACTAATGCCTTAGACCTTTTTGTAAAGAGATTGCCCTTTCACTTTTGACCATTTCTTTCGCAGAGGGCTGTCTGTGGAAGTTAGATGTGGTCAGAGCTTGTCCCCATGTGCTGTTCAAACATGCCTATTTATTTTGCATCCCAATCAGTCCTAGTCATATATGTAGTCAAAAAACCACCCCAAAATGGCTTTGTATTGTATTTTATCCTATGAGTTTTGCAAATGATGGCACTTGGGAAGAAAATGGAAGAATATGTAATAATGATCAGATACAGATACTTAAATTCACGTTTTCACCCACCTAAGCTGAGCCTTAGAATGGGAATTGGATGTAATGCATCAGAATTAGATTACAGACTGCAAAGGAATTTAATTGGGGGGGGTTTTTTGAACAACAGCTGTTTCTTGTGAGTTAGTTTCTTTTGTTTGTTTGTTTGTTGGATTTTTCTTTTTTTTTTTTTTT